>OY804578.1:22153567-22753567 GCA_963680875.1 Bathymodiolus brooksi | reverse complement strand
AGGACCTAATTTAGAATTGTGAATTGCACAGTTGTTCAGTATAATAAAACACTTATAGACTTGATATTCGGGTAATAGCACTTTGATTGTCCCCTCTGTACCAACTATTTTCTGAGGCGTTGGGGACAATGAAAGTGCTATTACCCTCATACCCAGTCAATAAGTGTATAATATTCAAAGGACCATGAGAAGGTATGAAATACAGGTAATGTATTTTGTTTTAAAATCTCATGAAGCTCTATTTGTTAACTTTATATGAAATGTCTGGTCAATGTGTTCACAAGTTAATATATACAGTGGAACTTGTGCAATACTACACCTGAGTTTTCTCTCACATATTGTGACATCTGACAAAAATTTATAGTCCCAAAGTATTTCTGTTAACTAAAGTAAAACCTGAGTATTTTGACATCCTGTACAATCCAACACATTTCCCAGGTCTCTTTGTGTGTCAGATTAGACAGGTTCCACTGTTCATATGTATCTTAATGTTAGTTTACACTAGTCTGGAAAACTGGGAAACAAGATAATATAGTAGATCAGGTTAAACAGTGCTTGGTAAACAAGCTAAAAAAAAAGGTAGATATCTGAAAACGTAAAAACAACAAACTTTTGTACTTAAAGGTGGCCATCTTTAAAAGTTTTTCCTTCAATAAAACTGATGTAGAGAGGTCATTTATATATTGTTTTTGTTGTTGTTCTATGCTGTTTTTTTTACACAGAAAACCAATAACAAAATATCCTCACACCAAATTTACCGTGTACAAACAAATGACAAAATATCCTTTCACCAAATTTACCGTGTACAAACAAATGACAAAATATCCTCGCACCAAATTTACCGTGTACAAACAAATGACAAAATATCCTCACACCAAATTTACCGTGTACAAACAAATGACAAAATATCCTCACACCAAATTTACCGTGTACAAACAAATGACAAAATATCCTCGCACCAAATTTACCGTGTACAAACAAATGACAAAATATCCTTTCACCAAATTTACCGTGTACAAACAAATGACAAAATATCCTCGCACCAAATTTACCATGTACAAACAAATGACAAAATATCCTCACACCAAATTTACCGTGTACAAACAAATGACAAAATATCCTCACACCAAATTTACCGTGTACAAACAAATGACAAAATATCCTCGCACCAAATTTACCATGTACAAACAAATGACAAAATATCCTCGCACCAAATTTACCGTGTACAAACAAATGACAAAATATCCTCACACCAAATTTACTGTGTACAAACAAATGTACAGTAAATAGATAATGTGTACTGGCTATTTGTACTTATTGTCCCTATGTTATTATCATGGACTCTTCCAGGGTTAGTATGGCAGCCATTGCGTGTTAATTTTGTTGAAGGTTGGTTTTGACCACCATATTGCTCAGAACTGTATTGTATGTCATTTCAGTCTTGTCTTGTAAAGCTTTAATGTTTGTTTTGTTTATTACAGCTTAAGTATATATCAAACAGAGGTTAGTGCTATCAGATTGTACAAATGTTTGTTGGAAACGCACATGTGTTCATACAGTTTAGCACACATATTTGTTCTGATGTAATAAATTGTATATGAATATAAAGCAATAATCAAGTTACCGGGTATTATTATTACTTGCCTCATCATTATGTAGAGAAGAGTTGAAATGAAAGATAACCAATGAAAATGGGGGGGGGGGGGGTATACAAGTATACCTATTTGTTTAAACTCACGCCCTGATTCACAGACAATACATGTATAATTCTAATTAGTAAAATACACCCCTCCTCCAGACATGATTCAATAATGTTACACCAATCTGTTTTTTTGTTGTTGATAAATTCAAACTTTTCAGAAAATTAATATTGGTTTATTACTTTATTACATAATTATGTGTATGACCTATTGACCAATTGTATTATAGAATTTTTGAAGTTAATTTAATAATGTTCATTCTTCAAACCATCTTTGTATTTACAAATTTACAAAATTATGTGTGTTTTCTTTGTTTTTTTTTTGTTTTTTCTCTCTGTTGAATACTATACAAATCAATAAAATGTACATAATTGTTATTTGTATTTTGTTGTAATTCTGTAGATACACAACTTGTATATTTATAGGATGGCGTGGTCGTGATCATATGGTAGTTGGATTTACAACTACCTGTGCAACAGTGCCTGTCACCACTAAAGTTGTGAGTTCGAACCCCATTCATGGAGAGGAGGTGTACTCGATACAACATTATGTGATAAAGTGAAAGTGAAAGTGGCGTTAAACACCATAAACCTAAATCTTTATATTTATAGGCAGGATTCCTATGTCACAGGGGGTCATAAGGACCATGATAGTTTTATTTATAGGCAGGATTCCTATGTCACAGGGGGTCGTAAGGACCATGATAGTTATATTTATAGGCAGGATTTCTATGTTACAGGGGGTCGTAAGGACCATGATAGTTATATTTATAGACAGGATTCCTATGTTACAGGGGGTCGTAAGGACCATGATAGTTATATTTATAGGCAGGATACCTATGTTACAGGGGGTCGTAAGGACCATGATAGTTATATTTATAGGCAGGATGCCTATGTTACAGGGGGTCGTAAGGACCATGATAGTTATATTTATAGGCAGGATGCCTATGTTACAGGGGGTCGTAAGGACCATGAAAGTTATATTTATTGACAGGATTCCTATGTTACAGGGGGTCGTAAGGACCACGATAGTTATATTTATAGGCAGGATTTCTATGTTACAGGGGGTCGTAAGGATCATAATAGTTATATTTATTGACAGGATTCCTATGTTACAGGGGGTCGTAAGGACCATGATAGTTACATTTATTGACAGGATTCCTATGTTACAGGGGGTCGTAAGGACCATGATAGTTATATTTATAGGCAGGATACCTATGTTACAGGGGGTCGTAAGGACCATGATAGTTATATTTATAGACAGGATTCCTATGTTACAGGGGGTCGTAAGGACCATGATAGTTATATTTATAGGCAGGATACCTATGTTACAGGGGGTCGTAAGGACCATGATAGTTATATTTATAGACAGGATTCCTATGTTACAGGGGGTCGTAAGGACCATGATAGTTATATTTATTGACAGGATTCCTATGTTACAGGGGGTCGTAAGGACCACGATAGTTATATTTATAGGCAGGATTTCTATGTTACAGGGGGTCGTAAGGATCATAATAGTTATATTTATTGACAGGATTCCTATGTTACAGGGGGTCGTAAGGACCATGATAGTTACATTTATTGACAGGATTCCTATGTTACAGGGGGTCGTAAGGACCATGATAGTTATATTTATAGGCAGGATACCTATGTTACAGGGGGTCGTAAGGACCATGATAGTTATATTTATAGACAGGATTCCTATGTTACAGGGGGTCGTAAGGACCATGATAGTTATATTTATAGGCAGGATACCTATGTTACAGGGGGTCGTAAGGACCATGATAGTTATATTTATAGACAGGATTCCTATGTTACAGGGGGTCGTAAGGACCATGATAGTTATATTTATTGACAGGATTCCTATGTTACAGGGGGTCGTAAGGACCATGATAGTTCCTATGTTACAGGGGGTCGTAAGGACCATGATAGTTATATTTATAGGCAGGATACCTATGTTACAGGGGGTCGCAAGGACCATGATAGTTATATTTATAGACAGGATGCCTATGTTACAGGGGGTCGTAAGGACCATGATAGTTATATTTATTGACAGGATTCCTATGTTACAGGGGGTCGTAAGGACCATGATAGTTATATTTATAGGCAGGATACCTATGTTACAGGGGGTCGTAAGGACCATGATAGTTATATTTATAGACAGGATGCCTATGTTACAGGGGGTCGTAAGGACCATGATAGTTATATTTATTGACAGGATTCCTATGTTACAGGGGGTCGTAAGGACCATGATAGTTATATTTATAGGCAGGATACCTATGTTACAGGGGGTCGTAAGGACCATGATAGTTATATTTATAGACAGGATGCCTATGTTACAGGGGGTCGTAAGGACCATGATAGTTATATTTATAGACAGGATGCCTATGTTACAGGGGGTCGTAAGGACCATGATAGTTATATTTATAGACAGGATGCCTATGTTACAGGGGGTCGTAAGGACCATGATAGTTATATTTATTGACAGGATTCCTATGTTACAGGGGGTCGTAAGGACCATGATAATTATATTTATTGACAGGATTCCTATGTTACAGGGGGTCGTAAGGACCATGATAGTTATATTTATAGGCAGGATACCTATGTTACAGGGGGTCGTAAGGACCATGATAGTTATATGTATAGGCAGAATTCCTATGTTACAGGGGGTCGTAAGGACCATGATAGTTATATTTATTGACAGGATTCCTATGTTACAGGGGGTCGTAAGGACCATGATAGTTATATTTATAGGCAGGATACCTATGTTACAGGTGGTCGTAAGGACCATGATAGTTATATTTATAGACAGGATGCCTATGTTACAGGGGGTCGTAAGGACCATGATAGTTATATTTATAGACAGGATGCCTATGTTACAATGGGTCGTAAGGACCATGATAGTTATATTTATAGACAGGATGCCTATGTTACAGGGGGTCGTAAGGACCATGATAGTTATATTTATTGACAGAATACCTATGTTACAGGGGGTCGTAAGGACCATGATAGTTATATTTATAGGCAGGATACCTATGTTACAGGTGGTCGTAAGGACCATGATAGTTATATTTATAGACAGGATGCCTATGTTACAGGGGGTCGTAAGGACCATGATAGTTATATTTATAGACAGGATGCCTATGTTACAGGTGGTCGTAAGGACCATGATAGTTATATTTATTGACAGGATTCCTATGTTACAGGGGGTCGTAAGGACCATGATAGTTATATTTATTGACAGGATTCCTATGTTACAGGGGGTCGTAAGGACCATGATAGTTATATTTATAGGCAGGATACCTATGTTACAGGGGGTCGTAAGGACCATGATAGTTATATTTATTGACAGGATTCCTATGTTACAGGGGGTCGTAAGGACCATGATAATTATATTTATAGGCAGGATACCTATGTTACAGGGGGTCGTAAGGACCATGATAGTTATATTTATTGACAGGATTCCTATGTTACAGGGGGTCGTAAGGACCATGATAGTTATATTTATTGACAGGATACCTATGTTACAGGGGGTCGTAAGGACCATGATAGTTATATTTATTGACAGGATTCCTATGTTACAGGGGGTCGTAAGGACCATGATAGTTATATTTATAGGCAGGATACCTATGTTACAGGGGGTCGTAAGGACCATGATAGTTATATTCATTGACAGGATTCCTATGTTACAGGGGGTCGTAAGGACCATGATAGTTATATTTATAGACATGATGCCTATGTTACAGGGGGTCGTAAGGACCATGATTGTTATATTTATTGACAAGATTCCTATGTTACAGGGGGTCGTAAGGACCATGATAGTTATATTTATTGACAGGATTCCTATGTTACAGGGGGTCGTAAGGACCATGATAGTTATATTTATAGACAGGATACCTATGTTACAGGGGGTCGTAAGGACCATGATAGTTATATTTATAGGCAGGATTCCTATTTTACAGGGGGTCGTAAGGACCATGATAGTTATATTTATAGACAGGATTCCTATGTTACAGGGGGTCGTAAGGACCATGATAATTATATTTATTGACAGGATTCCTATGTTACAGGGGGTCGTAAGGACCATGATAATTATATTTATTGACAGGATTCCTATGTTACAGGGGGTCGTAAGGACCATGATAGTTATATTTATAGGCAGGATACCTATGTTACAGGGGGTCGTAAGGACCATGATAGTTATATGTATAGGCAGAATTCCTATGTTACAGGGGGTCGTAAGGACCATGATAGTTATATTTATTGACAGGATTCCTATGTTACAGGGGGTCGTAAGGACCATGATAGTTATATTTATAGGCAGGATACCTATGTTACAGGTGGTCGTAAGGACCATGATAGTTATATTTATAGACAGGATGCCTATGTTACAGGGGGTCGTAAGGACCATGATAGTTATATTTATAGACAGGATGCCTATGTTACAATGGGTCGTAAGGACCATGATAGTTATATTTATAGACAGGATGCCTATGTTACAGGGGGTCGTAAGGACCATGATAGTTATATTTATTGACAGAATACCTATGTTACAGGGGGTCGTAAGGACCATGATAGTTATATTTATAGGCAGGATACCTATGTTACAGGTGGTCGTAAGGACCATGATAGTTATATTTATAGACAGGATGCCTATGTTACAGGGGGTCGTAAGGACCATGATAGTTATATTTATAGACAGGATGCCTATGTTACAGGTGGTCGTAAGGACCATGATAGTTATATTTATTGACAGGATTCCTATGTTACAGGGGGTCGTAAGGACCATGATAGTTATATTTATTGACAGGATTCCTATGTTACAGGGGGTCGTAAGGACCATGATAGTTATATTTATAGGCAGGATACCTATGTTACAGGGGGTCGTAAGGACCATGATAGTTATATTTATTGACAGGATTCCTATGTTACAGGGGGTCGTAAGGACCATGATAAGTATATTTATAGGCAGGATACCTATGTTACAGGGGGTCGTAAGGACCATGATAGTTATATTTATTGACAGGATTCCTATGTTACAGGGGGTCGTAAGGACCATGATAGTTATATTTATTGACAGGATACCTATGTTACAGGGGGTCGTAAGGACCATGATAGTTATATTTATTGACAGGATTCCTATGTTACAGGGGGTCGTAAGGACCATGATAGTTATATTTATAGGCAGGATACCTATGTTACAGGGGGTCGTAAGGACCATGATAGTTATATTCATTGACAGGATTCCTATGTTACAGGGGGTCGTAAGGACCATGATAGTTATATTTATAGACATGATGCCTATGTTACAGGGGGTCGTAAGGACCATGATTGTTATATTTATTGACAAGATTCCTATGTTACAGGGGGTCGTAAGGACCATGATAGTTATATTTATTGACAGGATTCCTATGTTACAGGGGGTCGTAAGGACCATGATAGTTATATTTATAGACAGGATGCCTATTTTACAGGGGGTCGTAAGGACCATGATAGTTATATTTATAGGCAGGATACCTATGTTACAGGGGGTCGTAAGGACCATGATAGTTATATTTATAGGCAGGATTCCTATTTTACAGGGGGTCGTAAGGACCATGATAGTTATATTTATAGACAGGATTCCTATGTTACAGGGGGTCGTAAGGACCATGATAGTTATATTTATAGACAGGATTCCTATGTTACAGGGGGTCGTAAGGACCATGATAGTTATATTTATAGGCAGGATACCTATGTTACAGGGGGTCGTAAGGACCATGATAGTTATATTTATTGACAGGATTCCTATGTTACAGGGGGTCGTATGGACCATGATAGTTATATTTATAGACAGGATTCCTATGTTACAGGGGGTCGTAAGGACCATGATAGTTATATTTATAGGCAGGATACCTATGTTACAGGGGGTCGTAAGGACCATGAGTTATATTTATAGGCAGGATGCCTATGTTACAGGGGGTCGTAAGGACCATGATAGTTATATTTATAGGCAGGATGCCTATGTTACAGGGGGTCGTAAGGACCATGATAGTTATATTTATTGACAGGATTCCTATGTTACAGGGGGTCGTAAGGACCACGATAGTTATATTTATAGGCAGGATACCTATGTTACAGGGGGTCGTAAGGACCATGATAGTTATATTTATAGACAGGATTCCTATGTTACAGGGGGTCGTAAGGACCATGATAGTTATATTTATAGGCAGGATACCTATGTTACAGGGGGTCGTAAGGACCATGATAGTTATATTTATAGACAGGATTCCTATGTTACAGGGGGTCGTAAGGACCATGATAGTTATATTTATTGACAGGATTCCTATGTTACAGGGGGTCGTAAGGACCATGATAGTTATATTTATAGGCAGGATTCCTATGTTACAGGGGGTCGTAAGGACCATGATAGTTATATTTATAGGCAGGATTCCTATGTTACAGGGGGTCGTAAGGACCATGATAGTTATATTTATAGGCAGGATACCTATGTTACAGGGGGTCGCAAGGACCATGATAGTTATATTTATAGACAGGATGCCTATGTTACAGGGGGTCGTAAGGACCATGATAGTTATATTTATTGACAGGATTCCTATGTTACAGGGGGTCGTAAGGACCATGATAGTTATATTTATAGGCAGGATACCTATGTTACAGGGGGTCGTAAGGACCATGATAGTTATATTTATAGACAGGATGCCTATGTTACAGGGGGTCGTAAGGACCATGATAGTTATATTTATAGACAGGATGCCTATGTTACAGGGGGTCGTAAGGACCATGATAGTTATATTTATAGACAGGATGCCTATGTTACAGGGGGTCGTAAGGACCATGATAGTTATATTTATTGACAGGATTCCTATGTTACAGGGGGTCGTAAGGACCATGATAGTTATATTTATAGGCAGGATACCTATGTTACAGGTGGTCGTAAGGACCATGATAGTTATATTTATAGACAGGATGCCTATGTTACAGGGGGTCGTAAGGACCATGAGAGTTATATTTATAGACAGGATGCCTATGTTACAATGGGTCGTAAGGACCATGATAGTTATATTTATAGACAGGATGCCTATGTTACAGGGGGTCGTAAGGACCATGATAGTTATATTTATTGACAGAATACCTATGTTACAGGGGGTCGTAAGGACCATGATAGTTATATTTATAGGCAGGATACCTATGTTACAGGTGGTCGTAAGGACCATGATAGTTATATTTATAGACAGGATGCCTATGTTACAGGGGGTCGTAAGGACCATGATAGTTATATTTATAGACAGGATGCCTATGTTACAGGTGGTCGTAAGGACCATGATAGTTATATTTATTGACAGAATTCCTATGTTACAGGGGGTCGTAAGGACCATGATAGTTATATTTATTGACAGGATTCCTATGTTACAGGGGGTCGTAAGGACCATGATAGTTATATTTATAGGCAGGATACCTATGTTACAGGGGGTCGTAAGGACCATGATAGTTATATTTATTGACAGGATTCCTATGTTACAGGGGGTCGTAAGGACCATGATAATTATATTTATAGGCAGGATACCTATGTTACAGGGGGTCGTAAGGACCATGATAGTTATATTTATTGACAGGATTCCTATGTTACAGGGGGTCGTAAGGACCATGATAGTTATATTTATTGACAGGATACCTATGTTACAGGGGGTCGTAAGGACCATGATAGTTATATTTATTGACAGGATTCCTATGTTACAGGGGGTCGTAAGGACCATGATAGTTATATTTATAGGCAGGATTCCTATTTTACAGGGGGTCGTAAGGACCATGATAGTTATATTTATAGACAGGATTCCTATGTTACAGGGGGTCGTAAGGACCATGATAGTTATATTTATAGACAGGATTCCTATGTTACAGGGGGTCGTAAGGACCATGATAGTTATATTTATAGGCAGGATACCTATGTTACAGGGGGTCGTAAGGACCATGATAGTTATATTTATTGACAGGATTCCTATGTTACAGGGGGTCGTATGGACCATGATAGTTATATTTATAGACAGGATTCCTATGTTACAGGGGGTCGTAAGGACCATGATAGTTATATTTATAGGCAGGATACCTATGTTACAGGGGGTCGTAAGGACCATGAGTTATATTTATAGGCAGGATGCCTATGTTACAGGGGGTCGTAAGGACCATGATAGTTATATTTATAGGCAGGATGCCTATGTTACAGGGGGTCGTAAGGACCATGATAGTTATATTTATTGACAGGATTCCTATGTTACAGGGGGTCGTAAGGACCACGATAGTTATATTTATAGGCAGGATACCTATGTTACAGGGGGTCGTAAGGACCATGATAGTTATATTTATAGACAGGATTCCTATGTTACAGGGGGTCGTAAGGACCATGATAGTTATATTTATAGGCAGGATACCTATGTTACAGGGGGTCGTAAGGACCATGATAGTTATATTTATAGACAGGATTCCTATGTTACAGGGGGTCGTAAGGACCATGATAGTTATATTTATTGACAGGATTCCTATGTTACAGGGGGTCGTAAGGACCATGATAGTTATATTTATAGGCAGGATTCCTATGTTACAGGGGGTCGTAAGGACCATGATAGTTATATTTATAGGCAGGATTCCTATGTTACAGGGGGTCGTAAGGACCATGATAGTTATATTTATAGGCAGGATACCTATGTTACAGGGGGTCGCAAGGACCATGATAGTTATATTTATAGACAGGATGCCTATGTTACAGGGGGTCGTAAGGACCATGATAGTTATATTTATTGACAGGATTCCTATGTTACAGGGGGTCGTAAGGACCATGATAGTTATATTTATAGGCAGGATACCTATGTTACAGGGGGTCGTAAGGACCATGATAGTTATATTTATAGACAGGATGCCTATGTTACAGGGGGTCGTAAGGACCATGATAGTTATATTTATAGACAGGATGCCTATGTTACAGGGGGTCGTAAGGACCATGATAGTTATATTTATAGACAGGATGCCTATGTTACAGGGGGTCGTAAGGACCATGATAGTTATATTTATTGACAGGATTCCTATGTTACAGGGGGTCGTAAGGACCATGATAGTTATATTTATAGGCAGGATACCTATGTTACAGGTGGTCGTAAGGACCATGATAGTTATATTTATAGACAGGATGCCTATGTTACAGGGGGTCGTAAGGACCATGAGAGTTATATTTATAGACAGGATGCCTATGTTACAATGGGTCGTAAGGACCATGATAGTTATATTTATAGACAGGATGCCTATGTTACAGGGGGTCGTAAGGACCATGATAGTTATATTTATTGACAGAATACCTATGTTACAGGGGGTCGTAAGGACCATGATAGTTATATTTATAGGCAGGATACCTATGTTACAGGTGGTCGTAAGGACCATGATAGTTATATTTATAGACAGGATGCCTATGTTACAGGGGGTCGTAAGGACCATGATAGTTATATTTATAGACAGGATGCCTATGTTACAGGTGGTCGTAAGGACCATGATAGTTATATTTATTGACAGAATTCCTATGTTACAGGGGGTCGTAAGGACCATGATAGTTATATTTATTGACAGGATTCCTATGTTACAGGGGGTCGTAAGGACCATGATAGTTATATTTATAGGCAGGATACCTATGTTACAGGGGGTCGTAAGGACCATGATAGTTATATTTATTGACAGGATTCCTATGTTACAGGGGGTCGTAAGGACCATGATAATTATATTTATAGGCAGGATACCTATGTTACAGGGGGTCGTAAGGACCATGATAGTTATATTTATTGACAGGATTCCTATGTTACAGGGGGTCGTAAGGACCATGATAGTTATATTTATTGACAGGATACCTATGTTACAGGGGGTCGTAAGGACCATGATAGTTATATTTATTGACAGGATTCCTATGTTACAGGGGGTCGTAAGGACCATGATAGTTATATTTATAGACAGGATGCCTATGTTACAGGGGGTCGTAAGGACCATGATAGTTATATTCATTGACAGGATTCCTATGTTACAGGGGGTCGTAAGGACCATGATAGTTATATTTATAGACATGATGCCTATGTTACAGGGGGTCGTAAGGACCATGATTGTTATATTTATTGACAAGATTCCTATGTTACAGGGGGTCGTAAGGACCATGATAGTTATATTTATTGACAGGATTCCTATGTTACAGGGGGTCGTAAGGACCATGATAGTTATATTTATAGACAGGATGCCTATTTTACAGGGGGTCGTAAGGACCATGATAGTTATATTTATAGGCAGGATACCTATGTTACAGGGGGTCGTAAGGACCATGATAGTTATATTTATAGGCAGGATTCCTATTTTACAGGGGGTCGTAAGGACCATGATAGTTATATTTATAGACAGGATTCCTATGTTACAGGGGGTCGTAAGGACCATGATAGTTATATTTATAGACAGGATTCCTATGTTACAGGGGGTCGTAAGGACCATGATAGTTATATTTATAGGCAGGATACCTATGTTACAGGGGGTCGTAAGGACCATGATAGTTATATTTATTGACAGGATTCCTATGTTACAGGGGGTCGTATGGACCATGATAGTTATATTTATAGACAGGATTCCTATGTTACAGGGGGTCGTAAGGACCATGATAGTTATATTTATAGGCAGGATACCTATGTTACAGGGGGTCGTAAGGACCATGAGTTATATTTATAGGCAGGATGCCTATGTTACAGGGGGTCGTAAGGACCATGATAGTTATATTTATAGGCAGGATGCCTATGTTACAGGGGGTCGTAAGGACCATGATAGTTATATTTATTGACAGGATTCCTATGTTACAGGGGGTCGTAAGGACCACGATAGTTATATTTATAGGCAGGATACCTATGTTACAGGGGGTCGTAAGGACCATGATAGTTATATTTATAGACAGGATTCCTATGTTACAGGGGGTCGTAAGGACCATGATAGTTATATTTATAGGCAGGATACCTATGTTACAGGGGGTCGTAAGGACCATGATAGTTATATTTATAGACAGGATTCCTATGTTACAGGGGGTCGTAAGGACCATGATAGTTATATTTATTGACAGGATTCCTATGTTACAGGGGGTCGTAAGGACCATGATAGTTATATTTATAGGCAGGATTCCTATGTTACAGGGGGTCGTAAGGACCATGATAGTTATATTTATAGGCAGGATACCTATGTTACAGGGGGTCGCAAGGACCATGATAGTTATATTTATAGACAGGATGCCTATGTTACAGGGGGTCGTAAGGACCATGATAGTTATATTTATTGACAGGATTCCTATGTTACAGGGGGTCGTAAGGACCATGATAGTTATATTTATAGGCAGGATACCTATGTTACAGGGGGTCGTAAGGACCATGATAGTTATATTTATAGACAGGATGCCTATGTTACAGGGGGTCGTAAGGACCATGATAGTTATATTTATAGACAGGATGCCTATGTTACAGGGGGTCGTAAGGACCATGATAGTTATATTTATAGACAGGATGCCTATGTTACAGGGGGTCGTAAGGACCATGATAGTTATATTTATTGACAGGATTCCTATGTTACAGGGGGTCGTAAGGACCATGATAATTATATTTATTGACAGGATTCCTATGTTACAGGGGGTCGTAAGGACCATGATAGTTATATTTATAGGCAGGATACCTATGTTACAGGGGGTCGTAAGGACCATGATAGTTATATGTATAGGCAGAATTCCTATGTTACAGGGGGTCGTAAGGACCATGATAGTTATATTTATTGACAGGATTCCTATGTTACAGGGGGTCGTAAGGACCATGATAGTTATATTTATAGGCAGGATACCTATGTTACAGGGGGTCGTAAGGACCATGATAGTTATATTTATACGCAGGATTCCTATGCTACAGGGGGTCGTAAGGACCATGATAGTTATATTTATTGACAGGATTCCTATGTTACAGGGGGTCGTAAGGACCATGATAGTTATATTTTTAGGCAGGATACCTATGTTACAGGGGGTCGTAAGGACCATGATAGTTATATTTATAGACAGGATGCCTATGTTACAGGGGGTCGTAAGGACCATGATAGTTATATTTATAGACAGGATGCCTATGTTACAATGGGTCGTAAGGACCATGATAGTTATATTTATAGACAGGATGCCTATGTTACAGGGGGTCGTAAGGACCATGATAGTTATATTTATTGACAGAATACCTATGTTACAGGGGGTCGTAAGGACCATGATAGTTATATTTATAGGCAGGATACCTATGTTACAGGTGGTCGTAAGGACCATGATAGTTATATTTATAGACAGGATGCCTATGTTACAGGGGGTCGTAAGGACCATGATAGTTATATTTATAGACAGGATGCCTATGTTACAGGTGGTCGTAAGGACCATGATTGTTATATTTATTGACAGGATTCCTATGTTACAGGGGGTCGTAAGGACCATGATAGTTATATTTATTGACAGGATTCCTATGTTACAGGGGGTCGTTAGGACCATGATAGTTATATTTATAGGCAGGATACCTATGTTACAGGGGGTCGTAAGGACCATGATAGTTATATTTATTGACAGGATTCCTATGTTACAGGGGGTCGTAAGGACCATGATAGTTATATTTATAGGCAGGATACCTATGTTACAGGGGGTCGTAAGGACCATGATAGTTATATTTATTGACAGGATTCCTATGTTACAGGGGGTCGTAAGGACCATGATAGTTATATTTATAGGCAGGATACCTATGTTACAGGGGGTCGTAAGGACCATGATAGTTATATTCATTGACAGGATTCCTATGTTACAGGGGGTCGTAAGGACCATGATAGTTTTATTTATAGGCAGGATACCTATGTTACAGGGGGTCGTAAGGACCATGATAGTTATATTTATTGACATGATTCCTATGTTACAGGGGTTCGTAAGGACCATGATAGTTATATTTATTGACAGGATACCTATGTTACAGGGGGTCGTAAGGACCATGATAGTTATATTTATTGACAGGATTCCTATGTTACAGGGGGTCGTAAGGACCATGATAGTTATATTTATAGGCAGGATACCTATGTTACAGGGGGTCGTAAGGACCATGATAGTTATATTCATTGACAGGATTCCTATGTTACAGGGGGTCGTAAGGACCATGATAGTTATATTTATAGACATGATGCCTATGTTACAGGGGGTCGTAAGGACCATGATTGTTATATTTATTGACAAGATTCCTATGTTACAGGGGGTCGTAAGGACCATGATAGTTATATTTATTGACAGGATTCCTATGTTACAGGGGGTCGTAAGGACCATGATAGTTATATTTATAGACAGGATGCCTATTTTACAGGGGGTCGTAAGGACCATGATAGTTATATTTATAGGCAGGATACCTATGTTACAGGGGGTCGTAAGGACCATGATAGTTATATTTATAGGCAGGATTCCTATTTTACAGGGGGTCGTAAGGACCATGATAGTTATATTTATAGACAGGATTCCTATGTTACAGGGGGTCGTAAGGACCATGATAGTTATATTTATAGACAGGATTCCTATGTTACAGGGGGTCGTAAGGACCATGATAGTTATATTTATAGGCAGGATACCTATGTTACAGGGGGTCGTAAGGACCATGATAGTTATATTAATTGACAGGATTCCTATGTTACAGGGGGTCGTATGGACCATGATAGTTATATTTATAGACAGGATTCCTATGTTACAGGGGGTCGTAAGGACCATGATAGTTATATTTATAGGCAGGATACCTATGTTACAGGGGGTCGTAAGGACCATGAGTTATATTTATAGGCAGGATGCCTATGTTACAGGGGGTCGTAAGGACCATGATAGCTATATTTATAGGCAGGATGCCTATGTTACAGGGGGTCGTAAGGACCATGATAGTTATATTTATTGACAGGATTCCTATGTTACAGGGGGTCGTAAGGACCACGATAGTTATATTTATAGGCAGGATACCTATGTTACAGGGGGTCGTAAGGACCATGATAGTTATATTTATAGACAGGATTCCTATGTTACAGGGGGTCGTAAGGACCATGATAGTTATATTTATAGACAGGATGCCTATGTTACAGGGGGTCGTAAGGACCATGATAGTTATATTTATAGACAGGATGCCTATGTTACAGGGGGTCGTAAGGACCATGATAGTTATATTTATAGACAGGATGCCTATGTTACAGGGGGTCGTAAGGACCATGATAGTTATATTTATTGACAGGATTCCTATGTTACAGGGGGTCGTAAGGACCATGATAATTATATTTATTGACAGGATTCCTATGTTACAGGGGGTCGTAAGGACCATGATAGTTATATTTATAGGCAGGATACCTATGTTACAGGGGGTCGTAAGGACCATGATAGTTATATGTATAGGCAGAATTCCTATGTTACAGGGGGTCGTAAGGACCATGATAGTTATATTTATTGACAGGATTCCTATGTTACAGGGGGTCGTAAGGACCATGATAGTTATATTTATAGGCAGGATACCTATGTTACAGGGGGTCGTAAGGACCATGATAGTTATATTTATACGCAGGATTCCTATGCTACAGGGGGTCGTAAGGACCATGATAGTTATATTTATTGACAGGATTCCTATGTTACAGGGGGTCGTAAGGACCATGATAGTTATATTTTTAGGCAGGATACCTATGTTACAGGGGGTCGTAAGGACCATGATAGTTATATTTATAGACAGGATGCCTATGTTACAGGGGGTCGTAAGGACCATGATAGTTATATTTATAGACAGGATGCCTATGTTACAATGGGTCGTAAGGACCATGATAGTTATATTTATAGACAGGATGCCTATGTTACAGGGGGTCGTAAGGACCATGATAGTTATATTTATTGACAGAATACCTATGTTACAGGGGGTCGTAAGGACCATGATAGTTATATTTATAGGCAGGATACCTATGTTACAGGTGGTCGTAAGGACCATGATAGTTATATTTATAGACAGGATGCCTATGTTACAGGGGGTCGTAAGGACCATGATAGTTATATTTATAGACAGGATGCCTATGTTACAGGTGGTCGTAAGGACCATGATTGTTATATTTATTGACAGGATTCCTATGTTACAGGGGGTCGTAAGGACCATGATAGTTATATTTATTGACAGGATTCCTATGTTACAGGGGGTCGTAAGGACCATGATAGTTATATTTATAGGCAGGATACCTATGTTACAGGGGGTCGTAAGGACCATGATAGTTATATTTATTGACAGGATTCCTATGTTACAGGGGGTCGTAAGGACCATGATAGTTATATTTATAGGCAGGATACCTATGTTACAGGGGGTCGTAAGGACCATGATAGTTATATTTATTGACAGGATTCCTATGTTACAGGGGGTCGTAAGGACCATGATAGTTATATTTATAGGCAGGATACCTATGTTACAGGGGGTCGTAAGGACCATGATAGTTATATTCATTGACAGGATTCCTATGTTACAGGGGGTCGTAAGGACCATGATAGTTTTATTTATAGGCAGGATACCTATGTTACAGGGGGTCGTAAGGACCATGATAGTTATATTTATTGACATGATTCCTATGTTACAGGGGTTCGTAAGGACCATGATAGTTATATTTATTGACAGGATACCTATGTTACAGGGGGTCGTAAGGACCATGATAGTTATATTTATTGACAGGATTCCTATGTTACAGGGGGTCGTAAGGACCATGATAGTTATATTTATAGGCAGGATACCTATGTTACAGGGGGTCGTAAGGACCATGATAGTTATATTCATTGACAGGATTCCTATGTTACAGGGGGTCGTAAGGACCATGATAGTTATATTTATAGACATGATGCCTATGTTACAGGGGGTCGTAAGGACCATGATTGTTATATTTATTGACAAGATTCCTATGTTACAGGGGGTCGTAAGGACCATGATAGTTATATTTATTGACAGGATTCCTATGTTACAGGGGGTCGTAAGGACCATGATAGTTATATTTATAGACAGGATGCCTATTTTACAGGGGGTCGTAAGGACCATGATAGTTATATTTATAGGCAGGATACCTATGTTACAGGGGGTCGTAAGGACCATGATAGTTATATTTATAGGCAGGATTCCTATTTTACAGGGGGTCGTAAGGACCATGATAGTTATATTTATAGACAGGATTCCTATGTTACAGGGGGTCGTAAGGACCATGATAGTTATATTTATAGACAGGATTCCTATGTTACAGGGGGTCGTAAGGACCATGATAGTTATATTTATAGGCAGGATACCTATGTTACAGGGGGTCGTAAGGACCATGATAGTTATATTAATTGACAGGATTCCTATGTTACAGGGGGTCGTATGGACCATGATAGTTATATTTATAGACAGGATTCCTATGTTACAGGGGGTCGTAAGGACCATGATAGTTATATTTATAGGCAGGATACCTATGTTACAGGGGGTCGTAAGGACCATGAGTTATATTTATAGGCAGGATGCCTATGTTACAGGGGGTCGTAAGGACCATGATAGCTATATTTATAGGCAGGATGCCTATGTTACAGGGGGTCGTAAGGACCATGATAGTTATATTTATTGACAGGATTCCTATGTTACAGGGGGTCGTAAGGACCACGATAGTTATATTTATAGGCAGGATACCTATGTTACAGGGGGTCGTAAGGACCATGATAGTTATATTTATAGACAGGATTCCTATGTTACAGGGGGTCGTAAGGACCATGATAGTTATATTTATAGGCAGGATACCTATGTTACAGGGGGTCGTAAGGACCATGATAGTTATATTTATAGACAGGATTCCTATGTTACAGGGGGTCGTAAGGACCATGATAGTTATATTTATTGACAGGATTCCTATGTTACAGGGGGTCGTAAGGACCATGATAGTTATATTTATAGGCAGGATTCCTATGTTACAGGGGGTCGTAAGGACCATGATAGTTATATTTATAGGCAGGATTCCTATGTTACAGGGGGTCGTAAGGACCATGATAGTTATATTTATAGGCAGGATACCTATGTTACAGGGGGTCGCAAGGACCATGATAGTTATATTTATAGACAGGATGCCTATGTTACAGGGGGTCGTAAGGACCATGATAGTTATATTTATTGACAGGATTCCTATGTTACAGGGGGTCGTAAGGACCATGATAGTTATATTCATAGGCAGGATACCTATGTTACAGGGGGTCGTAAGGACCATGATAGTTATATTTATAGACAGGATGCCTATGTTACAGGGGGTCGTAAGGACCATGATAGTTATATTTATTGACAGGATTCCTATGTTACAGGGGGTCGTAAGGACCATGATAGTTATATTTATAGGCAGGATACCTATGTTACAGGGGGTCGTAAGGACCATGATAGTTATATTTATAGACAGGATGCCTATGTTACAGGGGGTCGTAAGGACCATGATAGTTATATTTATAGACAGGATGCCTATGTTACAGGGGGTCGTAAGGACCATGATAGTTATATTTATAGACAGGATGCCTATGTTACAGGGGGTCGTAAGGACCATGATAGTTATATTTATTGACAGGATTCCTATGTTACAGGGGGTCGTAAGGACCATGATAATTATATTTATTGACAGGATTCCTATGTTACAGGGGGTCGTAAGGACCATGATAGTTATATTTATAGGCAGGATACCTATGTTACAGGGGGTCGTAAGGACCATGATAGTTATATGTATAGGCAGAATTCCTATGTTACAGGGGGTCGTAAGGACCATGATAGTTATATTTATTGACAGGATTCCTATGTTACAGGGGGTCGTAAGGACCATGATAGTTGTATTTATAGGCAGGATACCTATGTTACAGGGGGTCGTAAGGACCATGATAGTTATATTTATACGCAGGATTCCTATGCTACAGGGGGTCGTAAGGACCATGATAGTTATATTTATTGACAGGATTCCTATGTTACAGGGGGTCGTAAGGACCATGATAGTTATATTTTTAGGCAGGATACCTATGTTACAGGGGGTCGTAAGGACCATGATAGTTATATTTATAGACAGGATGCCTATGTTACAGGGGGTCGTAAGGACCATGATAGTTATATTTATAGACAGGATGCCTATGTTACAATGGGTCGTAAGGACCATGATAGTTATATTTATAGACAGGATGCCTATGTTACAGGGGGTCGTAAGGACCATGATAGTTATATTTATTGACAGAATACCTATGTTACAGGGGGTCGTAAGGACCATGATTGTTATATTTATAGGCAGGATACCTATGTTACAGGTGGTCGTAAGGACCATGATAGTTATATTTATAGACAGGATGCCTATGTTACAGGGGGTCGTAAGGACCATGATAGTTATATTTATAGACAGGATGCCTATGTTACAGGTGGTCGTAAGGACCATGATAGTTATATTTATTGACAGGATTCCTATGTTATAGGGGGTCGTAAGGACCATGATAGTTATATTTATTGACAGGATTCCTATGTTACAGGGGGTCGTAAGGACCATGATAGTTATATTTATAGGCAGGATACCTATGTTACAGGGGGTCGTAAGGACCATGATAGTTATATTTATTGACAGGATTCCTATGTTACAGGGGGTCGTAAGGACCATGATAGTTATATTTATAGGCAGGATACCTATGTTACAGGGGGTCGTAAGGACCATGATAGTTATATTTATTGACAGGATTCCTATGTTACAGGGGGTCGTAAGGACCATGATAGTTATATTTTTAGGCAGGATACCTATGTTACAGGGGGTCGTAAGGACCATGATAGTTATATTTATAGACAGGATGCCTATGTTACAGGGGGTCGTAAGGACCATGATAGTTATATTTATAGACAGGATGCCTATGTTACAATGGGTCGTAAGGACCATGATAGTTATATTTATAGACAGGATGCCTATGTTACAGGGGGTCGTAAGGACCATGATAGTTATATTTATTGACAGAATACCTATGTTACAGGGGGTCGTAAGGACCATGATAGTTATATTTATAGGCAGGATACCTATGTTACAGGTGGTCGTAAGGACCATGATAGTTATATTTATAGACAGGATGCCTATGTTACAGGGGGTCGTAAGGACCATGATAGTTATATTTATAGACAGGATGCCTATGTTACAGGTGGTCGTAAGGACCATGATTGTTATATTTATTGACAGGATTCCTATGTTACAGGGGGTCGTAAGGACCATGATAGTTATATTTATTGACAGGATTCCTATGTTACAGGGGGTCGTAAGGACCATGATAGTTATATTTATAGGCAGGATACCTATGTTACAGGGGGTCGTAAGGACCATGATAGTTATATTTATTGACAGGATTCCTATGTTACAGGGGGTCGTAAGGACCATGATAGTTATATTTATAGGCAGGATACCTATGTTACAGGGGGTCGTAAGGACCATGATAGTTATATTTATTGACAGGATTCCTATGTTACAGGGGGTCGTAAGGACCATGATAGTTATATTTATAGGCAGGATACCTATGTTACAGGGGGTCGTAAGGACCATGATAGTTATATTCATTGACAGGATTCCTATGTTACAGGGGGTCGTAAGGACCATGATAGTTTTATTTATAGGCAGGATACCTATGTTACAGGGGGTCGTAAGGACCATGATAGTTATATTTATTGACAGGATTCCTATGTTACAGGGGGTCGTAAGGACCATGATAGTTATATTTATTGACAGGATACCTATGTTACAGGGGGTCGTAAGGACCATGATAGTTATATTTATTGACAGGATTCCTATGTTACAGGGGGTCGTAAGGACCATGATAGTTATATTTATAGGCAGGATACCTATGTTACAGGGGGTCGTAAGGACCATGATAGTTATATTCATTGACAGGATTCCTATGTTACAGGGGGTCGTAAGGACCATGATAGTTATATTTATAGACATGATGCCTATGTTACAGGGGGTCGTAAGGACCATGATTGTTATATTTATTGACAAGATTCCTATGTTACAGGGGGTCGTAAGGACCATGATAGTTATATTTATTGACAGGATTCCTATGTTACAGGGGGTCGTAAGGACCATGATAGTTATATTTATAGACAGGATGCCTATTTTACAGGGGGTCGTAAGGACCATGATAGTTATATTTATAGGCAGGATACCTATGTTACAGGGGGTCGTAAGGACCATGATAGTTATATTTATAGGCAGGATTCCTATTTTACAGGGGGTCGTAAGGACCATGATAGTTATATTTATAGACAGGATTCCTATGTTACAGGGGGTCGTAAGGACCATGATAGTTATATTTATAGACAGGATTCCTATGTTACAGGGGGTCGTAAGGACCATGATAGTTATATTTATAGGCAGGATACCTATGTTACAGGGGGTCGTAAGGACCATGATAGTTATATTTATTGACAGGATTCCTATGTTACAGGGGGTCGTATGGACCATGATAGTTATATTTATAGACAGGATTCCTATGTTACAGGGGGTCGTAAGGACCATGATAGTTATATTTATAGGCAGGATACCTATGTTACAGGGGGTCGTAAGGACCATGAGTTATATTTATAGGCAGGATGCCTATGCTACAGGGGGTCGTAAGGACCATGATAGTTATATTTATAGGCAGGATGCCTATGTTACAGGGGGTCGTAAGGACCATGATAGTTATATTTATTGACAGGATTCCTATGTTACAGGGGGTCGTAAGGACCACGATAGTTATATTTATAGGCAGGATACCTATGTTACAGGGGGTCGTAAGGACCATGATAGTTATATTTATAGACAGGATTCCTATGTTACAGGGGGTCGTAAGGACCATGATGGTTATATTTATAGGCAGGATACCTATGTTACAGGGGGTCGTAAGGACCATGATAGTTATATTTATAGACAGGATTCCTATGTTACAGGGGGTCGTAAGGACCATGATAGTTATATTTATTGACAGGATTCCTATGTTACAGGGGGTCGTAAGGACCATGATAGTTATATTTATAGGCAGGATTCCTATGTTACAGGGGGTCGTAAGGACCATGATAGTTATATTTATAGGCAGGATTCCTATGTTACAGGGGGTCGTAAGGACCATGATAGTTATATTTATAGACAGGATACCTATGTTACAGGGGGTCGCAAGGACCATGATAGTTATATTTATAGACAGGATGCCTATGTTACAGGGGGTCGTAAGGACCATGATAGTTATATTTATTGACAGGATTCCTATGTTACAGGGGGTCGTAAGGACCATGATAGTTATATTTATTGACAGGATTCCTATGTTACAGGGGGTCGTAAGGACCATGATAGTTATATTTATAGGCAGGATACCTATGTTACAGGGGGTCGTAAGGACCATGATAGTTATATTTATAGACAGGATTCCTATGTTACAGGGGGTCGTAAGGACCATGATAGTTATATTTATAGGCAGGATACCTATGTTACAGGGGGTCGTAAGGACCATGATAGTTATATTTATAGACAGGATTCCTATGTTACAGGGGGTCGTAAGGACCATGATAGTTATATTTATTGACAGGATTCCTATGTTACAGGGGGTCGTAAGGACCATGATAGTTATATTTATAGGCAGGATTCCTATGTTACAGGGGGTCGTAAGGACCATGATAGTTATATTTATAGGCAGGATTCCTATGTTACAGGGGGTCGTAAGGACCATGATAGTTATATTTATAGGCAGGATACCTATGTTACAGGGGGTCGCAAGGACCATGATAGTTATATTTATAGACAGGATGCCTATGTTACAGGGGGTCGTAAGGACCATGATAGTTATATTTATTGACAGGATTCCTATGTTACAGGGGGTCGTAAGGACCATGATAGTTATATTCATAGGCAGGATACCTATGTTACAGGGGGTCGTAAGGACCATGATAGTTATATTTATAGACAGGATGCCTATGTTACAGGGGGTCGTAAGGACCATGATAGTTATATTTATTGACAGGATTCCTATGTTACAGGGGGTCGTAAGGACCATGATAGTTATATTTATAGGCAGGATACCTATGTTACAGGGGGTCGTAAGGACCATGATAGTTATATTTATAGACAGGATGCCTATGTTACAGGGGGTCGTAAGGACCATGATAGTTATATTTATAGACAGGATGCCTATGTTACAGGGGGTCGTAAGGACCATGATAATTATATTTATTGACAGGATTCCTATGTTACAGGGGGTCGTAAGGACCATGATAGTTATATTTATAGGCAGGATACCTATGTTACAGGGGGTCGTAAGGACCATGATAGTTATATGTATAGGCAGAATTCCTATGTTACAGGGGGTCGTAAGGACCATGATAGTTATATTTATTGACAGGATTCCTATGTTACAGGGGGTCGTAAGGACCATGATAGTTGTATTTATAGGCAGGATACCTATGTTACAGGGGGTCGTAAGGACCATGATAGTTATATTTATACGCAGGATTCCTATGCTACAGGGGGTCGTAAGGACCATGATAGTTATATTTATTGACAGGATTCCTATGTTACAGGGGGTCGTAAGGACCATGATAGTTATATTTTTAGGCAGGATACCTATGTTACAGGGGGTCGTAAGGACCATGATAGTTATATTTATAGACAGGATGCCTATGTTACAGGGGGTCGTAAGGACCATGATAGTTATATTTATAGACAGGATGCCTATGTTACAATGGGTCGTAAGGACCATGATAGTTATATTTATAGACAGGATGCCTATGTTACAGGGGGTCGTAAGGACCATGATAGTTATATTTATTGACAGAATACCTATGTTACAGGGGGTCGTAAGGACCATGATAGTTATATTTATAGGCAGGATACCTATGTTACAGGTGGTCGTAAGGACCATGATAGTTATATTTATAGACAGGATGCCTATGTTACAGGGGGTCGTAAGGACCATGATAGTTATATTTATAGACAGGATGCCTATGTTACAGGTGGTCGTAAGGACCATGATAGTTATATTTATTGACAGGATTCCTATGTTATAGGGGGTCGTAAGGACCATGATAGTTATATTTATTGACAGGATTCCTATGTTACAGGGGGTCGTAAGGACCATGATAGTTATATTTATAGACAGGATACCTATGTTACAGGGGGTCGTAAGGACCATGATAGTTATATTTATTGACAGGATTCCTATGTTACAGGGGGTCGTAAGGACCATGATAGTTATATTTATAGGCAGGATACCTATGTTACAGGGGGTCGTAAGGACCATTATAGTTATATTTATTGACAGGATTCCTATGTTACAGGGGGTCGTAAGGACCATGATAGTTATATTTTTAGGCAGGATACCTATGTTACAGGGGGTCGTAAGGACCATGATAGTTATATTTATAGACAGGATGCCTATGTTACAGGGGGTCGTAAGGACCATGATAGTTATATTTATAGACAGGATGCCTATGTTACAATGGGTCGTAAGGACCATGATAGTTATATTTATAGACAGGATGCCTATGTTACAGGGGGTCGTAAGGACCATGATAGTTATATTTATTGACAGAATACCTATGTTACAGGGGGTCGTAAGGACCATGATAGTTATATTTATAGGCAGGATACCTATGTTACAGGTGGTCGTAAGGACCATGATAGTTATATTTATAGACAGGATGCCTATGTTACAGGGGGTCGTAAGGACCATGATAGTTATATTTATAGACAGGATGCCTATGTTACAGGTGGTCGTAAGGACCATGATTGTTATATTTATTGACAGGATTCCTATGTTACAGGGGGTCGTAAGGACCATGATAGTTATATTTATTGACAGGATTCCTATGTTACAGGGGGTCGTAAGGACCATGATAGTTATATTTATAGGCAGGATACCTATGTTACAGGGGGTCGTAAGGACCATGATAGTTATATTTATTGACAGGATTCCTATGTTACAGGGGGTCGTAAGGACCATGATAGTTATATTTATAGGCAGGATACCTATGTTACAGGGGGTCGTAAGGACCATGATAGTTATATTTATTGACAGGATTCCTATGTTACAGGGGGTCGTAAGGACCATGATAGTTATATTTATAGGCAGGATACCTATGTTACAGGGGGTCGTAAGGACCATGATAGTTATATTCATTGACAGGATTCCTATGTTACAGGGGGTCGTAAGGACCATGATAGTTTTATTTATAGGCAGGATACCTATGTTACAGGGGGTCGTAAGGACCATGATAGTTATATTTATTGACAGGATTCCTATGTTACAGGGGGTCGTAAGGACCATGATAGTTATATTTATAGACAGGATACCTATGTTACAGGGGGTCGTAAGGACCATGATAGTTATATTTATTGACAGGATTCCTATGTTACAGGGGGTCGTAAGGACCATGATAGTTATATTTATAGGCAGGATACCTATGTTACAGGGGGTCGTAAGGACCATGATAGTTATATTCATTGACAGGATTCCTATGTTACAGGGGGTCGTAAGGACCATGATAGTTATATTTATAGACATGATGCCTATGTTACAGGGGGTCGTAAGGACCATGATTGTTATATTTATTGACAAGATTCCTATGTTACAGGGGGTCGTAAGGACCATGATAGTTATATTTATTGACAGGATTCCTATGTTACAGGGGGTCGTAAGGACCATGATAGTTATATTTATAGACAGGATGCCTATTTTACAGGGGGTCGTAAGGACCATGATAGTTATATTTATAGGCAGGATACCTATGTTACAGGGGGTCGTAAGGACCATGATAGTTATATTTATAGGCAGGATTCCTATTTTACAGGGTGTCGTAAGGACCATGATAGTTATATTTATAGACAGGATTCCTATGTTACAGGGGGTCGTAAGGACCATGATAGTTATATTTATAGACAGGATTCCTATGTTACAGGGGGTCGTAAGGACCATGATAGTTATATTTATAGGCAGGATACCTATGTTACAGGGGGTCGTAAGGACCATGATAGTTATATTTATTGACAGGATTCCTATGTTACAGGGGGTCGTATGGACCATGATAGTTATATTTATAGACAGGATTCCTATGTTACAGGGGGTCGTAAGGACCATGATAGTTATATTTATAGGCAGGATACCTATGTTACAGGGGGTCGTAAGGACCATGAGTTATATTTATAGGCAGGATGCCTATGCTACAGGGGGTCGTAAGGACCATGATAGTTATATTTATAGGCAGGATGCCTATGTTACAGGGGGTCGTAAGGACCATGATAGTTATATTTATTGACAGGATTCCTATGTTACAGGGGGTCGTAAGGACCACGATAGTTATATTTATAGGCAGGATACCTATGTTACAGGGGGTCGTAAGGACCATGATAGTTATATTTATAGACAGGATTCCTATGTTACAGGGGGTCGTAAGGACCATGATGGTTATATTTATAGGCAGGATACCTATGTTACAGGGGGTCGTAAGGACCATGATAGTTATATTTATAGACAGGATTCCTATGTTACAGGGGGTCGTAAGGACCATGATAGTTATATTTATTGACAGGATTCCTATGTTACAGGGGGTCGTAAGGACCATGATAGTTATATTTATAGGCAGGATTCCTATGTTACAGGGGGTCGTAAGGACCATGATAGTTATATTTATAGGCAGGATTCCTATGTTACAGGGGGTCGTAAGGACCATGATAGTTATATTTATAGGCAGGATACCTATGTTACAGGGGGTCGCAAGGACCATGATAGTTATATTTATAGACAGGATGCCTATGTTACAGGGGGTCGTAAGGACCATGATAGTTATATTTATTGACAGGATTCCTATGTTACAGGGGGTCGTAAGGACCATGATAGTTATATTTATTGACAGGATTCCTATGTTACAGGGGGTCGTAAGGACCATGATAGTTATATTTATAGGCAGGATACCTATGTTACAGGGGGTCGTAAGGACCATGATAGTTATATTTATAGACAGGATTCCTATGTTACAGGGGGTCGTAAGGACCATGATAGTTATATTTATAGGCAGGATACCTATGTTACAGGGGGTCGTAAGGACCATGATAGTTATATTTATAGACAGGATTCCTATGTTACAGGGGGTCGTAAGGACCATGATAGTTATATTTATTGACAGGATTCCTATGTTACAGGGGGTCGTAAGGACCATGATAGTTATATTTATAGGCAGGATTCCTATGTTACAGGGGGTCGTAAGGACCATGATAGTTATATTTATAGGCAGGATTCCTATGTTACAGGGGGTCGTAAGGACCATGATAGTTATATTTATAGGCAGGATACCTATGTTACAGGGGGTCGCAAGGACCATGATAGTTATATTTATAGACAGGATGCCTATGTTACAGGGGGTCGTAAGGACCATGATAGTTATATTTATTGACAGGATTCCTATGTTACAGGGGGTCGTAAGGACCATGATAGTTATATTCATAGGCAGGATACCTATGTTACAGGGGGTCGTAAGGACCATGATAGTTATATTTATAGACAGGATGCCTATGTTACAGGGGGTCGTAAGGACCATGATAGTTATATTTATTGACAGGATTCCTATGTTACAGGGGGTCGTAAGGACCATGATAGTTATATTTATAGGCAGGATACCTATGTTACAGGGGGTCGTAAGGACCATGATAGTTATATTTATAGACAGGATGCCTATGTTACAGGGGGTCGTAAGGACCATGATAGTTATATTTATAGACAGGATGCCTATGTTACAGGGGGTCGTAAGGACCATGATAGTTATATTTATAGACAGGATGCCTATGTTACAGGGGGTCGTAAGGACCATGATAGTTATATTTATTGACAGGATTCCTATGTTACAGGGGGTCGTAAGGACCATGATAATTATATTTATTGACAGGATTCCTATGTTACAGGGGGTCGTAAGGACCATGATAGTTATATTTATAGGCAGGATACCTATGTTACAGGGGGTCGTAAGGACCATGATAGTTATATGTATAGGCAGAATTCCTATGTTACAGGGGGTCGTAAGGACCATGATAGTTATATTTATTGACAGGATTCCTATGTTACAGGGGGTCGTAAGGACCATGATAGTTGTATTTATAGGCAGGATACCTATGTTACAGGGGGTCGTAAGGACCATGATAGTTATATTTATACGCAGGATTCCTATGCTACAGGGGGTCGTAAGGACCATGATAGTTATATTTATTGACAGGATTCCTATGTTACAGGGGGTCGTAAGGACCATGATAGTTATATTTTTAGGCAGGATACCTATGTTACAGGGGGTCGTAAGGACCATGATAGTTATATTTATAGACAGGATGCCTATGTTACAGGGGGTCGTAAGGACCATGATAGTTATATTTATAGACAGGATGCCTATGTTACAATGGGTCGTAAGGACCATGATAGTTATATTTATAGACAGGATGCCTATGTTACAGGGGGTCGTAAGGACCATGATAGTTATATTTATTGACAGAATACCTATGTTACAGGGGGTCGTAAGGACCATGATAGTTATATTTATAGGCAGGATACCTATGTTACAGGTGGTCGTAAGGACCATGATAGTTATATTTATAGACAGGATGCCTATGTTACAGGGGGTCGTAAGGACCATGATAGTTATATTTATAGACAGGATGCCTATGTTACAGGTGGTCGTAAGGACCATGATAGTTATATTTATTGACAGGATTCCTATGTTATAGGGGGTCGTAAGGACCATGATAGTTATATTTATTGACAGGATTCCTATGTTACAGGGGGTCGTAAGGACCATGATAGTTATATTTATAGACAGGATACCTATGTTACAGGGGGTCGTAAGGACCATGATAGTTATATTTATTGACAGGATTCCTATGTTACAGGGGGTCGTAAGGACCATGATAGTTATATTTATAGGCAGGATACCTATGTTACAGGGGGTCGTAAGGACCATGATAGTTATATTTATTGACAGGATTCCTATGTTACAGGGGGTCGTAAGGACCATGATAGTTATATTTTTAGGCAGGATACCTATGTTACAGGGGGTCGTAAGGACCATGATAGTTATATTTATAGACAGGATGCCTATGTTACAGGGGGTCGTAAGGACCATGATAGTTATATTTATAGACAGGATGCCTATGTTACAATGGGTCGTAAGGACCATGATAGTTATATTTATAGACAGGATGCCTATGTTACAGGGGGTCCTAAGGACCATGATAGTTATATTTATTGACAGAATACCTATGTTACAGGGGGTCGTAAGGACCATGATAGTTATATTTATAGGCAGGATACCTATGTTACAGGTGGTCGTAAGGACCATGATAGTTATATTTATAGACAGGATGCCTATGTTACAGGGGGTCGTAAGGACCATGATAGTTATATTTATAGACAGGATGCCTATGTTACAGGTGGTCGTAAGGACCATGATTGTTATATTTATTGACAGGATTCCTATGTTACAGGGGGTCGTAAGGACCATGATAGTTATATTTATTGACAGGATTCCTATGTTACAGGGGGTCGTAAGGACCATGATAGTTATATTTATAGGCAGGATACCTATGTTACAGGGGGTCGTAAGGACCATGATAGTTATATTTATTGACAGGATTCCTATGTTACAGGGGGTCGTAAGGACCATGATAGTTATATTTATAGGCAGGATACCTATGTTACAGGGGGTCGTAAGGACCATGATAGTTATATTTATTGACAGGATTCCTATGTTACAGGGGGTCGTAAGGACCATGATAGTTATATTTATAGGCAGGATACCTATGTTACAGGGGGTCGTAAGGACCATGATAGTTATATTCATTGACAGGATTCCTATGTTACAGGGGGTCGTAAGGACCATGATAGTTTTATTTATAGGCAGGATACCTATGTTACAGGGGGTCGTAAGGACCATGATAGTTATATTTATTGACAGGATTCCTATGTTACAGGGGGTCGTAAGGACCATGATAGTTATATTTATTGACAGGATACCTATGTTACAGGGGGTCGTAAGGACCATGATAGTTATATTTATTGACAGGATTCCTATGTTACAGGGGGTCGTAAGGACCATGATAGTTATATTTATAGGCAGGATACCTATGTTACAGGGGGTCGTAAGGACCATGATAGTTATATTCATTGACAGGATTCCTATGTTACAGGGGGTCGTAAGGACCATGATAGTTATATTTATAGACATGATGCCTATGTTACAGGGGGTCGTAAGGACCATGATTGTTATATTTATTGACAAGATTCCTATGTTACAGGGGGTCGTAAGGACCATGATAGTTATATTTATTGACAGGATTCCTATGTTACAGGGGGTCGTAAGGACCATGATAGTTATATTTATAGACAGGATGCCTATTTTACAGGGGGTCGTAAGGACCATGATAGTTATATTTATAGGCAGGATACCTATGTTACAGGGGGTCGTAAGGACCATGATAGTTATATTTATAGGCAGGATTCCTATTTTACAGGGGGTCGTAAGGACCATGATAGTTATATTTATAGACAGGATTCCTATGTTACAGGGGGTCGTAAGGACCATGATAGTTATATTTATAGACAGGATTCCTATGTTACAGGGGGTCGTAAGGACCATGATAGTTATATTTATAGGCAGGATACCTATGTTACAGGGGGTCGTAAGGACCATGATAGTTATATTTATTGACAGGATTCCTATGTTACAGGGGGTCGTATGGACCATGATAGTTATATTTATAGACAGGATTCCTATGTTACAGGGGGTCGTAAGGACCATGATAGTTATATTTATAGGCAGGATACCTATGTTACAGGGGGTCGTAAGGACCATGAGTTATATTTATAGGCAGGATGCCTATGCTACAGGGGGTCGTAAGGACCATGATAGTTATATTTATAGGCAGGATGCCTATGTTACAGGGGGTCGTAAGGACCATGATAGTTATATTTATTGACAGGATTCCTATGTTACAGGGGGTCGTAAGGACCACGATAGTTATATTTATAGGCAGGATACCTATGTTACAGGGGGTCGTAAGGACCATGATAGTTATATTTATAGACAGGATTCCTATGTTACAGGGGGTCGTAAGGACCATGATGGTTATATTTATAGGCAGGATACCTATGTTACAGGGGGTCGTAAGGACCATGATAGTTATATTTATAGACAGGATTCCTATGTTACAGGGGGTCGTAAGGACCATGATAGTTATATTTATTGACAGGATTCCTATGTTACAGGGGGTCGTAAGGACCATGATAGTTATATTTATAGGCAGGATTCCTATGTTACAGGGGGTCGTAAGGACCATGATAGTTATATTTATAGGCAGGATTCCTATGTTACAGGGGGTCGTAAGGACCATGATAGTTATATTTATAGGCAGGATACCTATGTTACAGGGGGTCGCAAGGACCATGATAGTTATATTTATAGACAGGATGCCTATGTTACAGGGGGTCGTAAGGACCATGATAGTTATATTTATTGACAGGATTCCTATGTTACAGGGGGTCGTAAGGACCATGATAGTTATATTCATAGGCAGGATACCTATGTTACAGGGGGTCGTAAGGACCATGATAGTTATATTTATAGACAGGATGCCTATGTTACAGGGGGTCGTAAGGACCATGATAGTTATATTTATTGACAGGATTCCTATGTTACAGGGTGTCGTAAGGACCATGATAGTTATATTTATAGGCAGGATACCTATGTTACAGGGGGTCGTAAGGACCATGATAGTTATATTTATAGACAGGATGCCTATGTTACAGGGGGTCGTAAGGACCATGATAGTTATATTTATAGACAGGATGCCTATGTTACAGGGGGTCGTAAGGTCCATGATAGTTATATTTATAGACAGGATGCCTATGTTACAGGGGGTCGTAAGGACCATGATAGTTATATTTATTGACAGGATTCCTATGTTACAGGGGGTCGTAAGGACCATGATAATTATATTTATTGACAGGATTCCTATGTTACAGGGGGTCGTAAGGACCATGATAGTTATATTTATAGGCAGGATACCTATGTTACAGGGGGTCGTAAGGACCATGATAGTTATATGTATAGGCAGAATTCCTATGTTACAGGGGGTCGTAAGGACCATGATAGTTATATTTATTGACAGGATTCCTATGTTACAGGGGGTCGTAAGGACCATGATAGTTGTATTTATAGGCAGGATACCTATGTTACAGGGGGTCGTAAGGACCATGATAGTTATATTTATACGCAGGATTCCTATGCTACAGGGGGTCGTAAGGACCATGATAGTTATATTTATTGACAGGATTCCTATGTTACAGGGGGTCGTAAGGACCATGATAGTTATATTTTTAGGCAGGATACCTATGTTACAGGGGGTCGTAAGGACCATGATAGTTATATTTATAGACAGGATGCCTATGTTACAGGGGGTCGTAAGGACCATGATAGTTATATTTATAGACACGATGCCTATGTTACAATGGGTCGTAAGGACCATGATAGTTATATTTATAGACAGGATGCCTATGTTACAGGGGGTCGTAAGGACCATGATAGTTATATTTATTGACAGAATACCTATGTTACAGGGGGTCGTAAGGACCATGATAGTTATATTTATAGGCAGGATACCTATGTTACAGGTGGTCGTAAGGACCATGATAGTTATATTTATAGACAGGATGCCTATGTTACAGGGGGTCGTAAGGACCATGATAGTTATATTTATAGACAGGATGCCTATGTTACAGGTGGTCGTAAGGACCATGATAGTTATATTTATTGACAGGATTCCTATGTTATAGGGGGTCGTAAGGACCATGATAGTTATATTTATTGACAGGATTCCTATGTTACAGGGGGTCGTAAGGACCATGATAGTTATATTTATAGGCAGGATACCTATGTTACAGGGGGTCGTAAGGACCATGATAGTTATATTTATTGACAGGATGCCTATGTTACAGGGGGTCGTAAGGACCATGATAGTTATATTTATAGGCAGGATACCTATGTTACAGGGGGTCGTAAGGACCATGATAGTTATATTTATTGACAGGATTCCTATGTTACAGGGGGTCGTAAGGACCATGATAGTTATATTTATAGGCAGGATACCTATGTTACAGGGGGTCGTAAGGACCATGATAGTTATATTCATTGACAGGATTCCTATGTTACAGGGGGTCGTAAGGACCATGATAGTTATATTTATAGACATGATGCCTATGCTACAGGGGGTCGTAAGGACCATGATTGTTATATTTATTGACAAGATTCCTATGTTACAGGGGGTCGTAAGGACCATGATAGTTATATTTATTGACAGGATTCCTATGTTACAGGGGGTCGTAAGGACCATGATAGTTATATTTATAGACAGGATGCCTATTTTACAGGGGGTCGTAAGGACCATGATAGTTATATTTATAGGCAGGATACCTATGTTACAGGGGGTCGTAAGGACCATGATAGTTATATTTATAGGCAGGATTCCTATTTTACAGGGGGTCGTAAGGACCATGATAGTTATATTTATAGACAGGATTCCTATGTTACAGGGGGTCGTAAGGACCATGATAGTTATATTTATAGACAGGATTCCTATGTTACAGGGGGTCGTAAGGACCATGATAGTTATATTTATAGGCAGGATACCTATGTTACAGGGGGTCGTAAGGACCATGATAGTTATATTTATTGACAGGATTCCTATGTTACAGGTGGTCGTAAGGACCATGATAGTTATATTTATAGGCAGGATACCTATGTTACAGGAGGTCGTAAGGACCATGATAGTTATATTTATAGACAGGATACCTATGTTACAGGGGGTCGTAAGGACCATGATAGTTATATTTATAGGCAGGATACCTATGTTACAGGGGGTCGTAAGGACCATGATATTTATATTTATTGACAGGATTCCTATGTCACAGGTGTTCGTAAGGACCATGATAGTTATATTTATAGGCAGGATACCTATGTTACAGGAGGTCGTAAGGACCATGATAGTTATATTTATAGGCAGGATGCCTATGTTACAGGGGGTCGTAAGGACCATGATAGTTATATTTATAGGCAGGATGCCTATGTTACAGGGGGTCGTAAGGACCATGATAGTTATATTTATTGACAGGATTCCTATGTTACAGGGGGTCGTAAGGACCACGATAGTTATATTTATAGGCAGGATACCTATGTTACAGGGGGTCGTAAGGACCATGATAGTTATATTTATAGACAGGATTCCTATGTTACAGGGGGTCGTAAGGACCATGATAGTTATATTTATAGGCAGGATACCTATGTTACAGGGGGTCGTAAGGACCATGATAGTTATATTTATAGACAGGATTCCTATGTTACAGGGGGTCGTAAGGACCATGATAGTTATATTTATTGACAGGATTCCTATGTTACAGGGGGTCGTAAGGACCATGATAGTTATATTTATAGGCAGGATTCCTATGTTACAGGGGGTCGTAAGGACCATGATAGTTATATTTATAGGCAGGATTCCTATGTTACAGGGGGTCGTAAGGACCATGATAGTTATATTTATAGGCAGGATACCTATGTTACAGGGGGTCGCAAGGACCATGATAGTTATATTTATAGACAGGATGCCTATGTTACAGGGGGTCGTAAGGACCATGATAGTTATATTTATTGACAGGATTCCTATGTTACAGGGGGTCGTAAGGACCATGATAGTTATATTCATAGGCAGGATACCTATGTTACAGGGGGTCGTAAGGACCATGATAGTTATATTTATAGACAGGATGCCTATGTTACAGGGGGTCGTAAGGACCATGATAGTTATATTTATTGACAGGATTCCTATGTTACAGGGGGTCGTAAGGACCATGATAGTTATATTTATAGGCAGGATACCTATGTTACAGGGGGTCGTAAGGACCATGATAGTTATATTTATAGACAGGATGCCTATGTTACAGGGGGTCGTAAGGACCATGATAGTTATATTTATAGACAGGATGCCTATGTTACAGGGGGTCGTAAGGACCATGATAGTTATATTTATAGACAGGATGCCTATGTTACAGGGGGTCGTAAGGACCATGATAGTTATATTTATTGACAGGATTCCTATGTTACAGGGGGTCGTAAGGACCATGATAATTATATTTATTGACAGGATTCCTATGTTACAGGGGGTCGTAAGGACCATGATAGTTATATTTATAGGCAGGATACCTATGTTACAGGGGGTCGTAAGGACCATGATAGTTATATATATAGGCAGAATTCCTATGTTACAGGGGGTCGTAAGGACCATGATAGTTATATTTATTGACAGGATTCCTATGTTACAGGGGGTCGTAAGGACCATGATAGTTGTATTTATAGGCAGGATACCTATGTTACAGGGGGTCGTAAGGACCATGATAGTTATATTTATACACAGGATTCCTATGCTACAGGGGGTCGTAAGGACCATGATAGTTATATTTATTGACAGGATTCCTATGTTACAGGGGGTCGTAAGGACCATGATAGTTATATTTTTAGGCAGGATACCTATGTTACAGGGGGTCGTAAGGACCATGATAGTTATATTTATAGACAGGATGCCTATGTTACAGGGGGTCGTAAGGACCATGGTAGTTATATTTATAGACAGGATGCCTATGTTACAATGGGTCGTAAGGACCATGATAGTTATATTTATAGACAGGATGCCTATGTTACAGGGGGTCGTAAGGACCATGATAGTTATATTTATTGACAGAATACCTATGTTACAGGGGGTCGTAAGGACCATGATAGTTATATTTATAGGCAGGATACCTATGTTACAGGTGGTCGTAAGGACCATGATAGTTATATTTATAGACAGGATGCCTATGTTACAGGGGGTCGTAAGGACCATGATAGTTATATTTATAGACAGGATGCCTATGTTACAGGTGGTCGTAAGGACCATGATAGTTATATTTATTGACAGGATTCCTATGTTATAGGGGGTCGTAAGGACCATGATAGTTATATTTATTGACAGGATTCCTATGTTACAGGGGGTCGTAAGGACCATGATAGTTATATTTATAGGCAGGATACCTATGTTACAGGTGGTCGTAAGGACCATGATAGTTATATTTATTGACAGGATTCCTATGTTACAGGGGGTCGTAAGGACCATGATAGTTATATTTATAGGCAGGATACCTATGTTACAGGGGGTCGTAAGGACCATGATAGTTATATTTATTGACAGGATTCCTATGTTACAGGGGGTCGTAAGGACCATGATAGTTATATTTATAGGCAGGATACCTATGTTACAGGGGGTCGTAAGGACCATGATAGTTATATTCATTGACAGGATTCCTATGTTACAGGGGGTCGTAAGGACCATGATAGTTATATTTATAGACATGATGCCTATGTTACAGGGGGTCGTAAGGACCATGATTGTTATATTTATTGACAAGATTCCTATGTTACAGGGGGTCGTAAGGACCATGATAGTTATATTTATTGACAGGATTCCTATGTTACAGGGGGTCGTAAGGACCATGATAGTTATATTTATAGACAGGATGCCTATTTTACAGGGGGTCGTAAGGACCATGATAGTTATATTTATAGGCAGGATACCTATGTTACAGGGGGTCGTAAGGACCATGATAGTTATATTTATAGGCAGGATTCCTATTTTACAGGGGGTCGTAAGGACCATGATAGTTATATTTATAGACAGGATTCCTATGTTACAGGGGGTCGTAAGGACCATGATAGTTATATTTATAGACAGGATTCCTATGTTACAGGGGGTCGTAAGGACCATGATAGTTATATTTATAGGCAGGATACCTATGTTACAGGGGGTCGTAAGGACCATGATAGTTATATTTATTGACAGGATTCCTATGTTACAGGTGGTCGTAAGGACCATGATAGTTATATTTATAGGCAGGATACCTATGTTACAGGAGGTCGTAAGGACCATGATAGTTATATTTATAGACAGGATACCTATGTTACAGGGGGTCGTAAGGACCATGATAGTTATATTTATAGGCAGGATACCTATGTTACAGGGGGTCGTAAGGACCATGATATTTATATTTATTGACAGGATTCCTATGTCACAGGTGTTCGTAAGGACCATGATAGTTATATTTATAGGCAGGATACCTATGTTACAGCGGGTCGTAAGGACCATGATAGTTATATTTATAGGCAGGATACCTATGTTACAGGGGGTCGTAAGGACCATAATAGTTATATTTATAGACAGGATGCCTATGTTACAGGGGGTCGTAAGGACCATGATAGTTATATTTATTGACAGGATTCCTATGTCACAGGGGGTCGTAAGGACCATAATAGTTATATTTATAGGCAGGATACCTATGTTACAGGGGGTCGTAAGGACCATGATAGTTATATTTATAGGCAGGATGCCTATGTTACAGGGGGTCGTAAGGACCATGATAGTTATATTTATTGACAGGATTCCTATGTTACAGGGGGTCGTAAGGACCATGATAGTTATATTTATAGGCAGGATTCCTATGTTACAGGGGGTCGTAAGGACCATAATAGTTATATTTATAGACAGGATGCCTATGTTACAGGGGGTCGTAAGGACCATGATAGTTATATTTATAGGCAGGATTCCTATGTTACAGGGGTTCGTAAGGACCATGATAGTTATATTTATAGGCAGGATTCCTATGTTACAGGGGGTCATAAGGACCATAATAGTTATATTTATAGGCAGGATTCCTATGTTACAGGGGGTCGTAAGGACCATAATAGTTATATTTATAGGCAGGATTCCTATGTTACAGGGGGTCGTAAGGACCATGATAGTTATATTTATAGACAGGATGCCTATGTTACAGGGGGTCGTAAGGACCATGATAGTAATATTTATTGACAGGATGCCTATGTTACAGGGGGTCGTAAGGACCATGACAGTTATATTTATTGACAGGATTCCTATGTTACAGGGGGTCGTAAGGACCATGATAGTTATATTTATAGGCAGGATTCCTATGTTACAGGGGGTCGTAAGGACCATAATAGTTATATTTATAGGCAGGATTCCTATGTTACAGGGGGTCGTAAGGACCATGATAGTTATATTTATAGGCAGGATGCCTATGTTACACGGGGTCGTAAGGACCATGATAGTTATATTTATAGACAGGATGCCTATTTTACAGGGGGTCGTAAGGACCATGATAGTTATATTTATAGACAGAATGCCTATGTTACAGGAGGTCGTAAGGACCATGATAGTTATATTTATAGGCATGATACCTATGTTACAGGGTGTCGTAAGGACCATGATAGTTATATTTATTGACAGGATTCCTATGTTACAAGGGGTCGTAAGGACCATGATAGTTATATTTATTGACAGGATTCCTATGTTACAGGGGGTCGTAAGGACCATGATAGTTATATTTATAGGCAGGATACCTATGTTACAGGGGGTCGTAAGGACCATGATAGTTATATTTATACGCAGGATTCCTATGTTACAGGGGGTCGTAAGGACCATGATAGTTATATTTATTGACAGGATTCCTATGTTACAGGGGGTCGTAAGGACCATGATAGTTATATTTTTAGGCAGGATACCTATGTTACAGGGGGTCGTAAGGACCATGATAGTTATATTTATAGACAGGATGCCTATGTTACAGGGGGTCGTAAGGACCATGATAGTTATATTTATAGACAGGATGCCTATGTTACAATGGGTCGTAAGGACCATGATAGTTATATTTATAGACAGGATGCCTATGTTACAGGGGGTCGTAAGGACCATGATAGTTATATTTATAGGCAGGATACCTATGTTACAGGGGGTCGTAAGGACCATGATAGTTATATTTATTGGCAGGATTCCTATTTTACAGGGGGTCGTAAGGACCATGATAGTTATATTTATAGGCAGGATACCTATGTTACAGGGGGTCGTAAGGACCATGATAGTTATATTTATAGACAGGATGCCTATGTTACAGGGGGTCGTAAGGACCATGATATTTATATTTATTGACAGGATTCCTATGTTACAGGGGGTCGTAAGGACCATGATAGTTATATTTATAGGCAGGATGCCTATGTTACAGGGGGTCGTAAGGACCATAATAGTTATATTTATTGACAGGATTCCTTTGTTACAGGGGGTCGTAAGGACCATAATAGTTATATTTATTGACAGGATTCCTATGTTACAGGGGGTCGTAAGGACCATGATAGTTATATTTATTGACAGGATTCCTATGTTACAGGGGGTCGTAAGGACCATAATAGTTATATTTATTGACAGGATTCCTATGTTACAGGGGGTCGTAAGGACCATAATAGTTATATTTATTGACAGGATTCCTATGTTACAGGGGGTCGTAAGGACCATGATAGTTATATTTATAGGCAGGATTCCTATATTACAGGGGGTCATAAGGACCATAATAGTTATATTTATAGGCAGGATTCCTATGTTACAGGGGGTCGTAAGGACCATAATAGTTATATTTATAGGCAGGATTCCTATGTTACAGGGGGTCGTAAGGACCATGATAGTTATATTTATAGGCAGGATGCCTATGTTACAGGGGGTCGTAAGGACCATGATAGTTATATTTATTGACAGGATGCCTATGTTACAGGGGGTCGTAAGGACCATGATAGTTATATTTATTGACAGGATTCCTATGTTACAGGGGGTCGTAAGGACCATGATAGTTATATTTATAGGCAGGATTCCTATGTTACAGGGGGTCGTAAGGACCATAATAGTTATATTTATAGACAGGATTCCTATGTTACAGGGGGTCGTAAGGACCATGATAGTTATATTTATAGGCAGGATACCTATGTTACAGGGGGTCGTAAGGACCATGATAGTTATATTTATAGACAGGATGCCTATGTTACAGGGGGTCGTAAGGACCATAATAGTTATATTTATTGACAGGATTCCTTTGTTACAGGGGGTCGTAAGGACCATAATAGTTATATTTATTGACAGGATTCCTATGTTACAGGGGGTCGTAAGGACCATGATAGTTATATTTATAGGCAGGATTCCTATGTTACAGGGGGTCGTAAGGACCATAATAGTTATATTTATTGACAGGATTCCTATGTTACAGGGGGTCGTCAGGACCATAATAGTTATATTTATTGACAGGATTCCTATGTTACAGGGGGTCGTAAGGACCATGATAGTTATATTTATAGGCAGGATTCCTATGTTACAGGGGGTCATAAGGACCATAATAGTTATATTTATAGGCAGGATTCCTATGTTACAGGGGGTCGTAAGGACCATAATAGTTATATTTATAGACAGGATTCCTATGTTACAGGGGGTCGTAAGGACCATGATAGTTATATTTATAGGCAGGATGCCTATGTTACAGGGGGTCGTAAGGACCATGATAGTTATATTTATTGACAGGATGCCTATGTTACAGGGGGTCGTAAGGACCATGATAGTTATATTTATTGACAGGATTCCTATGTTACAGGGGGTCGTAAGGACCATGATAGTTATATTTATAGGCAGGATTCCTATGTTACAGGGGGTCGTAAGGACCATAATAGTTATATTTATAGACAGGATTCCTATGTTACAGGGGGTCGTAAGGACCATGATAGTTATATTTATAGGCAGGATACCTATGTTACAGGGGGTCGTAAGGACCATGATAGTTATATTTATAGACAGGATGCCTATGTTACAGGGAGCCGTAAGGACCATGATAGTTATATTTATTGACAGGATTCCTATGTTACAGGGGGTCGTAAGGACCATGATAGTTATATTTATAGGCAGGATACCTATGTTACAGGGGGTCGTAAGGACCATGATAGTTATATTTATAGACAGGATGCCTATGTTACAGGGGGTCGTAATGACCATGATAGGTATATTTATTGACAGGATTCCTATGTTACAGGGGGTCGTAAGGACCATGATAGTTATATTTATTGACAGGATTCCTATGTTACAGGGGGTCGTAAGGACCATGATAGTTATATTTATTGACAGGATTCCTATGTTACAGGGGGTCGTAAGGACCATAATAGTTATATTTATTGACAGGATGCCTATGTTACAGGGGGTCGTAAGGACCATGATAGTTATATTTATAGACAGGATGCCTATGTTACAGGGGGTCGTAAGGACCATGATAGTTATATTTATAGTCAGGATACCTATGTTACAGGGGGTCGTAAGGACCATGATAGTTATATTTATTGGCAGGATTCCTATGTTACAGGGGGTCGTAAGGACCATGATAGTTATATTTAAAGGCAGGATACCTATGTTACAGGGGGTCGTAAGGACCATGATAGTTATATTTATAGACAGGATGCCTATGTTACAGGGGGTCGTAAGGACCATGATAGTTATATTAATAGACAGGATGCCTATGTTACAGGGGGTCGTAAGGACCATGATAGTTATATTTATTGACAGGATTCCTATGTTACAGGGGGTCGTAAGGACCATGATAGTTATATTTATAGGCAGGATACCTATGTTACAGGGGGTCGTAAGGACCATGATAGTTATATTTATTGACAGGATTCCTATGTTACAGGGGATCGTAAGGACCATGATAGTTATATTCATTGGCAGGATACCTATGTTACAGGGGTCGTAAGGACCATGATAGTTATATTTATAGACAGGATGCCTATGTTACAGGGGGTCGTAAGGACCATGATAGTTATATTTATTGACAGGATTCCTATGTTACAGGGGGTCGTAAGGACCATGATAGATATATTTATAGGCAGGATACCTATGTTACAGGGGGTCGTAAGGACCATGATAGTTATATTTATAGGCAGGTTTCCTATGTTACAGGGGGTCGTAAGGACCATAATAGTTATATTTATTGACAGGATTCCTATGTTACAGGGGGTCGTAAGGACCATGATAGTTATATTTATAGGCAGGATTCCTATGTTACAGGGGGTCGTAAGGACCATGATAGTTATATTTATAGGCAGGATTCCTATGTTACAGGGGGTCGTAAGGACCATGATAGTTATATTTATAGGCAGGATACCTATGTTACAGGGGGTCGCAAGGACCATGATAGTTATATTTATAGACAGGATGCCTATGTTACAGGGGGTCGTAAGGACCATGATAGTTATATTTATTGACAGGATTCCTATGTTACAGGGGGTCGTAAGGACCATGATAGTTATATTCATAGGCAGGATACCTATGTTACAGGGGGTCGTAAGGACCATGATAGTTATATTTATAGACAGGATGCCTATGTTACAGGGGGTCGTAAGGACCATGATAGTTATATTTATTGACAGGATTCCTATGTTACAGGGGGTCGTAAGGACCATGATAGTTATATTTATAGGCAGGATACCTATGTTACAGGGGGTCGTAAGGACCATGATAGTTATATTTATAGACAGGATGCCTATGTTACAGGGGGTCGTAAGGACCATGATAGTTATATTTATAGACAGGATGCCTATGTTACAGGGGGTCGTAAGGACCATGATAGTTATATTTATAGACAGGATGCCTATGTTACAGGGGGTCGTAAGGACCATGATAGTTATATTTATTGACAGGATTCCTATGTTACAGGGGGTCGTAAGGACCATGATAATTATATTTATTGACAGGATTCCTATGTTACAGGGGGTCGTAAGGACCATGATAGTTATATTTATAGGCAGGATACCTATGTTACAGGGGGTCGTAAGGACCATGATAGTTATATGTATAGGCAGAATTCCTATGTTACAGGGGGTCGTAAGGACCATGATAGTTATATTTATTGACAGGATTCCTATGTTACAGGGGGTCGTAAGGACCATGATAGTTGTATTTATAGGCAGGATACCTATGTTACAGGGGGTCGTAAGGACCATGATAGTTATATTTATACGCAGGATTCCTATGCTACAGGGGGTCGTAAGGACCATGATAGTTATATTTATTGACAGGATTCCTATGTTACAGGGGGTCGTAAGGACCATGATAGTTATATTTTTAGGCAGGATACCTATGTTACAGGGGGTCGTAAGGACCATGATAGTTATATTTATAGACAGGATGCCTATGTTACAGGGGGTCGTAAGGACCATGATAGTTATATTTATAGACAGGATGCCTATGTTACAATGGGTCGTAAGGACCATGATAGTTATATTTATAGACAGGATGCCTATGTTACAGGGGGTCGTAAGGACCATGATAGTTATATTTATTGACAGAATACCTATGTTACAGGGGGTCGTAAGGACCATGATAGTTATATTTATAGGCAGGATACCTATGTTACAGGTGGTCGTAAGGACCATGATAGTTATATTTATAGACAGGATGCCTATGTTACAGGGGGTCGTAAGGACCATGATAGTTATATTTATAGACAGGATGCCTATGTTACAGGTGGTCGTAAGGACCATGATAGTTATATTTATTGACAGGATTCCTATGTTATAGGGGGTCGTAAGGACCATGATAGTTATATTTATTGACAGGATTCCTATGTTACAGGGGGTCGTAAGGACCATGATAGTTATATTTATAGACAGGATACCTATGTTACAGGGGGTCGTAAGGACCATGATAGTTATATTTATTGACAGGATTCCTATGTTACAGGGGGTCGTAAGGACCATGATAGTTATATTTATAGGCAGGATACCTATGTTACAGGGGGTCGTAAGGACCATGATAGTTATATTTATTGACAGGATTCCTATGTTACAGGGGGTCGTAAGGACCATGATAGTTATATTTTTAGGCAGGATACCTATGTTACAGGGGGTCGTAAGGACCATGATAGTTATATTTATAGACAGGATGCCTATGTTACAGGGGGTCGTAAGGACCATGATAGTTATATTTATAGACAGGATGCCTATGTTACAATGGGTCGTAAGGACCATGATAGTTATATTTATAGACAGGATGCCTATGTTACAGGGGGTCGTAAGGACCATGATAGTTATATTTATTGACAGAATACCTATGTTACAGGGGGTCGTAAGGACCATGATAGTTATATTTATAGGCAGGATACCTATGTTACAGGTGGTCGTAAGGACCATGATAGTTATATTTATAGACAGGATGCCTATGTTACAGGGGGTCGTAAGGACCATGATAGTTATATTTATAGACAGGATGCCTATGTTACAGGTGGTCGTAAGGACCATGATTGTTATATTTATTGACAGGATTCCTATGTTACAGGGGGTCGTAAGGACCATGATAGTTATATTTATTGACAGGATTCCTATGTTACAGGGGGTCGTAAGGACCATGATAGTTATATTTATAGGCAGGATACCTATGTTACAGGGGGTCGTAAGGACCATGATAGTTATATTTATTGACAGGATTCCTATGTTACAGGGGGTCGTAAGGACCATGATAGTTATATTTATAGGCAGGATACCTATGTTACAGGGGGTCGTAAGGACCATGATAGTTATATTTATTGACAGGATTCCTATGTTACAGGGGGTCGTAAGGACCATGATAGTTATATTTATAGGCAGGATACCTATGTTACAGGGGGTCGTAAGGACCATGATAGTTATATTCATTGACAGGATTCCTATGTTACAGGGGGTCGTAAGGACCATGATAGTTTTATTTATAGGCAGGATACCTATGTTACAGGGGGTCGTAAGGACCATGATAGTTATATTTATTGACAGGATTCCTATGTTACAGGGGGTCGTAAGGACCATGATAGTTATATTTATTGACAGGATACCTATGTTACAGGGGGTCGTAAGGACCATGATAGTTATATTTATTGACAGGATTCCTATGTTACAGGGGGTCGTAAGGACCATGATAGTTATATTTATAGGCAGGATACCTATGTTACAGGGGGTCGTAAGGACCATGATAGTTATATTCATTGACAGGATTCCTATGTTACAGGGGGTCGTAAGGACCATGATAGTTATATTTATAGACATGATGCCTATGTTACAGGGGGTCGTAAGGACCATGATTGTTATATTTATTGACAAGATTCCTATGTTACAGGGGGTCGTAAGGACCATGATAGTTATATTTATTGACAGGATTCCTATGTTACAGGGGGTCGTAAGGACCATGATAGTTATATTTATAGACAGGATGCCTATTTTACAGGGGGTCGTAAGGACCATGATAGTTATATTTATAGGCAGGATACCTATGTTACAGGGGGTCGTAAGGACCATGATAGTTATATTTATAGGCAGGATTCCTATTTTACAGGGGGTCGTAAGGACCATGATAGTTATATTTATAGACAGGATTCCTATGTTACAGGGGGTCGTAAGGACCATGATAGTTATATTTATAGACAGGATTCCTATGTTACAGGGGGTCGTAAGGACCATGATAGTTATATTTATAGGCAGGATACCTATGTTACAGGGGGTCGTAAGGACCATGATAGTTATATTTATTGACAGGATTCCTATGTTACAGGGGGTCGTATGGACCATGATAGTTATATTTATAGACAGGATTCCTATGTTACAGGGGGTCGTAAGGACCATGATAGTTATATTTATAGGCAGGATACCTATGTTACAGGGGGTCGTAAGGACCATGAGTTATATTTATAGGCAGGATGCCTATGCTACAGGGGGTCGTAAGGACCATGATAGTTATATTTATAGGCAGGATGCCTATGTTACAGGGGGTCGTAAGGACCATGATAGTTATATTTATTGACAGGATTCCTATGTTACAGGGGGTCGTAAGGACCACGATAGTTATATTTATAGGCAGGATACCTATGTTACAGGGGGTCGTAAGGACCATGATAGTTATATTTATAGACAGGATTCCTATGTTACAGGGGGTCGTAAGGACCATGATGGTTATATTTATAGGCAGGATACCTATGTTACAGGGGGTCGTAAGGACCATGATAGTTATATTTATAGGCAGGATTCCTATGTTACAGGGGGTCGTAAGGACCATGATAGTTATATTTATAGGCAGGATACCTATGTTACAGGGGGTCGCAAGGACCATGATAGTTATATTTATAGACAGGATGCCTATGTTACAGGGGGTCGTAAGGACCATGATAGTTATATTTATTGACAGGATTCCTATGTTACAGGGGGTCGTAAGGACCATGATAGTTATATTCATAGGCAGGATACCTATGTTACAGGGGGTCGTAAGGACCATGATAGTTATATTTATAGACAGGATGCCTATGTTACAGGGGGTCGTAAGGACCATGATAGTTATATTTATTGACAGGATTCCTATGTTACAGGGGGTCGTAAGGACCATGATAGTTATATTTATAGGCAGGATACCTATGTTACAGGGGGTCGTAAGGACCATGATAGTTATATTTATAGACAGGATGCCTATGTTACAGGGGGTCGTAAGGACCATGATAGTTATATTTATAGACAGGATGCCTATGTTACAGGGGGTCGTAAGGTCCATGATAGTTATATTTATAGACAGGATGCCTATGTTACAGGGGGTCGTAAGGACCATGATAGTTATATTTATTGACAGGATTCCTATGTTACAGGGGGTCGTAAGGACCATGATAATTATATTTATTGACAGGATTCCTATGTTACAGGGGGTCGTAAGGACCATGATAGTTATATTTATAGGCAGGATACCTATGTTACAGGGGGTCGTAAGGACCATGATAGTTATATGTATAGGCAGAATTCCTATGTTACAGGGGGTCGTAAGGACCATGATAGTTATATTTATTGACAGGATTCCTATGTTACAGGGGGTCGTAAGGACCATGATAGTTGTATTTATAGGCAGGATACCTATGTTACAGGGGGTCGTAAGGACCATGATAGTTATATTTATACGCAGGATTCCTATGCTACAGGGGGTCGTAAGGACCATGATAGTTATATTTATTGACAGGATTCCTATGTTACAGGGGGTCGTAAGGACCATGATAGTTATATTTTTAGGCAGGATACCTATGTTACAGGGGGTCGTAAGGACCATGATAGTTATATTTATAGACAGGATGCCTATGTTACAGGGGGTCGTAAGGACCATGATAGTTATATTTATAGACACGATGCCTATGTTACAATGGGTCGTAAGGACCATGATAGTTATATTTATAGACAGGATGCCTATGTTACAGGGGGTCGTAAGGACCATGATAGTTATATTTATTGACAGAATACCTATGTTACAGGGGGTCGTAAGGACCATGATAGTTATATTTATAGGCAGGATACCTATGTTACAGGTGGTCGTAAGGACCATGATAGTTATATTTATAGACAGGATGCCTATGTTACAGGGGGTCGTAAGGACCATGATAGTTATATTTATAGACAGGATGCCTATGTTACAGGTGGTCGTAAGGACCATGATAGTTATATTTATTGACAGGATTCCTATGTTATAGGGGGTCGTAAGGACCATGATAGTTATATTTATTGACAGGATTCCTATGTTACAGGGGGTCGTAAGGACCATGATAGTTATATTTATAGGCAGGATACCTATGTTACAGGGGGTCGTAAGGACCATGATAGTTATATTTATTGACAGGATGCCTATGTTACAGGGGGTCGTAAGGACCATGATAGTTATATTTATAGGCAGGATACCTATGTTACAGGGGGTCGTAAGGACCATGATAGTTATATTTATTGACAGGATTCCTATGTTACAGGGGGTCGTAAGGACCATGATAGTTATATTTATAGGCAGGATACCTATGTTACAGGGGGTCGTAAGGACCATGATAGTTATATTCATTGACAGGATTCCTATGTTACAGGGGGTCGTAAGGACCATGATAGTTATATTTATAGACATGATGCCTATGTTACAGGGGGTCGTAAGGACCATGATTGTTATATTTATTGACAAGATTCCTATGTTACAGGGGGTCGTAAGGACCATGATAGTTATATTTATTGACAGGATTCCTATGTTACAGGGGGTCGTAAGGACCATGATAGTTATATTTATAGACAGGATGCCTATTTTACAGGGGGTCGTAAGGACCATGATAGTTATATTTATAGGCAGGATACCTATGTTACAGGGGGTCGTAAGGACCATGATAGTTATATTTATAGGCAGGATTCCTATTTTACAGGGGGTCGTAAGGACCATGATAGTTATATTTATAGACAGGATTCCTATGTTACAGGGGGTCGTAAGGACCATGATAGTTATATTTATAGACAGGATTCCTATGTTACAGGGGGTCGTAAGGACCATGATAGTTATATTTATAGGCAGGATACCTATGTTACAGGGGGTCGTAAGGACCATGATAGTTATATTTATTGACAGGATTCCTATGTTACAGGTGGTCGTAAGGACCATGATAGTTATATTTATAGGCAGGATACCTATGTTACAGGAGGTCGTAAGGACCATGATAGTTATATTTATAGACAGGATACCTATGTTACAGGGGGTCGTAAGGACCATGATAGTTATATTTATAGGCAGGATACCTATGTTACAGGGGGTCGTAAGGACCATGATATTTATATTTATTGACAGGATTCCTATGTCACAGGTGTTCGTAAGGACCATGATAGTTATATTTATAGGCAGGATACCTATGTTACAGGAGGTCGTAAGGACCATGATAGTTATATTTATAGGCAGGATGCCTATGTTACAGGGGGTCGTAAGGACCATGATAGTTATATTTATAGGCAGGATGCCTATGTTACAGGGGGTCGTAAGGACCATGATAGTTATATTTATTGACAGGATTCCTATGTTACAGGGGGTCGTAAGGACCACGATAGTTATATTTATAGGCAGGATACCTATGTTACAGGGGGTCGTAAGGACCATGATAGTTATATTTATAGACAGGATTCCTATGTTACAGGGGGTCGTAAGGACCATGATAGTTATATTTATAGGCAGGATACCTATGTTACAGGGGGTCGTAAGGACCATGATAGTTATATTTATAGACAGGATTCCTATGTTACAGGGGGTCGTAAGGACCATGATAGTTATATTTATTGACAGGATTCCTATGTTACAGGGGGTCGTAAGGACCATGATAGTTATATTTATAGGCAGGATTCCTATGTTACAGGGGGTCGTAAGGACCATGATAGTTATATTTATAGGCAGGATTCCTATGTTACAGGGGGTCGTAAGGACCATGATAGTTATATTTATAGGCAGGATACCTATGTTACAGGGGGTCGCAAGGACCATGATAGTTATATTTATAGACAGGATGCCTATGTTACAGGGGGTCGTAAGGACCATGATAGTTATATTTATTGACAGGATTCCTATGTTACAGGGGGTCGTAAGGACCATGATAGTTATATTCATAGGCAGGATACCTATGTTACAGGGGGTCGTAAGGACCATGATAGTTATATTTATAGACAGGATGCCTATGTTACAGGGGGTCGTAAGGACCATGATAGTTATATTTATTGACAGGATTCCTATGTTACAGGGGGTCGTAAGGACCATGATAGTTATATTTATAGGCAGGATACCTATGTTACAGGGGGTCGTAAGGACCATGATAGTTATATTTATAGACAGGATGCCTATGTTACAGGGGGTCGTAAGGACCATGATAGTTATATTTATAGACAGGATGCCTATGTTACAGGGGGTCGTAAGGACCATGATAGTTATATTTATAGACAGGATGCCTATGTTACAGGGGGTCGTAAGGACCATGATAGTTATATTTATTGACAGGATTCCTATGTTACAGGGGGTCGTAAGGACCATGATAATTATATTTATTGACAGGATTCCTATGTTACAGGGGGTCGTAAGGACCATGATAGTTATATTTATAGGCAGGATACCTATGTTACAGGGGGTCGTAAGGACCATGATAGTTATATGTATAGGCAGAATTCCTATGTTACAGGGGGTCGTAAGGACCATGATAGTTATATTTATTGACAGGATTCCTATGTTACAGGGGGTCGTAAGGACCATGATAGTTGTATTTATAGGCAGGATACCTATGTTACAGGGGGTCGTAAGGACCATGATAGTTATATTTATACACAGGATTCCTATGCTACAGGGGGTCGTAAGGACCATGATAGTTATATTTATTGACAGGATTCCTATGTTACAGGGGGTCGTAAGGACCATGATAGTTATATTTTTAGGCAGGATACCTATGTTACAGGGGGTCGTAAGGACCATGATAGTTATATTTATAGACAGGATGCCTATGTTACAGGGGGTCGTAAGGACCATGGTAGTTATATTTATAGACAGGATGCCTATGTTACAATGGGTCGTAAGGACCATGATAGTTATATTTATAGACAGGATGCCTATGTTACAGGGGGTCGTAAGGACCATGATAGTTATATTTATTGACAGAATACCTATGTTACAGGGGGTCGTAAGGACCATGATAGTTATATTTATAGGCAGGATACCTATGTTACAGGTGGTCGTAAGGACCATGATAGTTATATTTATAGACAGGATGCCTATGTTACAGGGGGTCGTAAGGACCATGATAGTTATATTTATAGACAGGATGCCTATGTTACAGGTGGTCGTAAGGACCATGATAGTTATATTTATTGACAGGATTCCTATGTTATAGGGGGTCGTAAGGACCATGATAGTTATATTTATTGACAGGATTCCTATGTTACAGGGGGTCGTAAGGACCATGATAGTTATATTTATAGGCAGGATACCTATGTTACAGGTGGTCGTAAGGACCATGATAGTTATATTTATTGACAGGATTCCTATGTTACCGGGGGTCGTAAGGACCATGATAGTTATATTTATAGGCAGGATACCTATGTTACAGGGGGTCGTAAGGACCATGATAGTTATATTTATTGACAGGATTCCTATGTTACAGGGGGTCGTAAGGACCATGATAGTTATATTTATAGGCAGGATACCTATGTTACAGGGGGTCGTAAGGACCATGATAGTTATATTCATTGACAGGATTCCTATGTTACAGGGGGTCGTAAGGACCATGATAGTTATATTTATAGACATGATGCCTATGTTACAGGGGGTCGTAAGGACCATGATTGTTATATTTATTGACAAGATTCCTATGTTACAGGGGGTCGTAAGGACCATGATAGTTATATTTATTGACAGGATTCCTATGTTACAGGGGGTCGTAAGGACCATGATAGTTATATTTATAGACAGGATGCCTATTTTACAGGGGGTCGTAAGGACCATGATAGTTATATTTATAGGCAGGATACCTATGTTACAGGGGGTCGTAAGGACCATGATAGTTATATTTATAGGCAGGATTCCTATTTTACAGGGGGTCGTAAGGACCATGATAGTTATATTTATAGACAGGATTCCTATGTTACAGGGGGTCGTAAGGACCATGATAGTTATATTTATAGACAGGATTCCTATGTTACAGGGGGTCGTAAGGACCATGATAGTTATATTTATAGGCAGGATACCTATGTTACAGGGGGTCGTAAGGACCATGATAGTTATATTTATTGACAGGATTCCTATGTTACAGGTGGTCGTAAGGACCATGATAGTTATATTTATAGGCAGGATACCTATGTTACAGGAGGTCGTAAGGACCATGATAGTTATATTTATAGACAGGATACCTATGTTACAGGGGGTCGTAAGGACCATGATAGTTATATTTATAGGCAGGATACCTATGTTACAGGGGGTCGTAAGGACCATGATATTTATATTTATTGACAGGATTCCTATGTCACAGGTGTTCGTAAGGACCATGATAGTTATATTTATAGGCAGGATACCTATGTTACAGCGGGTCGTAAGGACCATGATAGTTATATTTATAGGCAGGATACCTATGTTACAGGGGGTCGTAAGGACCATAATAGTTATATTTATAGACAGGATGCCTATGTTACAGGGGGTCGTAAGGACCATGATAGTTATATTTATTGACAGGATTCCTATGTCACAGGGGGTCGTAAGGACCATAATAGTTATATTTATAGGCAGGATACCTATGTTACAGGGGGTCGTAAGGACCATGATAGTTATATTTATAGGCAGGATGCCTATGTTACAGGGGGTCGTAAGGACCATGATAGTTATATTTATTGACAGGATTCCTATGTTACAGGGGGTCGTAAGGACCATGATAGTTATATTTATAGGCAGGATTCCTATGTTACAGGGGGTCGTAAGGACCATAATAGTTATATTTATAGACAGGATGCCTATGTTACAGGGGGTCGTAAGGACCATGATAGTTATATTTATAGGCAGGATTCCTATGTTACAGGGGGTCGTAAGGACCATGATAGTTATATTTATAGGCAGGATTCCTATGTTACAGGGGGTCATAAGGACCATAATAGTTATATTTATAGGCAGGATTCCTATGTTACAGGGGGTCGTAAGGACCATAATAGTTATATTTATAGGCAGGATTCCTATGTTACAGGGGGTCGTAAGGACCATGATAGTTATATTTATAGACAGGATGCCTATGTTACAGGGGGTCGTAAGGACCATGATAGTAATATTTATTGACAGGATGCCTATGTTACAGGGGGTCGTAAGGACCATGACAGTTATATTTATTGACAGGATTCCTATGTTACAGGGGGTCGTAAGGACCATGATAGTTATATTTATAGGCAGGATTCCTATGTTACAGGGGGTCGTAAGGACCATAATAGTTATATTTATAGGCAGGATTCCTATGTTACAGGGGGTCGTAAGGACCATGATAGTTATATTTATAGGCAGGATGCCTATGTTACACGGGGTCGTAAGGACCATGATAGTTATATTTATAGACAGGATGCCTATTTTACAGGGGGTCGTAAGGACCATGATAGTTATATTTATAGACAGAATGCCTATGTTACAGGAGGTCGTAAGGACCATGATAGTTATATTTATAGGCATGATACCTATGTTACAGGGTGTCGTAAGGACCATGATAGTTATATTTATTGACAGGATTCCTATGTTACAAGGGGTCGTAAGGACCATGATAGTTATATTTATTGACAGGATTCCTATGTTACAGGGGGTCGTAAGGACCATGATAGTTATATTTATAGGCAGGATACCTATGTTACAGGGGGTCGTAAGGACCATGATAGTTATATTTATACGCAGGATTCCTATGTTACAGGGGGTCGTAAGGACCATGATAGTTATATTTATTGACAGGATTCCTATGTTACAGGGGGTCGTAAGGACCATGATAGTTATATTTTTAGGCAGGATACCTATGTTACAGGGGGTCGTAAGGACCATGATAGTTATATTTATAGACAGGATGCCTATGTTACAGGGGGTCGTAAGGACCATGATAGTTATATTTATAGACAGGATGCCTATGTTACAATGGGTCGTAAGGACCATGATAGTTATATTTATAGACAGGATGCCTATGTTACAGGGGGTCGTAAGGACCATGATAGTTATATTTATAGGCAGGATACCTATGTTACAGGGGGTCGTAAGGACCATGATAGTTATATTTATTGGCAGGATTCCTATTTTACAGGGGGTCGTAAGGACCATGATAGTTATATTTATAGGCAGGATACCTATGTTACAGGGGGTCGTAAGGACCATGATAGTTATATTTATAGACAGGATGCCTATGTTACAGGGGGTCGTAAGGACCATGATATTTATATTTATTGACAGGATTCCTATGTTACAGGGGGTCGTAAGGACCATGATAGTTATATTTATAGGCAGGATGCCTATGTTACAGGGGGTCGTAAGGACCATAATAGTTATATTTATTGACAGGATTCCTTTGTTACAGGGGGTCGTAAGGACCATAATAGTTATATTTATTGACAGGATTCCTATGTTACAGGGGGTCGTAAGGACCATGATAGTTATATTTATTGACAGGATTCCTATGTTACAGGGGGTCGTAAGGACCATAATAGTTATATTTATTGACAGGATTCCTATGTTACAGGGGGTCGTAAGGACCATAATAGTTATATTTATTGACAGGATTCCTATGTTACAGGGGGTCGTAAGGACCATGATAGTTATATTTATAGGCAGGATTCCTATATTACAGGGGGTCATAAGGACCATAATAGTTATATTTATAGGCAGGATTCCTATGTTACAGGGGGTCGTAAGGACCATAATAGTTATATTTATAGGCAGGATTCCTATGTTACAGGGGGTCGTAAGGACCATGATAGTTATATTTATAGGCAGGATGCCTATGTTACAGGGGGTCGTAAGGACCATGATAGTTATATTTATTGACAGGATGCCTATGTTACAGGGGGTCGTAAGGACCATGATAGTTATATTTATTGACAGGATTCCTATGTTACAGGGGGTCGTAAGGACCATGATAGTTATATTTATAGGCAGGATTCCTATGTTACAGGGGGTCGTAAGGACCATAATAGTTATATTTATAGACAGGATTCCTATGTTACAGGGGGTCGTAAGGACCATGATAGTTATATTTATAGGCAGGATACCTATGTTACAGGGGGTCGTAAGGACCATGATAGTTATATTTATAGACAGGATGCCTATGTTACAGGGGGTCGTAAGGACCATAATAGTTATATTTATTGACAGGATTCCTTTGTTACAGGGGGTCGTAAGGACCATAATAGTTATATTTATTGACAGGATTCCTATGTTACAGGGGGTCGTAAGGACCATGATAGTTATATTTATAGGCAGGATTCCTATGTTACAGGGGGTCGTAAGGACCATAATAGTTATATTTATTGACAGGATTCCTATGTTACAGGGGGTCGTCAGGACCATAATAGTTATATTTATTGACAGGATTCCTATGTTACAGGGGGTCGTAAGGACCATGATAGTTATATTTATAGGCAGGATTCCTATGTTACAGGGGGTCATAAGGACCATAATAGTTATATTTATAGGCAGGATTCCTATGTTACAGGGGGTCGTAAGGACCATAATAGTTATATTTATAGACAGGATTCCTATGTTACAGGGGGTCGTAAGGACCATGATAGTTATATTTATAGGCAGGATGCCTATGTTACAGGGGGTCGTAAGGACCATGATAGTTATATTTATTGACAGGATGCCTATGTTACAGGGGGTCGTAAGGACCATGATAGTTATATTTATTGACAGGATTCCTATGTTACAGGGGGTCGTAAGGACCATGATAGTTATATTTATAGGCAGGATTCCTATGTTACAGGGGGTCGTAAGGACCATAATAGTTATATTTATAGACAGGATTCCTATGTTACAGGGGGTCGTAAGGACCATGATAGTTATATTTATAGGCAGGATACCTATGTTACAGGGGGTCGTAAGGACCATGATAGTTATATTTATAGACAGGATGCCTATGTTACAGGGAGCCGTAAGGACCATGATAGTTATATTTATTGACAGGATTCCTATGTTACAGGGGGTCGTAAGGACCATGATAGTTATATTTATAGGCAGGATACCTATGTTACAGGGGGTCGTAAGGACCATGATAGTTATATTTATAGACAGGATGCCTATGTTACAGGGGGTCGTAATGACCATGATAGGTATATTTATTGACAGGATTCCTATGTTACAGGGGGTCGTAAGGACCATGATAGTTATATTTATTGACAGGATTCCTATGTTACAGGGGGTCGTAAGGACCATGATAGTTATATTTATTGACAGGATTCCTATGTTACAGGGGGTCGTAAGGACCATAATAGTTATATTTATTGACAGGATGCCTATGTTACAGGGGGTCGTAAGGACCATGATAGTTATATTTATAGACAGGATGCCTATGTTACAGGGGGTCGTAAGGACCATGATAGTTATATTTATAGTCAGGATACCTATGTTACAGGGGGTCGTAAGGACCATGATAGTTATATTTATTGGCAGGATTCCTATGTTACAGGGGGTCGTAAGGACCATGATAGTTATATTTAAAGGCAGGATACCTATGTTACAGGGGGTCGTAAGGACCATGATAGTTATATTTATAGACAGGATGCCTATGTTACAGGGGGTCGTAAGGACCATGATAGTTATATTAATAGACAGGATGCCTATGTTACAGGGGGTCGTAAGGACCATGATAGTTATATTTATTGACAGGATTCCTATGTTACAGGGGGTCGTAAGGACCATGATAGTTATATTTATAGGCAGGATACCTATGTTACAGGGGGTCGTAAGGACCATGATAGTTATATTTATTGACAGGATTCCTATGTTACAGGGGATCGTAAGGACCATGATAGTTATATTCATTGGCAGGATACCTATGTTACAGGGGTCGTAAGGACCATGATAGTTATATTTATAGACAGGATGCCTATGTTACAGGGGGTCGTAAGGACCATGATAGTTATATTTATTGACAGGATTCCTATGTTACAGGGGGTCGTAAGGACCATGATAGATATATTTATAGGCAGGATACCTATGTTACAGGGGGTCGTAAGGACCATGATAGTTATATTTATAGGCAGGTTTCCTATGTTACAGGGGGTCGTAAGGACCATAATAGTTATATTTATTGACAGGATTCCTATGTTACAGGGGGTCGTAAGGACCATGATAGTTATATTTATAGACAGGATGCCTATGTTACAGGGGGTCGTAAGGACCATGATAGTTATATTTATTGACAGGATTCCTATGTTACAGGTGGTCATAAGGACCATGATAGATATATTTATAGGCAGGATACCTATGTTACAGGGGGTCGTAAGGACCATGATAGTTATATTTATAGGCAGGTTTCCTATGTTACAGGGGGTCGTAAGGACCATAATAGTTATATTTATTGACAGGATTCCTATGTTACAGGGGGTCGTAAGGACCATAATAGTTATATTTATAGGCAGGATTCCTATGTTACAGGGGGTCGTAAGGACCATGATAGTTATATTTATTGACAGGATTCCTATGTTACAGGGGGTCGTAAGGACCATGATAGTTATATTTATTGACAGGATACCTATGTTACAGGGTGTCGTAAGGACCATGATAGTTATATTTATAGACAGGATGCCTATGTTACAGGGGGTCGTAAGGACCATGATAGTTATATTTATAGGCAGGATTCCTATGTTACAGGGGGTCGTAAGGACCATAATAGTTATATTTATTGACAGGATTTCTATGTTACAAGGGGTTGTAAGGACCATGATAGTTATATTTATAGACAGGATGCCTATGTTACAGGGGGTCGTAAGGACCATGATAGTTATATTTATTGACAGGATTCCTATGTTACAGGGGGTCGTAAGGACCATGATAGTTATATTTATAGGCAGGATACCTATGTTACAGGGGGTCGTAAGGACCATGATAGTTATATTTATAGACAGGATACCTATGTTACAGGGGGTCGTAAGGACCATGATAGTTATATTTATTGACAGGATTCCTATGTTACAGGGGGTCGTTAGGACCATGATAGTTATATTTATAGGCAGGATACCTATGTTACAGGGGGTCGTAAGGACCATGATAGTTATATTTATAGACAGGATGCCTATGTTACAGGGGGTCGTAAGGACCATAATAGTTATATTTATTGACAGGATTCCTTTGTTACAGGGGGTCGTAAGGACCATAATAGTTATATTTATTGACAGGATTCCTATGTTACAGGGGGTCGTAAGGACCATGATAGTTATATTTATAGGCAGGATTCCTATGTTACAGGGGGTCGTAAGGACCATAATAGTTATATTTATTGACAGGATTCCTATGTTACAGGGGGTCGTCAGGACCATAATAGTTATATTTATTGACAGGATTCCTATGTTACAGGGGGTCGTAAGGACCATGATAGTTATATTTATAGGCAGGATTCCTATGTTACAGGGGGTCATAAGGACCATAATAGTTATATTTATAGGCAGGATTCCTATGTTACAGGGGGTCGTAAGGACCATAATAGTTATATTTATAGACAGGATTCCTATGTTACAGGGGGTCGTAAGGACCATGATAGTTATATTTATAGGCAGGATGCCTATGTTACAGGGGGTCGTAAGGACCATGATAGTTATATTTATTGACAGGATGCCTATGTTACAGGGGGTCGTAAGGACCATGATAGTTATATTTATTGACAGGATTCCTATGTTACAGGGGGTCGTAAGGACCATGATAGTTATATTTATAGGCAGGATTCCTATGTTACAGGGGGTCGTAAGGACCATAATAGTTATATTTATAGACAGGATTCCTATGTTACAGGGGGTCGTAAGGACCATGATAGTTATATTTATAGGCAGGATACCTATGTTACAGGGGGTCGTAAGGACCATGATAGTTATATTTATAGACAGGATGCCTATGTTACAGGGAGCCGTAAGGACCATGATAGTTATATTTATTGACAGGATTCCTATGTTACAGGGGGTCGTAAGGACCATGATAGTTATATTTATAGGCAGGATACCTATGTTACAGGGGGTCGTAAGGACCATGATAGTTATATTTATAGACAGGATGCCTATGTTACAGGGGGTCGTAATGACCATGATAGGTATATTTATTGACAGGATTCCTATGTTACAGGGGGTCGTAAGGACCATGATAGTTATATTTATTGACAGGATTCCTATGTTACAGGGGGTCGTAAGGACCATGATAGTTATATTTATTGACAGGATTCCTATGTTACAGGGGGTCGTAAGGACCATAATAGTTATATTTATTGACAGGATGCCTATGTTACAGGGGGTCGTAAGGACCATGATAGTTATATTTATAGACAGGATGCCTATGTTACAGGGGGTCGTAAGGACCATGATAGTTATATTTATAGTCAGGATACCTATGTTACAGGGGGTCGTAAGGACCATGATAGTTATATTTATTGGCAGGATTCCTATGTTACAGGGGGTCGTAAGGACCATGATAGTTATATTTAAAGGCAGGATACCTATGTTACAGGGGGTCGTAAGGACCATGATAGTTATATTTATAGACAGGATGCCTATGTTACAGGGGGTCGTAAGGACCATGATAGTTATATTAATAGACAGGATGCCTATGTTACAGGGGGTCGTAAGGACCATGATAGTTATATTTATTGACAGGATTCCTATGTTACAGGGGGTCGTAAGGACCATGATAGTTATATTTATAGGCAGGATACCTATGTTACAGGGGGTCGTAAGGACCATGATAGTTATATTTATTGACAGGATTCCTATGTTACAGGGGATCGTAAGGACCATGATAGTTATATTCATTGGCAGGATACCTATGTTACAGGGGTCGTAAGGACCATGATAGTTATATTTATAGACAGGATGCCTATGTTACAGGGGGTCGTAAGGACCATGATAGTTATATTTATTGACAGGATTCCTATGTTACAGGGGGTCGTAAGGACCATGATAGATATATTTATAGGCAGGATACCTATGTTACAGGGGGTCGTAAGGACCATGATAGTTATATTTATAGGCAGGTTTCCTATGTTACAGGGGGTCGTAAGGACCATAATAGTTATATTTATTGACAGGATTCCTATGTTACAGGGGGTCGTAAGGACCATGATAGTTATATTTATAGACAGGATGCCTATGTTACAGGGGGTCGTAAGGACCATGATAGTTATATTTATTGACAGGATTCCTATGTTACAGGTGGTCATAAGGACCATGATAGATATATTTATAGGCAGGATACCTATGTTACAGGGGGTCGTAAGGACCATGATAGTTATATTTATAGGCAGGTTTCCTATGTTACAGGGGGTCGTAAGGACCATAATAGTTATATTTATTGACAGGATTCCTATGTTACAGGGGGTCGTAAGGACCATAATAGTTATATTTATAGGCAGGATTCCTATGTTACAGGGGGTCGTAAGGACCATGATAGTTATATTTATTGACAGGATTCCTATGTTACAGGGGGTCGTAAGGACCATGATAGTTATATTTATTGACAGGATACCTATGTTACAGGGTGTCGTAAGGACCATGATAGTTATATTTATAGACAGGATGCCTATGTTACAGGGGGTCGTAAGGACCATGATAGTTATATTTATAGGCAGGATTCCTATGTTACAGGGGGTCGTAAGGACCATAATAGTTATATTTATTGACAGGATTTCTATGTTACAAGGGGTTGTAAGGACCATGATAGTTATATTTATAGACAGGATGCCTATGTTACAGGGGGTCGTAAGGACCATGATAGTTATATTTATTGACAGGATTCCTATGTTACAGGGGGTCGTAAGGACCATGATAGTTATATTTATAGGCAGGATACCTATGTTACAGGGGGTCGTAAGGACCATGATAGTTATATTTATAGACAGGATACCTATGTTACAGGGGGTCGTAAGGACCATGATAGTTATATTTATTGACAGGATTCCTATGTTACAGGGGGTCGTTAGGACCATGATAGTTATATTTATAGACAGGATGCCTATGTTACAGGGGGTCGTAAGGACCATGATAGTTATATTTATTGACAGGATACCTATGTTACAGGGTGTCGTAAGGACCATGATAGTTATATTTATAGACAGGATGCCTATGTTACAGGGGGTCGTAAGGACCATGATAGTTATATTTATAGGCAGGATTCCTATGTTACAGGGGGTCGTAAGGACCATAATAGTTATATTTATTGACAGGATTTCTATGTTACAAGGGGTTGTAAGGACCATGATAGTTATATTTATAGACAGGATGCCTATGTTACAGGGGGTCGTAAGGACCATGATAGTTATATTTATTGACAGGATTCCTATGTTACAGGGGGTCGTAAGGACCATGATAGTTATATTTATAGGCAGGATACCTATGTTACAGGGGGTCGTAAGGACCATGATAGTTATATTTATAGACAGGATACATATGTTACAGGGGGTCGTAAGGACCATGATAGTTATATTTATTGACAGGATTCCTATGTTACAGGGGGTCGTTAGGACCATGATAGTTATATTTATAGACAGGATGCCTATGTTACAGGGGGTCGTAAGGACCATGATAGTTATATTTATAGGCAGGATACCTATGTTTCAGGGGGTCGTAAGGACTATGATAGTTATATTTATAGGCAGGATACCTATGTTACAGGGGGTCGTAAGGACCATGATAGTTATATTTATTGACAGGATTCCTATGTTACAGGGGGTCATAAGGACCATGATAGATATATTTATAGGCAGGATACCTATGTTACAGGGGGTCGTAAGGACCATGATAGTTATATTTATAGGCAGGTTTCCTATGTTACAGGGGGTCGTAAGGACCATAATAGTTATATTTATTGACAGGATTCCTATGTTACAGGGGGTCGTAAGGACCATAATAGTTATATTTATAGGCAGGATTCCTATGTTACAGGGGGTCGTAAGGACCATGATAGTTATATTTATTGACAGGATTCCTATGTTACAGGGGGTCGTAAGGACCATGATAGTTATATTTATAGGCAGGATACCTATGTTACAGGGGGTCGTAAGGACCATGATAGTTATATTTATAGGCAGGATTCCTATGTTACAGGGGGTCGTAAGGACCATAATAGTTATATTTATTGACAGGATTTCTATGTTACAAGGGGTTGTAAGGACCATGATAGTTATATTTATAGACAGGACGCCTATGTTACAGGGGGTCGTAAGGACCATGATAGTTATATTTATTGACAGGATTCCTATGTTACAGGGGGTCGTAAGGACCATGATAGTTATATTTATAGGCAGGATACCTATGTTACAGGGGGTCGTAAGGACCATGATAGTTATATTTATAGACAGGATACCTATGTTACAGGGGGTCGTAAGGACCATGATAGTTATATTTATTGACAGGATTCCTATGTTACAGGGGGTCGTTAGGACCATGATAGTTATATTTATAGACAGGATGCCTATGTTACAGGGGGTCGTAAGGACCATGATAGTTATATTTATAGGCAGGATACCTATGTTTCAGGGGGTCGTAAGGACTATGATAGTTATATTTATAGGCAGGTTTCCTATTTTACAGGGGGTCGTAAGGACCATGATAGTTATATTTATAGGCAGGATACCTATGTTACAGGGGGTTGTAAGGACCATGATAGTTATATTTATAGACAGGATGTCTATGTTACAAAGGGTCGTAAGGACCATGATAGTTATATTTATTGACAGGATTCCTATGTTACAGGGGGTCGTAAGGACCATGATAGTTATATTTATAGGCAGGATGCCTATGTTACAGGTGGTCGTAAGGACCATAATAGTTATATTTATTGACAGGATTCCTTTGTTACAGGGGGTCGTAAGGACCATAATAGTTATATTTATTGACAGGATTCCTATGTTACAGGGGGTCGTAAGGACCATGATAGTTATATTTATAGGCAGGATTCCTATGTTACAGGGGGTCGTAAGGACCATAATAGTTATATTTATTGACAGGATTCCTATGTTACAGGGGGTCGTAAGGACCATAATAGTTATATTTATTGACAGGATTCCTATGTTACAGGGGGTCGTAAGGACCATGATAGTTATATTTATAGGCAGGATTCCTATGTTACAGGGGGTCATAAGGACCATAATAGTTATATTTATAGGCAGGATTCCTATGTTACAGGGGGTCGTAAGGACCATAATAGTTATATTTATAGGCAGGATTCCTATGTTACAGGGGGTCGTTAGGACCATGATAGTTATATTTATAGACAGGATGCCTATGTTACAGGGGGTCGTAAGGACCATGATAGTTATATTTATAGACAGGATGCCTATGTTACAGGGGGTCGTAAGGTCCATGATAGTTATATTTATTGACAGGATTCCTATGTTACAGGGGGTCGTAAGGACCATGATAGTTATATTTATAGACAGGATTCCTATGTTACAGGGGGTCGTAAGGACCATGATGGTTATATTTATAGACAGGATGCCTATTTTACATGGGGTCGTAAGGACTATGATAGTTATATTTATAGACAGGATGCCTATGTTACAGGAGGTCGTAAGGACCATGATAGTTATATTTATAAGCAGGATACCTATGTTACAGGGTGTCGTAAGGACCATGATAGTTATATTTATAGACAGGATACCTATGTTACAGGGGGTCGTAAGGACCATGATAGTTATATTTATAGGCAGCATTCCTATGTTACAGGGGGTCGTAAGGACCATAATAGTTATATTTATTGTCAGGATTCCTATGTTACAGGGGTCGTAAGGACCATGATAGTTATATTTATAGACAGGATGCCTATGTTACAGGGGGTCGTAAGGACCATGATAGTTATATTTATTGACAGGATTCCTATGTTACAGGGGGTCGTAAGGACCATGATAGTTATATTTATAGGCAGGATATCTATGTTAAAGGGGGTCGTAAGGACCATGATAGTTATATTAATAGACAGGATACCTATGTTACAGGGGGTCGTAAGGACCATGATAGTTATATTTATTGACAGGATTCCTATGTTACAGGTGGTCGTAAGGACCATGATAGTTATATTTATAGACAGGATGCCTATGTTACAGGGGGTCGTAAGGACCATGATAGTTATATTTATAGGCAGGATACCTATGTTACAGGGGGTCGTAAGGATCATGATAGTTATATTTATAGGCAGGATTCCTATTTTACAGGGGGTCGTAAGGACCATGATAGTTATATTTATAGGCAGGATACCTATGTTACAGGGGGTCGTAAGGACCATGATAGTTATATTTATAGACAGGATGCCTATGTTACAGGGGGTCGTAAGGACCATGATATTTATATTTATTGACAGGATTCCTATGTTACAGGGGGTCGTAAGGACCATGATAGTTATATTTATAGGCAGGATGCCTATGTTACAGGGGGTCGTAAGGACCATAATAGTTATATTTATTGACAGGATTCCTATGTTACAGGGGGTCGTAAGGACCATGATAGTTATATTTATAGGCAGGATTCCTATGTTACAGGGGGTCGTAAGGACCATAATAGTTATATTTATTGACAGGATTCCTATGTTACAGGGGGTCGTAAGGACCATAATAGTTATATTTATTGACAGGATTCCTATGTTACAGGGGGTCGTAAGGACCATGATAGTTATATTTATAGGCGGGATTCTAATGTTACAGGGGGTCATAAGGACCATAATAGTTATATTTATAGGCAGGATACCTATGTTACAGGGGGTCGTAAGGACCATAATAGTTATATTCATAGGCAGGATTCCTATGTTACAGGGGGTCGTAAGGACCATGATAGTTATATTTATAGGCAGGATGCCTATGTTACAGGGGGTCGTAAGGACCATGATAGTTATATTTATTGACAGGATGCCTATGTTACAGGGGGTCGTAAGGACCATGATAGTTATATTTATTGACAGGATTCCTATGTTACAGGGGGTCGTAAGGACCATAATAGTTATATTTATAGGCAGGATTCCTATGTTACAGGGGGTCGTAAGGACCATAATAGTTATATTTATAGACAGGATTCCTATGTTACAGGGGGTCGTAAGGACCATGATAGTTATATTTATAGGCAGGATGCCTATGTTACAGGAGGTCGTAAGGACCATGATAGTTATATTTATAGACAGGATGCCAATTTTACAGGGGGTCGTAAGGACCATGATAGTTATATTTATAGACAGGATGCCTATTTTACAGGGGGTCGTAAGGACCATAATAGTTATATTTATAGACAGGATTTCTATGTTACAGGGGGTCGTAAGGACCATGATAGTTATATTCATAGGCAGGATTCCTATGTTACAGGGGGTCGTAAGGACCATAATAGTTATATTTATAGACAGGATTCCTATGTTACAGGGGGTCGTAAGGACCACGATAGTTATATTTATAGGCAGGATGCCTATGTTACAGGGGGTCGTAAGGACCATGATAGTTATATTTATAGACAGGATGCCTATTTTACAGGGGGTCGTAAGGACCATGATAGTTATATTTATTGACAGGATTCCTATGTTACAGGGGGTCATAAGGACCATGATAGATATATTTATAGGCAGGATACCAATGTTACAGGGGGTCGTAAGGACCATGATAGTTATATTTATAGGCAGGTTTCCTATGTTACAGGGGGTCGTAAGGACCATAATAGTTATATTTATTGACAGGATTCCTATGTTACAGGGGGTCGTAAGGACCATAATAGTTATATTTATAGGCAGGATTCCTATGTTACAGGGGGTCGTAAGGACCATGATAGTTATATTTATTGACAGGATTCCTATGTTACAGGGGGTCGTAAGGACCATGATAGTTATATTTATAGGCAGGATACCTATGTTACAGGGTGTCGTAAGGACCATGATAGTTATATTTATAGACAGGATGCCTATGTTACAGGGGGTCGTAAGGACCATGATAGTTATATTTATAGGCAGGATTCCTATATTACAGGGGGTCGTAAGGACCATAATAGTTATATTTATTGACAGGATTTCTATGTTACAGGGGTTGTAAGGACCATGATAGTTATATTTATAGACAGGATGCCTATGTTACAGGGGGTCGTAAGGACCATGATAGTTATATTTATTGACAGGATTCCTATGTTACAGGGGGTCGTAAGGACCATGATAGTTATATCTATAGGCAGGATACCTATGTTACAGGGGGTCGTAAGGACCATGATAGTTATATTTATAGACAGGATACCTATGTTACAGGGGGTCGTAAGGACCATGATAGTTATATTTATTGACAGGATTCCTATGTTACAGGGGGTCGTTAGGACCATGATAGTTATATTTATAGACAGGATGCCTATGTTACAGGGGGTCGTAAGGACCATGATAGTTATATTTATAGGCAGGATACCTATGTTTCAGGGGGTCGTAAGGACTATGATAGTTATATTTATAGGCAGGATACCTATGTTACAGGGGGTCGTAAGGACCATGATAGTTATATTTATTGACAGGATTCCTATGTTACAGGGGGTCATAAGGACCATGATAGATATATTTATAGGCAGGATACCTATGTTACAGGGGGTCGTAAGGACCATGATAGTTATATTTATAGGCAGGTTTCCTATGTTACAGGGGGTCGTAAGGACCATAATAGTTATATTTATTGACAGGATTCCTATGTTACAGGGGGTCGTAAGGACCATAATAGTTATATTTATAGGCAGGATTCCTATGTTACAGGGGGTCGTAAGGACCATGATAGTTATATTTATTGACAGGATTCCTATGTTACAGGGGGTCGTAAGGACCATGATAATTATATTTATAGGCAGGATACCTATGTTACAGGGGGTCGTAAGGACCATGATAGTTATATTTATAGGCAGGATTCCTATGTTACAGGGGGTCGTAAGGACCATAATAGTTATATTTATTGACAGGATTTCTATGTTACAAGGGGTTGTAAGGACCATGATAGTTATATTTATAGACAGGACGCCTATGTTACAGGGGGTCGTAAGGACCATGATAGTTATATTTATTGACAGGATTCCTATGTTACAGGGGGTCGTAAGGACCATGATAGTTATATTTATAGGCAGGATACCTATGTTACAGGGGGTCGTAAGGACCATGATAGTTATATTTATAGACAGGATACCTATGTTACAGGGGGTCGTAAGGACCATGATAGTTATATTTATTGACAGGATTCCTATGTTACAGGGGGTCGTTAGGACCATGATAGTTATATTTATAGACAGGATGCCTATGTTACAGGGGGTCGTAAGGACCATGATAGTTATATTTATAGGCAGGATACCTATGTTTCAGGGGGTCGTAAGGACTATGATAGTTATATTTATAGGCAGGATTCCTATTTTACAGGGGGTCGTAAGGACCATGATAGTTATATTTATAGGCAGGATACCTATATTACAGGGGGTTGTAAGGACCATGATAGTTATATTTATAGACAGGATGCCTATGTTACAAAGGGTCGTAAGGACCATGATAGTTATATTTATTGACAGGATTCCTATGTTACAGGGGGTCGTAAGGACCATGATAGTTATATTTATAGGCAGGATGCCTATGTTACAGGTGGTCGTAAGGACCATAATAGTTATATTTATTGACAGGATTCCTTTGTTACAGGGGGTCGTAAGGACCATAATAGTTATATTTATTGACAGGATTCCTATGTTACAGGGGGTCGTAACGACCATGATAGTTATATTTATTGGCAGGATTCCTATGTTACAGGGGGTCGTAAGGACCATAATAGTTATATTTATTGACAGGATTCCTATGTTACAGGGGGTCGTAAGGACCATAATAGTTATATTTATTGACAGGATTCCTATGTTACAGGGGGTCGTAAGGACCATGATAGTTATATTTATAGGCAGGATACCTATGTTACAGGGGGTCGTAAGGACCATGATAGTTATATTTATAGACAGGATGCCTATGTTACAGGGGGTCGTAAGGACCATGATAGTTATATTTATAGACAGGATGCCTATGTTACAGGGGGTCGTAAGGACCATGAGAGTTATATTTATAGACAGGATGCCTATGTTACAGGGGGTCGTAAGGACCATGATAGTTATATTTATTGACAGGATTCCTATGTTACAGGGGGTCGTAAGGACCATGATAATTATATTTATTGACAGGATTCCTATGTTACAGGGGGTCGTAAGGACCATGATAGTTATATTTATAGGCAGGATACCTATGTTACAGGGGGTCGTAAGGACCATGATAGTTATATGTATAGGCAGAATTCCTATGTTACAGGGGGTCGTAAGGACCATGATAGTTATATTTATTGACAGGATTCCTATGTTACAGGGGGTCGTAAGGACCATGATAGTTATATTTATAGGCAGGATACCTATGTTACAGGGGGTCGTAAGGACCATGATAGTTATATTTATACGCAGGATTCCTATGCTACAGGGGGTCGTAAGGACCATGATAGTTATATTTATTGACAGGATTCCTATGTTACAGGGGGTCGTAAGGACCATGATAGTTATATTTTTAGGCAGGATACCTATGTTACAGGGGGTCGTAAGGACCATGATAGTTATATTTATAGACAGGATGCCTATGTTACAGGGGGTCGTAAGGACCATGATAGTTATATTTATAGACAGGATGCCTATGTTACAATGGGTCGTAAGGACCATGATAGTTATATTTATAGACAGGATGCCTATGTTACAGGGGGTCGTAAGGACCATGATAGTTATATTTATTGACAGAATACCTATGTTACAGGGGGTCGTAAGGACCATGATAGTTATATTTATAGGCAGGATACCTATGTTACAGGTGGTCGTAAGGACCATGATAGTTATATTTATAGACAGGATGCCTATGTTACAGGGGGTCGTAAGGACCATGATAGTTATATTTATAGACAGGATGCCTATGTTACAGGTGGTCGTAAGGACCATGATAGTTATATTTATTGACAGGATTCCTATGTTACAGGGGGTCGTAAGGACCATGATAGTTATATTTATTGACAGGATTCCTATGTTACAGGGGGTCGTAAGGACCATGATAGTTATATTTATAGGCAGGATACCTATGTTACAGGGGGTCGTAAGGACCATGATAGTTATATTTATTGACAGGATTCCTATGTTACAGGGGGTCGTAAGGACCATGATAATTATATTTATAGGCAGGATACCTATGTTACAGGGGGTCGTAAGGACCATGATAGTTATATTTATAGACAGGATGCCTATGTTACAGGGGGTCGTAAGGACCATGATATTTATATTTATTGACAGGATTCCTATGTTACAGGGGGTCGTAAGGACCATGATAGTTATATTTATAGGCAGGATGCCTATGTTACAGGGGGTCGTAAGGACCATAATAGTTATATTTATTGACAGGATTCCTTTGTTACAGGGGGTCGTAAGGACCATAATAGTTATATTTATTGACAGGATTCCTATGTTACAGGGGGTCGTAAGGACCATGATAGTTATATTTATTGACAGGATTCCTATGTTACAGGGGGTCGTAAGGACCATAATAGTTATATTTATTGACAGGATTCCTATGTTACAGGGGGTCGTAAGGACCATAATAGTTATATTTATTGACAGGATTCCTATGTTACAGGGGGTCGTAAGGACCATGATAGTTATATTTATAGGCAGGATTCCTATATTACAGGGGGTCATAAGGACCATAATAGTTATATTTATAGGCAGGATTCCTATGTTACAGGGGGTCGTAAGGACCATAATAGTTATATTTATAGGCAGGATTCCTATGTTACAGGGGGTCGTAAGGACCATGATAGTTATATTTATAGGCAGGATGCCTATGTTACAGGGGGTCGTAAGGACCATGATAGTTATATTTATTGACAGGATGCCTATGTTACAGGGGGTCGTAAGGACCATGATAGTTATATTTATTGACAGGATTCCTATGTTACAGGGGGTCGTAAGGACCATGATAGTTATATTTATAGGCAGGATTCCTATGTTACAGGGGGTCGTAAGGACCATAATAGTTATATTTATAGACAGGATTCCTATGTTACAGGGGGTCGTAAGGACCATGATAGTTATATTTATAGGCAGGATACCTATGTTACAGGGGGTCGTAAGGACCATGATAGTTATATTTATAGACAGGATGCCTATGTTACAGGGGGTCGTAAGGACCATAATAGTTATATTTATTGACAGGATTCCTTTGTTACAGGGGGTCGTAAGGACCATAATAGTTATATTTATTGACAGGATTCCTATGTTACAGGGGGTCGTAAGGACCATGATAGTTATATTTATAGGCAGGATTCCTATGTTACAGGGGGTCGTAAGGACCATAATAGTTATATTTATTGACAGGATTCCTATGTTACAGGGGGTCGTCAGGACCATAATAGTTATATTTATTGACAGGATTCCTATGTTACAGGGGGTCGTAAGGACCATGATAGTTATATTTATAGGCAGGATTCCTATGTTACAGGGGGTCATAAGGACCATAATAGTTATATTTATAGGCAGGATTCCTATGTTACAGGGGGTCGTAAGGACCATAATAGTTATATTTATAGACAGGATTCCTATGTTACAGGGGGTCGTAAGGACCATGATAGTTATATTTATAGGCAGGATGCCTATGTTACAGGGGGTCGTAAGGACCATGATAGTTATATTTATTGACAGGATGCCTATGTTACAGGGGGTCGTAAGGACCATGATAGTTATATTTATTGACAGGATTCCTATGTTACAGGGGGTCGTAAGGACCATGATAGTTATATTTATAGGCAGGATTCCTATGTTACAGGGGGTCGTAAGGACCATAATAGTTATATTTATAGACAGGATTCCTATGTTACAGGGGGTCGTAAGGACCATGATAGTTATATTTATAGGCAGGATACCTATGTTACAGGGGGTCGTAAGGACCATGATAGTTATATTTATAGACAGGATGCCTATGTTACAGGGAGCCGTAAGGACCATGATAGTTATATTTATTGACAGGATTCCTATGTTACAGGGGGTCGTAAGGACCATGATAGTTATATTTATAGGCAGGATACCTATGTTACAGGGGGTCGTAAGGACCATGATAGTTATATTTATAGACAGGATGCCTATGTTACAGGGGGTCGTAATGACCATGATAGGTATATTTATTGACAGGATTCCTATGTTACAGGGGGTCGTAAGGACCATGATAGTTATATTTATTGACAGGATTCCTATGTTACAGGGGGTCGTAAGGACCATGATAGTTATATTTATTGACAGGATTCCTATGTTACAGGGGGTCGTAAGGACCATAATAGTTATATTTATTGACAGGATGCCTATGTTACAGGGGGTCGTAAGGACCATGATAGTTATATTTATAGACAGGATGCCTATGTTACAGGGGGTCGTAAGGACCATGATAGTTATATTTATAGTCAGGATACCTATGTTACAGGGGGTCGTAAGGACCATGATAGTTATATTTATTGGCAGGATTCCTATGTTACAGGGGGTCGTAAGGACCATGATAGTTATATTTAAAGGCAGGATACCTATGTTACAGGGGGTCGTAAGGACCATGATAGTTATATTTATAGACAGGATGCCTATGTTACAGGGGGTCGTAAGGACCATGATAGTTATATTAATAGACAGGATGCCTATGTTACAGGGGGTCGTAAGGACCATGATAGTTATATTTATTGACAGGATTCCTATGTTACAGGGGGTCGTAAGGACCATGATAGTTATATTTATAGGCAGGATACCTATGTTACAGGGGGTCGTAAGGACCATGATAGTTATATTTATTGACAGGATTCCTATGTTACAGGGGATCGTAAGGACCATGATAGTTATATTCATTGGCAGGATACCTATGTTACAGGGGTCGTAAGGACCATGATAGTTATATTTATAGACAGGATGCCTATGTTACAGGGGGTCGTAAGGACCATGATAGTTATATTTATTGACAGGATTCCTATGTTACAGGGGGTCGTAAGGACCATGATAGATATATTTATAGGCAGGATACCTATGTTACAGGGGGTCGTAAGGACCATGATAGTTATATTTATAGGCAGGTTTCCTATGTTACAGGGGGTCGTAAGGACCATAATAGTTATATTTATTGACAGGATTCCTATGTTACAGGGGGTCGTAAGGACCATGATAGTTATATTTATAGACAGGATGCCTATGTTACAGGGGGTCGTAAGGACCATGATAGTTATATTTATTGACAGGATTCCTATGTTACAGGGGGTCATAAGGACCATGATAGATATATTTATAGGCAGGATACCTATGTTACAGGGGGTCGTAAGGACCATGATAGTTATATTTATAGGCAGGTTTCCTATGTTACAGGGGGTCGTAAGGACCATAATAGTTATATTTATTGACAGGATTCCTATGTTACAGGGGGTCGTAAGGACCATAATAGTTATATTTATAGGCAGGATTCCTATGTTACAGGGGGTCGTAAGGACCATGATAGTTATATTTATTGACAGGATTCCTATGTTACAGGGGGTCGTAAGGACCATGATAGTTATATTTATTGACAGGATACCTATGTTACAGGGTGTCGTAAGGACCATGATAGTTATATTTATAGACAGGATGCCTATGTTACAGGGGGTCGTAAGGACCATGATAGTTATATTTATAGGCAGGATTCCTATGTTACAGGGGGTCGTAAGGACCATAATAGTTATATTTATTGACAGGATTTCTATGTTACAAGGGGTTGTAAGGACCATGATAGTTATATTTATAGACAGGATGCCTATGTTACAGGGGGTCGTAAGGACCATGATAGTTATATTTATTGACAGGATTCCTATGTTACAGGGGGTCGTAAGGACCATGATAGTTATATTTATAGGCAGGATACCTATGTTACAGGGGGTCGTAAGGACCATGATAGTTATATTTATAGACAGGATACCTATGTTACAGGGGGTCGTAAGGACCATGATAGTTATATTTATTGACAGGATTCCTATGTTACAGGGGGTCGTTAGGACCATGATAGTTATATTTATAGACAGGATGCCTATGTTACAGGGGGTCGTAAGGACCATGATAGTTATATTTATTGACAGGATACCTATGTTACAGGGTGTCGTAAGGACCATGATAGTTATATTTATAGACAGGATGCCTATGTTACAGGGGGTCGTAAGGACCATGATAGTTATATTTATAGGCAGGATTCCTATGTTACAGGGGGTCGTAAGGACCATAATAGTTATATTTATTGACAGGATTTCTATGTTACAAGGGGTTGTAAGGACCATGATAGTTATATTTATAGACAGGATGCCTATGTTACAGGGGGTCGTAAGGACCATGATAGTTATATTTATTGACAGGATTCCTATGTTACAGGGGGTCGTAAGGACCATGATAGTTATATTTATAGGCAGGATACCTATGTTACAGGGGGTCGTAAGGACCATGATAGTTATATTTATAGACAGGATACCTATGTTACAGGGGGTCGTAAGGACCATGATAGTTATATTTATTGACAGGATTCCTATGTTACAGGGGGTCGTTAAGACCATGATAGTTATATTTATAGACAGGATGCCTATGTTACAGGGGGTCGTAAGGACCATGATAGTTATATTTATAGGCAGGATACCTATGTTTCAGGGGGTCGTAAGGACTATGATAGTTATATTTATAGGCAGGATACCTATGTTACAGGGGGTCGTAAGGACCATGATAGTTATATTTATTGACAGGATTCCTATGTTACAGGGGGTCATAAGGACCATGATAGATATATTTATAGGCAGGATACCTATGTTACAGGGGGTCGTAAGGACCATGATAGTTATATTTATAGGCAGGTTTCCTATGTTACAGGGGGTCGTAAGGACCATAATAGTTATATTTATTGACAGGATTCCTATGTTACAGGGGGTCGTAAGGACCATAATAGTTATATTTATAGGCAGGATTCCTATGTTACAGGGGGTCGTAAGGACCATGATAGTTATATTTATTGACAGGATTCCTATGTTACAGGGGGTCGTAAGGACCATGATAGTTATATTTATAGGCAGGATACCTATGTTACAGGGGGTCGTAAGGACCATGATAGTTATATTTATAGGCAGGATTCCTATGTTACAGGGGGTCGTAAGGACCATAATAGTTATATTTATTGACAGGATTTCTATGTTACAAGGGGTTGTAAGGACCATGATAGTTATATTTATAGACAGGACGCCTATGTTACAGGGGGTCGTAAGGACCATGATAGTTATATTTATTGACAGGATTCCTATGTTACAGGGGGTCGTAAGGACCATGATAGTTATATTTATAGGCAGGATACCTATGTTACAGGGGGTCGTAAGGACCATGATAGTTATATTTATAGACAGGATACCTATGTTACAGGGGGTCGTAAGGACCATGATAGTTATATTTATTGACAGGATTCCTATGTTACAGGGGGTCGTTAGGACCATGATAGTTATATTTATAGACAGGATGCCTATGTTACAGGGGGTCGTAAGGACCATGATAGTTATATTTATAGGCAGGATACCTATGTTTCAGGGGGTCGTAAGGACTATGATAGTTATATTTATAGGCAGGTTTCCTATTTTACAGGGGGTCGTAAGGACCATGATAGTTATATTTATAGGCAGGATACCTATGTTACAGGGGGTTGTAAGGACCATGATAGTTATATTTATAGACAGGATGTCTATGTTACAAAGGGTCGTAAGGACCATGATAGTTATATTTATTGACAGGATTCCTATGTTACAGGGGGTCGTAAGGACCATGATAGTTATATTTATAGGCAGGATGCCTATGTTACAGGTGGTCGTAAGGACCATAATAGTTATATTTATTGACAGGATTCCTTTGTTACAGGGGGTCGTAAGGACCATAATAGTTATATTTATTGACAGGATTCCTATGTTACAGGGGGTCGTAAGGACCATGATAGTTATATTTATAGGCAGGATTCCTATGTTACAGGGGGTCGTAAGGACCATAATAGTTATATTTATTGACAGGATTCCTATGTTACAGGGGGTCGTAAGGACCATAATAGTTATATTTATTGACAGGATTCCTATGTTACAGGGGGTCGTAAGGACCATGATAGTTATATTTATAGGCAGGATTCCTATGTTACAGGGGGTCATAAGGACCATAATAGTTATATTTATAGGCAGGATTCCTATGTTACAGGGGGTCGTAAGGACCATAATAGTTATATTTATAGGCAGGATTCCTATGTTACAGGGGGTCGTTAGGACCATGATAGTTATATTTATAGACAGGATGCCTATGTTACAGGGGGTCGTAAGGACCATGATAGTTATATTTATAGACAGGATGCCTATGTTACAGGGGGTCGTAAGGTCCATGATAGTTATATTTATTGACAGGATTCCTATGTTACAGGGGGTCGTAAGGACCATGATAGTTATATTTATAGACAGGATTCCTATGTTACAGGGGGTCGTAAGGACCATGATGGTTATATTTATAGACAGGATGCCTATTTTACATGGGGTCGTAAGGACTATGATAGTTATATTTATAGACAGGATGCCTATGTTACAGGAGGTCGTAAGGACCATGATAGTTATATTTATAAGCAGGATACCTATGTTACAGGGTGTCGTAAGGACCATGATAGTTATATTTATAGACAGGATACCTATGTTACAGGGGGTCGTAAGGACCATGATAGTTATATTTATAGGCAGCATTCCTATGTTACAGGGGGTCGTAAGGACCATAATAGTTATATTTATTGTCAGGATTCCTATGTTACAGGGGTCGTAAGGACCATGATAGTTATATTTATAGACAGGATGCCTATGTTACAGGGGGTCGTAAGGACCATGATAGTTATATTTATTGACAGGATTCCTATGTTACAGGGGGTCGTAAGGACCATGATAGTTATATTTATAGGCAGGATATCTATGTTAAAGGGGGTCGTAAGGACCATGATAGTTATATTTATAGACAGGATACCTATGTTACAGGGGGTCGTAAGGACCATGATAGTTATATTTATTGACAGGATTCCTATGTTACAGGTGGTCGTAAGGACCATGATAGTTATATTTATAGACAGGATGCCTATGTTACAGGGGGTCGTAAGGACCATGATAGTTATATTTATAGGCAGGATACCTATGTTACAGGGGGTCGTAAGGATCATGATAGTTATATTTATAGGCAGGATTCCTATTTTACAGGGGGTCGTAAGGACCATGATAGTTATATTTATAGGCAGGATACCTATGTTACAGGGGGTCGTAAGGACCATGATAGTTATATTTATAGACAGGATGCCTATGTTACAGGGGGTCGTAAGGACCATGATATTTATATTTATTGACAGGATTCCTATGTTACAGGGGGTCGTAAGGACCATGATAGTTATATTTATAGGCAGGATGCCTATGTTACAGGGGGTCGTAAGGACCATAATAGTTATATTTATTGACAGGATTCCTATGTTACAGGGGGTCGTAAGGACCATGATAGTTATATTTATAGGCAGGATTCCTATGTTACAGGGGGTCGTAAGGACCATAATAGTTATATTTATTGACAGGATTCCTATGTTACAGGGGGTCGTAAGGACCATAATAGTTATATTTATTGACAGGATTCCTATGTTACAGGGGGTCGTAAGGACCATGATAGTTATATTTATAGGCGGGATTCTAATGTTACAGGGGGTCATAAGGACCATAATAGTTATATTTATAGGCAGGATACCTATGTTACAGGGGGTCGTAAGGACCATAATAGTTATATTCATAGGCAGGATTCCTATGTTACAGGGGGTCGTAAGGACCATGATAGTTATATTTATAGGCAGGATGCCTATGTTACAGGGGGTCGTAAGGACCATGATAGTTATATTTATTGACAGGATGCCTATGTTACAGGGGGTCGTAAGGACCATGATAGTTATATTTATTGACAGGATTCCTATGTTACAGGGGGTCGTAAGGACCATAATAGTTATATTTATAGGCAGGATTCCTATGTTACAGGGGGTCGTAAGGACCATAATAGTTATATTTATAGACAGGATTCCTATGTTACAGGGGGTCGTAAGGACCATGATAGTTATATTTATAGGCAGGATGCCTATGTTACAGGAGGTCGTAAGGACCATGATAGTTATATTTATAGACAGGATGCCAATTTTACAGGGGGTCGTAAGGACCATGATAGTTATATTTATAGACAGGATGCCTATTTTACAGGGGGTCGTAAGGACCATAATAGTTATATTTATAGACAGGATTTCTATGTTACAGGGGGTCGTAAGGACCATGATAGTTATATTCATAGGCAGGATTCCTATGTTACAGGGGGTCGTAAGGACCATAATAGTTATATTTATAGACAGGATTCCTATGTTACAGGGGGTCGTAAGGACCACGATAGTTATATTTATAGGCAGGATGCCTATGTTACAGGGGGTCGTAAGGACCATGATAGTTATATTTATAGACAGGATGCCTATTTTACAGGGGGTCGTAAGGACCATGATAGTTATATTTATTGACAGGATTCCTATGTTACAGGGGGTCATAAGGACCATGATAGATATATTTATAGGCAGGATACCAATGTTACAGGGGGTCGTAAGGACCATGATAGTTATATTTATAGGCAGGTTTCCTATGTTACAGGGGGTCGTAAGGACCATAATAGTTATATTTATTGACAGGATTCCTATGTTACAGGGGGTCGTAAGGACCATAATAGTTATATTTATAGGCAGGATTCCTATGTTACAGGGGGTCGTAAGGACCATGATAGTTATATTTATTGACAGGATTCCTATGTTACAGGGGGTCGTAAGGACCATGATAGTTATATTTATAGGCAGGATACCTATGTTACAGGGTGTCGTAAGGACCATGATAGTTATTTTTATAGACAGGATGCCTATGTTACAGGGGGTCGTAAGGACCATGATAGTTATATTTATAGGCAGGATTCCTATATTACAGGGGGTCGTAAGGACCATAATAGTTATATTTATTGACAGGATTTCTATGTTACAGGGGTTGTAAGGACCATGATAGTTATATTTATAGACAGGATGCCTATGTTACAGGGGGTCGTAAGGACCATGATAGTTATATTTATTGACAGGATTCCTATGTTACAGGGGGTCGTAAGGACCATGATAGTTATATCTATAGGCAGGATACCTATGTTACAGGGGGTCGTAAGGACCATGATAGTTATATTTATAGACAGGATACCTATGTTACAGGGGGTCGTAAGGACCATGATAGTTATATTTATTGACAGGATTCCTATGTTACAGGGGGTCGTTAGGACCATGATAGTTATATTTATAGACAGGATGCCTATGTTACAGGGGGTCGTAAGGACCATGATAGTTATATTTATAGGCAGGATACCTATGTTTCAGGGGGTCGTAAGGACTATGATAGTTATATTTATAGGCAGGATACCTATGTTACAGGGGGTCGTAAGGACCATGATAGTTATATTTATTGACAGGATTCCTATGTTACAGGGGGTCATAAGGACCATGATAGATATATTTATAGGCAGGATACCTATGTTACAGGGGGTCGTAAGGACCATGATAGTTATATTTATAGGCAGGTTTCCTATGTTACAGGGGGTCGTAAGGACCATAATAGTTATATTTATTGACAGGATTCCTATGTTACAGGGGGTCGTAAGGACCATAATAGTTATATTTATAGGCAGGATTCCTATGTTACAGGGGGTCGTAAGGACCATGATAGTTATATTTATTGACAGGATTCCTATGTTACAGGGGGTCGTAAGGACCATGATAGTTATATTTATAGGCAGGATACCTATGTTACAGGGGGTCGTAAGGACCATGATAGTTATATTTATAGACAGGACGCCTATGTTACAGGGGGTCGTAAGGACCATGATAGTTATATTTATTGACAGGATTCCTATGTTACAGGGGGTCGTAAGGACCATGATAGTTATATTTATAGGCAGGATACCTATGTTACAGGGGGTCGTAAGGACCATGATAGTTATATTTATAGACAGGATACCTATGTTACAGGGGGTCGTAAGGACCATGATAGTTATATTTATTGACAGGATTCCTATGTTACAGGGGGTCGTTAGGACCATGATAGTTATATTTATAGACAGGATGCCTATGTTACAGGGGGTCGTAAGGACCATGATAGTTATATTTATAGGCAGGATACCTATGTTTCAGGGGGTCGTAAGGACTATGATAGTTATATTTATAGGCAGGATTCCTATTTTACAGGGGGTCGTAAGGACCATGATAGTTATATTTATAGGCAGGATACCTATATTACAGGGGGTTGTAAGGACCATGATAGTTATATTTATAGACAGGATGCCTATGTTACAAAGGGTCGTAAGGACCATGATAGTTATATTTATTGACAGGATTCCTATGTTACAGGGGGTCGTAAGGACCATGATAGTTATATTTATAGGCAGGATGCCTATGTTACAGGTGGTCGTAAGGACCATAATAGTTATATTTATTGACAGGATTCCTTTGTTACAGGGGGTCGTAAGGACCATAATAGTTATATTTATTGACAGGATTCCTATGTTACAGGGGGTCGTAACGACCATGATAGTTATATTTATTGGCAGGATTCCTATGTTACAGGGGGTCGTAAGGACCATAATAGTTATATTTATTGACAGGATTCCTATGTTACAGGGGGTCGTAAGGACCATAATAGTTATATTTATTGACAGGATTCCTATGTTACAGGGGGTCGTAAGGACCATGATAGTTATATTTATAGGCAGGATACCTATGTTACAGGGGGTCGTAAGGACCATGATAGTTATATTTATAGACAGGATGCCTATGTTACAGGGGGTCGTAAGGACCATGATAGTTATATTTATAGACAGGATGCCTATGTTACAGGGGGTCGTAAGGACCATGAGAGTTATATTTATAGACAGGATGCCTATGTTACAGGGGGTCGTAAGGACCATGATAGTTATATTTATTGACAGGATTCCTATGTTACAGGGGGTCGTAAGGACCATGATAATTATATTTATTGACAGGATTCCTATGTTACAGGGGGTCGTAAGGACCATGATAGTTATATTTATAGGCAGGATACCTATGTTACAGGGGGTCGTAAGGACCATGATAGTTATATGTATAGGCAGAATTCCTATGTTACAGGGGGTCGTAAGGACCATGATAGTTATATTTATTGACAGGATTCCTATGTTACAGGGGGTCGTAAGGACCATGATAGTTATATTTATAGGCAGGATACCTATGTTACAGGGGGTCGTAAGGACCATGATAGTTATATTTATACGCAGGATTCCTATGCTACAGGGGGTCGTAAGGACCATGATAGTTATATTTATTGACAGGATTCCTATGTTACAGGGGGTCGTAAGGACCATGATAGTTATATTTTTAGGCAGGATACCTATGTTACAGGGGGTCGTAAGGACCATGATAGTTATATTTATAGACAGGATGCCTATGTTACAGGGGGTCGTAAGGACCATGATAGTTATATTTATAGACAGGATGCCTATGTTACAATGGGTCGTAAGGACCATGATAGTTATATTTATAGACAGGATGCCTATGTTACAGGGGGTCGTAAGGACCATGATAGTTATATTTATTGACAGAATACCTATGTTACAGGGGGTCGTAAGGACCATGATAGTTATATTTATAGGCAGGATACCTATGTTACAGGTGGTCGTAAGGACCATGATAGTTATATTTATAGACAGGATGCCTATGTTACAGGGGGTCGTAAGGACCATGATAGTTATATTTATAGACAGGATGCCTATGTTACAGGTGGTCGTAAGGACCATGATAGTTATATTTATTGACAGGATTCCTATGTTACAGGGGGTCGTAAGGACCATGATAGTTATATTTATTGACAGGATTCCTATGTTACAGGGGGTCGTAAGGACCATGATAGTTATATTTATAGGCAGGATACCTATGTTACAGGGGGTCGTAAGGACCATGATAGTTATATTTATTGACAGGATTCCTATGTTACAGGGGGTCGTAAGGACCATGATAATTATATTTATAGGCAGGATACCTATGTTACAGGGGGTCATAAGGACCATGATAGATATATTTATAGGCAGGATACCTATGTTACAGGGGGTCGTAAGGACCATGATAGTTATATTTATAGGCAGGTTTCCTATGTTACAGGGGGTCGTAAGGACCATAATAGTTATATTTATTGACAGGATTCCTATGTTACAGGGGGTCGTAAGGACCATAATAGTTATATTTATAGGCAGGATTCCTATGTTACAGGGGGTCGTAAGGACCATGATAGTTATATTTATTGACAGGATTCCTATGTTACAGTGGGTCGTAAGGATCATGATAGTTATATTTATAGGCAGGATACCTATGTTACAGGGGGTCGTAAGGACCATGATAGTTATATTTATAGGCAGGATTCCTATGTTACAGGGGGTCGTAAGGACCATGATAGTTATATTTATTGACAGGATTTCTATGTTACAAGGGGTTGTAAGGACCATGATAGTTATATTTATAGACAGGACGCCTATGTTACAGGGGGTCGTAAGGACCATGATAGTTATATTTATTGACAGGATTCCTATGTTACAGGGGGTCGTAAGGACCATGATAGTTATATTTATAGGCAGGATACCTATGTTACAGGGGGTCGTAAGGACCATGATAGTTATATTTATAGACAGGATACCTATGTTACAGGGGGTCGTAAGGACCATGATAGTTATATTTATTGACAGGATTCCTATGTTACAGGGGGTCGTTAGGACCATGATAGTTATATTTATAGACAGGATGCCTATGTTACAGGGGGTCGTAAGGACCATGATAGTTATATTTATAGGCAGGATACCTATGTTTCAGGGGGTCGTAAGGACTATGATAGTTATATTTATAGGCAGGATTCCTATTTTACAGGGGGTCGTAAGGACCATGATAGTTATATTTATAGGCAGGATACCTATATTACAGGGGGTTGTAAGGACCATGATAGTTATATTTATAGACAGGATGCCTATGTTACAAAGGGTCGTAAGGACCATGATAGTTATATTTATTGACAGGATTCCTATGTTACAGGGGGTCGTAAGGACCATGATAGTTATATTTATAGGCAGGATGCCTATGTTACAGGTGGTCGTAAGGACCATAATAGTTATATTTATTGACAGGATTCCTTTGTTACAGGGGGTCGTAAGGACCATAATAGTTATATTTATTGACAGGATTCCTATGTTACAGGGGGTCGTAACGACCATGATAGTTATATTTATTGGCAGGATTCCTATGTTACAGGGGGTCGTAAGGACCATAATAGTTATATTTATTGACAGGATTCCTATGTTACAGGGGGTCGTAAGGACCATAATAGTTATATTTATTGACAGGATTCCTATGTTACAGGGGGTCGTAAGGACCATGATAGTTATATTTATAGGCAGGATACCTATGTTACAGGGGGTCGTAAGGACCATGATAGTTATATTTATAGACAGGATGCCTATGTTACAGGGGGTCGTAAGGACCATGATAGTTATATTTATAGACAGGATGCCTATGTTACAGGGGGTCGTAAGGACCATGAGAGTTATATTTATAGACAGGATGCCTATGTTACAGGGGGTCGTAAGGACCATGATAGTTATATTTATTGACAGGATTCCTATGTTACAGGGGGTCGTAAGGACCATGATAATTATATTTATTGACAGGATTCCTATGTTACAGGGGGTCGTAAGGACCATGATAGTTATATTTATAGGCAGGATACCTATGTTACAGGGGGTCGTAAGGACCATGATAGTTATATGTATAGGCAGAATTCCTATGTTACAGGGGGTCGTAAGGACCATGATAGTTATATTTATTGACAGGATTCCTATGTTACAGGGGGTCGTAAGGACCATGATAGTTATATTTATAGGCAGGATACCTATGTTACAGGGGGTCGTAAGGACCATGATAGTTATATTTATACGCAGGATTCCTATGCTACAGGGGGTCGTAAGGACCATGATAGTTATATTTATTGACAGGATTCCTATGTTACAGGGGGTCGTAAGGACCATGATAGTTATATTTTTAGGCAGGATACCTATGTTACAGGGGGTCGTAAGGACCATGATAGTTATATTTATAGACAGGATGCCTATGTTACAGGGGGTCGTAAGGACCATGATAGTTATATTTATAGACAGGATGCCTATGTTACAATGGGTCGTAAGGACCATGATAGTTATATTTATAGACAGGATGCCTATGTTACAGGGGGTCGTAAGGACCATGATAGTTATATTTATTGACAGAATACCTATGTTACAGGGGGTCGTAAGGACCATGATAGTTATATTTATAGGCAGGATACCTATGTTACAGGTGGTCGTAAGGACCATGATAGTTATATTTATAGACAGGATGCCTATGTTACAGGGGGTCGTAAGGACCATGATAGTTATATTTATAGACAGGATGCCTATGTTACAGGTGGTCGTAAGGACCATGATAGTTATATTTATTGACAGGATTCCTATGTTACAGGGGGTCGTAAGGACCATGATAGTTATATTTATTGACAGGATTCCTATGTTACAGGGGGTCGTAAGGACCATGATAGTTATATTTATAGGCAGGATACCTATGTTACAGGGGGTCGTAAGGACCATGATAGTTATATTTATTGACAGGATTCCTATGTTACAGGGGGTCGTAAGGACCATGATAATTATATTTATAGGCAGGATACCTATGTTACAGGGGGTCGTAAGGACCATGATAGTAATATTTATTGACAGGATTCCTATGTTACAGGGGGTCGTAAGGACCATGATAGTTATATTTATAGGCAGGATACCTATGTTACAGGGGGTCGTAAGGACCATGATAGTTATATTTATTGACAGGATTCCTATGTTACAGGGGGTCGTAAGGACCATGATAGTTATATTTATAGGCAGGATACCTATGTTACAGGGGGTCGTAAGGACCATGATAGTTATATTTATTGACAGGATTCCTATGTTACAGGGGGTCGTAAGGACAATGATAGTTATATTTATAGGCAGGATACCTATGTTACAGGGGGTCGTAAGGACCATGATAGTTATATTCATTGACAGGATTCCTATGTTACAGGGGGTCGTAAGGACCATGATAGTTATATTTATAGACATGATGCCTATGTTACAGGGGGTCGTAAGGACCATGATTGTTATATTTATTGACAAGATTCCTATGTTACAGGGGGTCGTAAGGACCATGATAGTTATATTTATTGACAGGATTCCTATGTTACAGGGGGTCGTAAGGACCATGATAGTTATATTTATAGACAGGATGCCTATTTTACAGGGGGTCGTAAGGACCATGATAGTTATATTTATAGGCAGGATACCTATGTTACAGGGGGTCGTAAGGACCATGATAGTTATATTTATAGGCAGGATTCCTATTTTACAGGGGGTCGTAAGGACCATGATAGTTATATTTATAGACAGGATTCCTATGTTACAGGGGGTCGTAAGGACCATGATAGTTATATTTATAGACAGGATTCCTATGTTACAGGGGGTCGTAAGGACCATGATAGTTATATTTATAGGCAGGATACCTATGTTACAGGGGGTCGTAAGGACCATGATAGTTATATTTATTGACAGGATTCCTATGTTACAGGTGGTCGTAAGGACCATGATAGTTATATTTATAGGCAGGATACCTATGTTACAGGAGGTCGTAAGGACCATGATAGTTATATTTATAGACAGGATACCTATGTTACAGGGGGTCGTAAGGACCATGATAGTTATATTTATAGGCAGGATACCTATGTTACAGGGGGTCGTAAGGACCATGATATTTATATTTATTGACAGGATTCCTATGTCACAGGTGTTCGTAAGGACCATGATAGTTATATTTATAGGCAGGATACCTATGTTACAGCGGGTCGTAAGGACCATGATAGTTATATTTATAGACAGGATGCCTATGTTACAGGGGGTCGTAAGGACCATGATAGTTATATTTATTGACAGGATTCCTATGTCACAGGGGGTCGTAAGGACCATAATAGTTATATTTATAGGCAGGATACCTATGTTACAGGGGGTCGTAAGGACCATGATAGTTATATTTATAGGCAGGATGCCTATGTTACAGGGGGTCGTAAGGACCATGATAGTTATATTTATTGACAGGATTCCTATGTTACAGGGGGTCGTAAGGACCATGATAGTTATATTTATAGGCAGGATTACTATGTTACAGGGGGTCGTAAGGACCATAATAGTTATATTTATAGACAGGATGCCTATGTTACAGGGGGTCGTAAGGACCATGATAGTTATATTTATAGGCAGGATTCCTATGTTACAGGGGGTCGTAAGGACCATGATAGTTATATTTATAGGCAGGATTCCTATGTTACAGGGGGTCATAAGGACCATAATAGTTATATTTATAGGCAGGATTCCTATGTTACAGGGGGTCGTAAGGACCATAATAGTTATATTTATAGGCAGGATTCCTATGTTACAGGGGGTCGTAAGGACCATGATAGTTATATTTATAGACAGGATGCCTATGTTACAGTGGGTCGTAAGGACCATGATAGTAATATTTATTGACAGGATGCCTATGTTACAGGGGGTCGTAAGGACCATGACAGTTATATTTATTGACAGGATTCCTATGTTACAGGGGGTCGTAAATGACCATGATAGTTATATTTATAGGCAGGATTCCTATGTTACAGGGGGTCGTAAGGACCATAATAGTTATATTTATAGGCAGGATTCCTATGTTACAGGGGGTCGTAAGGACCATGATAGTTATTTTTATAGGCAGGATGCCTATGTTACACGGGGTCGTAAGGACCATGATAGTTATATTTATAGACAGGATGCCTATTTTACAGGGGGTCGTAAGGACCATGATAGTTATATTTATAGACAGAATGCCTATGTTACAGGAGGTCGTAAGGACCATGATAGTTATATTTATAGGCAGGATACCTATGTTACAGGGTGTCGTAAGGACCATGATAGTTATATTTATTGACAGGATTCCTATGTTACAAGGGGTCGTAAGGACCATGATAGTTATATTTATTGACAGGATTCCTATGTTACAGGGGGTCGTAAGGACCATGATAGTTATATTTATAGGCAGGATACCTATGTTACAGGGGGTCGTAAGGACCATGATAGTTATATTTATACGCAGGATTCCTATGTTACAGGGGGTCGTAAGGACCATGATAGTTATATTTATTGACAGGATTCCTATGTTACAGGGGGTCGTAAGGACCATGATAGTTATATTTTTAGGCAGGATACCTATGTTACAGGGGGTCGTAAGGACCATGATAGTTATATTTATTGACAGGATGCCTATGTTACAGGGGGTCGTAAGGACCATGATAGTTATATTTATAGACAGGATGCCTATGTTACAATGGGTCGTAAGGACCATGATAGTTATATTTATAGACAGGATGCCTATGTTACAGGGGGTCGTAAGGACCATGATAGTTATATTTATAGGCAGGATACCTATGTTACAGGGGGTAGTAAGGACCATGATAGTTATATTTATAGACAGGATGCCTATGTTACAGGGGGTCGTAAGGACCATGATATTTATATTTTTTGACAGGATTCCTATGTTACAGGGGGTCGTAAGGACCATGATAGTTATATTTATAGGCAGGATGCCTATGTTACAGGGGGTCGTAAGGACCATAATAATTATATTTATTGACAGGATTCCTTTGTTACAGGGGGTCGTAAGGACCATAATAGTTATATTTATTGACAGGATTCCTATGTTACAGGGGGTCGTAAGGACCATGATAGTTATATTTATTGGCAGGATTCCTATGTTACAGGGGGTCGTAAGGACCATAATAGTTATATTTATTGACAGGATTCCTATGTTACAGGGGGTCGTAAGGACCATAATAGTTATATTTATTGACAGGATTCCTATGTTACAGGGGGTCGTAAGGACCATGATAGTTATATTTATAGGCAGGATTCCTATGTTACAGGGGGTCATAAGGACCATAATAGTTATATTTATAGGCAGGATTCCTATGTTACAGGGGGTCGTAAGGACCATAATAGTTATATTTATAGGCAGGATTCCTATGTTACAGGGGGTCGTAAGGACCATGATAGTTATATTTATAGGCAGGATGCCTATGTTACAGGGGGTCGTAAGGACCATGATAGTTATATTTATTGACAGGATGCCTATGTTACAGGGGGTCGTAAGGACCATGATAGTTATATTTATTGACAGGATTCCTATGTTACAGGGGGTCGTAAGGACCATGATAGTTATATTTATAGGCAGGATTCCTATGTTACAGGGGGTCGTAAGGACCATAATAGTTATATTTATAGACAGGATTCCTATGTTACAGGGGGTCGTAAGGACCATGATAGTTATATTTATAGGCAGGATACCTATGTTACAGGGGGTCGTAAGGACCATGATAGTTATATTTATAGACAGGATGCCTATGTTACAGGGGGTCGTAAGGACCATAATAGTTATATTTATTGACAGGATTCCTTTGTTACAGGGGGTCGTAAGGACCATAATAGTTATATTTATTGACAGGATTCCTATGTTACAGGGGGTCGTAAGGACCATGATAGTTATATTTATAGGCAGGATTCCTATGTTACAGGGGGTCGTAAGGACCATAATAGTTATATTTATTGACAGGATTCCTATGTTACAGGGGGTCGTCAGGACCATAATAGTTATATTTATTGACAGGATTCCTATGTTACAGGGGGTCGTAAGGACCATGATAGTTATATTTATAGGCAGGATTCCTATGTTACAGGGGGTCATAAGGACCATAATAGTTATATTTATAGGCATGATTCCTATGTTACAGGGGGTCCTAAGGACCATAATAGTTATATTTATAGGCAGGATTCCTATGTTACAGGGGGTCGTAAGGACCATGATAGTTATATTTATAGGCAGGATGCCTATGTTACAGGGGGTCGTAAGGACCATGATAGTTATATTTATTGACAGGATGCCTATGTTACAGGGGGTCGTAAGGACCATGATAGTTATATTTATTGACAGGATTCCTATGTTACAGGGGGTCGTAAGGACCATGATAGTTATATTTATAGGCAGGATTCCTATGTTACAGGGGGTCGTAAGGACCATAATAGTTATATTTATAGACAGGATTCCTATGTTACAGGGGGTCGTAAGGACCATGATAGTTATATTTATAGGCAGGATACCTATGTTACAGGGGGTCGTAAGGACCATGATAGTTATATTTATAGACAGGATGCCTATGTTACAGGGAGCCGTAAGGACCATGATAGTTATATTTATTGACAGGATTCCTATGTTACAGGGGGTCGTAAGGACCATGATAGTTATATTTATAGGCAGGATACCTATGTTACAGGGGGTCGTAAGGACCATGATAGTTATATTTATAGACAGGATGCCTATGCTACAGGGGGTCGTAATGACCATGATAGGTATATTTATTGACAGGATTCCTATGTTACAGGGGGTCGTAAGGACCATGATAGTTATATTTATAGACAGGATACCTATGTTACAGGGGGTCGTAAGGACCATGATAGTTATATTTATAGGCAGGATACCTATGTTACAGGGGGTCGTAAGGACCATGATATTTATATTTATTGACAGGATTCCTATGTCACAGGTGTTCGTAAGGACCATGATAGTTATATTTATAGGCAGGATACCTATGTTACAGCGGGTCGTAAGGACCATGATAGTTATATTTATAGACAGGATGCCTATGTTACAGGGGGTCGTAAGGACCATGATAGTTATATTTATTGACAGGATTCCTATGTCACAGGGGGTCGTAAGGACCATAATAGTTATATTTATAGGCAGGATACCTATGTTACAGGGGGTCGTAAGGACCATGATAGTTATATTTATAGGCAGGATGCCTATGTTACAGGGGGTCGTAAGGACCATGATAGTTATATTTATTGACAGGATTCCTATGTTACAGGGGGTCGTAAGGACCATGATAGTTATATTTATAGGCAGGATTACTATGTTACAGGGGGTCGTAAGGACCATAATAGTTATATTTATAGACAGGATGCCTATGTTACAGGGGGTCGTAAGGACCATGATAGTTATATTTATAGGCAGGATTCCTATGTTACAGGGGGTCGTAAGGACCATGATAGTTATATGTATAGGCAGGATTCCTATGTTACAGGGGGTCATAAGGACCATAATAGTTATATTTATAGGCAGGATTCCTATGTTACAGGGGGTCGTAAGGACCATAATAGTTATATTTATAGGCAGGATTCCTATGTTACAGGGGGTCGTAAGGACCATGATAGTTATATTTATAGACAGGATGCCTATGTTACAGTGGGTCGTAAGGACCATGATAGTAATATTTATTGACAGGATGCCTATGTTACAGGGGGTCGTAAGGACCATGACAGTTATATTTATTGACAGGATTCCTATGTTACAGGGGGTCGTAAATGACCATGATAGTTATATTTATAGGCAGGATTCCTATGTTACAGGGGGTCGTAAGGACCATAATAGTTATATTTATAGGCAGGATTCCTATGTTACAGGGGGTCGTAAGGACCATGATAGTTATTTTTATAGGCAGGATGCCTATGTTACACGGGGTCGTAAGGACCATGATAGTTATATTTATAGACAGGATGCCTATTTTACAGGGGGTCGTAAGGACCATGATAGTTATATTTATAGACAGAATGCCTATGTTACAGGAGGTCGTAAGGACCATGATAGTTATATTTATAGGCAGGATACCTATGTTACAGGGTGTCGTAAGGACCATGATAGTTATATTTATTGACAGGATTCCTATGTTACAAGGGGTCGTAAGGACCATGATAGTTATATTTATTGACAGGATTCCTATGTTACAGGGGGTCGTAAGGACCATGATAGTTATATTTATAGGCAGGATACCTATGTTACATGGGGTCGTAAGGACCATGATAGTTATATTTATACGCAGGATTCCTATGTTACAGGGGGTCGTAAGGACCATGATAGTTATATTTATTGACAGGATTCCTATGTTACAGGGGGTCGTAAGGACCATGATAGTTTTATTTTTAGGCAGGATACCTATGTTACAGGGGGTCGTAAGGACCATGATAGTTATATTTATAGACAGGATGCCTATGTTACAGGGGGTCGTAAGGACCATGATAGTTATATTTATAGACAGGATGCCTATGTTACAATGGGTCGTAAGGACCATGATAGTTATATTTATAGACAGGATGCCTATGTTACAGGGGGTCGTAAGGACCATGATAGTTATATTTATAGGCAGGATACCTATGTTACAGGGGGTCGTAAGGACCATGATAGTTATATTTATTGGCAGGATTCCTATTTTACAAGGGGTCGTAAGGACCATGATAGTTATATTTATAGGCAGGATACCTATGTTACAGGGGGTAGTAAGGACCATGATAGTTATATTTATAGACAGGATGCCTATGTTACAGGGGGTCGTAAGGACCATGATATTTATATTTTTTGACAGGATTCCTATGTTACAGGGGGTCGTAAGGACCATGATAGTTATATTTATAGGCAGGATGCCTATGTTACAGGGGGTCGTAAGGACCATAATAGTTATATTTATTGACAGGATTCCTTTGTTACAGGGGGTCGTAAGGACCATAATAGTTATATTTATTGACAGGATTCCTATGTTACAGGGGGTCGTAAGGACCATGATAGTTATATTTATTGGCAGGATTCCTATGTTACAGGGGGTCGTAAGGACCATAATAGTTATATTTATTGACAGGATTCCTATGTTACAGGGGGTCGTAAGGACCATAATAGTTATATTTATTGACAGGATTCCTATGTTACAGGGGGTCGTAAGGACCATGATAGTTATATTTATAGGCAGGATTCCTATGTTACAGGGGGTCATAAGGACCATAATAGTTATATTTATAGGCAGGATTCCTATGTTACAGGGGGTCGTAAGGACCATAATAGTTATATTTATAGGCAGGATTCCTATGTTACAGGGGGTCGTAAGGACCATGATAGTTATATTTATAGGCAGGATGCCTATGTTACAGGGGGTCGTAAGGACCATGATAGTTATATTTATTGACAGGATACCTATGTTACAGGGGGTCGTAAGGACCATGATAGTTATATTTATTGACAGGATTCCTATGTTACAGGGGGTCGTAAGGACCATGATAGTTATATTTATAGGCAGGATTCCTATGTTACAGGGGGTCGTAAGGACCATAATAGTTATATTTATAGACAGGATTCCTATGTTACAGGGGGTCGTAAGGACCATGATAGTTATATTTATAGGCAGGATACCTATGTTACAGGGGGTCGTAAGGACCATGATAGTTATATTTATAGACAGGATGCCTATGTTACAGGGGGTCGTAAGGACCATAATAGTTATATTTATTGACAGGATTCCTTTGTTACAGGGGGTCATAAGGACCATAATAGTTATATTTATTGACAGGATTCCTATGTTACAGGGGGTCGTAAGGACCATGATAGTTATATTTATAGGCAGGATTCCTATGTTACAGGGGGTCGTAAGGACCATAATAGTTATATTTATTGACAGGATTCCTATGTTACAGGGGGTCGTCAGGACCATAATAGTTATATTTATTGACAGGATTCCTATGTTACAGGGGGTCGTAAGGACCATGATAGTTATATTTATAGGCAGGATTCCTATGTTACAGGGGGTCATAAGGACCATAATAGTTATATTTATAGGCAGGATTCCTATGTTACAGGGGGTCGTAAGGACCATAATAGTTATATTTATAGGCAGGATTCCTATGTTACAGGGGGTCGTAAGGACCATGATAGTTATATTTATAGGCAGGATGCCTATGTTACAGGGGGTCGTAAGGACCATGATAGTTATATTTATTGACAGGATGCCTATGTTACAGGGGGTCGTAAGGACCATGATAGTTATATTTATTGACAGGATTCCTATGTTACAGGGGGTCGTAAGGACCATGATAGTTATATTTATAGGCAGGATTCCTATGTTACAGGGGGTCGTAAGGACCATAATAGTTATATTTATAGACAGGATTCCTATGTTACAGGGGGTCGTAAGGACCATGATAGTTATATTTATAGGCAGGATACCTATGTTACAGGGGGTCGTAAGGACCATGATAGTTATATTTATAGACAGGATGCCTATGTTACAGGGAGCCGTAAGGACCATGATAGTTATATTTATTGACAGGATTCCTATATAAAAAAAGGGGGTCGTAAGGACCATGATAGTTATATTTATAGGCAGGATACCTATGTTACAGGGGGTCGTAAGGACCATGATAGTTATATTTATAGACAGGATGCCTATGTTACAGGGTATCGTAATGACCATGATAGGTATATTTATTGACAGGATTCCTATGTTACAGGGGGTCGTAAGGACCATGATAGTTATATTTATTGACAGGATTCCTATGTTACAGGGGGTCGTAAGGACCATGATAGTTATATTTATTGACAGGATTCCTATGTTACAGGGGGTCGTAAGGACCATAATAGTTATATTTATTGACAGGATGCCTATGTTACAGGGGGTCGTAAGGACCATGATAGTTATATTTATAGACAGGATGCCTATGTTACAGGGGGTCGTAAAGACCATGATAGTTATATTTATAGTCAGGATACCTATGTTACAGGGGGTCGTAAGGACCATGATAGTTATATTTATTGGCAGGATTCCTATGTTACAGGGGGTCGTAAGGACCATGATAGTTATATTTAAAGGCAGGATACCTATGTTACAGGGGGTCGTAAGGACCATGATAGTTATATTTATAGACAGGATGCCTATGTTACAGGGGGTCGTAAGGACCATGATAGTTATATTAATAGACAGGATGCCTATGTTACAGGGGGTCGTAAGGACCATGATAGTTATATTTATTGACAGGATTCCTATGTTACAGGTGGTCGTAAGGACCATGATAGTTATATTTATAGGCAGGATACCTATGTTACAGGGGGTCGTAAGGACCATGATAGTTATATTTATTGACAGGATTCCTATGTTACAGGGGGTCGTAAGGACCATGATAGTTATATTCATTGGCAGGATACCTATGTTACAGGGGTCGTAAGGACCATGATAGTTATATTTATAGACAGGATGCCTATGTTACAGGGGGTCGTAAGGACCATAATAGTTATATTTATTGACAGGATTCCTTTGTTACAGGGGGTCGTAAGGACCATAATAGTTATATTTATTGACAGGATTCCTATGTTACAGGGGGTCGTAAGGACCATGATAGTTATATTTATTGGCAGGATTCCTATGTTACAGGGGGTCGTAAGGACCATAATAGTTATATTTATTGACAGGATTCCTATGTTACAGGCGGTCGTAAGGACCATAATAGTTATATTTATTGACAGGATTCCTATGTTACAGGGGGTCGTAAGGACCATGATAGTTATATTTATAGGCAGGATTCCTATGTTACAGGGGGTCATAAGGACCATAATAGTTATATTTATAGGCAGGATTCCTATGTTACAGGGGGTCGTAAGGACCATAATAGTTATATTTATAGGCAGGATTCCTATGTTACAGGGGGTCGTAAGGACCATGATAGTTATATTTATAGGCAGGATGCCTATGTTACAGGGGGTCGTAAGGACCATGATAGTTATATTTATTGACAGGATACCTATGTTACAGGGGGTCGTAAGGACCATGATAGTTATATTTATTGACAGGATTCCTATGTTACAGGGGGTCGTAAGGACCATGATAGTTATATTTATAGGCAGGATTCCTATGTTACAGGGGGTCGTAAGGACCATAATAGTTATATTTATAGACAGGATTCCTATGTTACAGGGGGTCGTAAGGACCATGATAGTTATATTTATAGGCAGGATACCTATGTTACAGGGGGTCGTAAGGACCATGATAGTTATATTTATAGACAGGATGCCTATGTTACAGGGGGTCGTAAGGACCATAATAGTTATATTTATTGACAGGATTCCTTTGTTACAGGGGGTCATAAGGACCATAATAGTTATATTTATAGGCAGGATTCCTATGTTACAGGGGGTCGTAAGGACCATAATAGTTATATTTATTGACAGGATTCCTATGTTACAGGGGGTCGTCAGGACCATAATAGTTATATTTATTGACAGGATTCCTATGTTACAGGGGGTCGTAAGGACCATGATAGTTATATTTATAGGCAGGATTCCTATGTTACAGGGGGTCATAAGGACCATAATAGTTATATTTATAGGCAGGATTCCTATGTTACAGGGGGTCGTAAGGACCATAATAGTTATATTTATAGGCAGGATTCCTATGTTACAGGGGGTCGTAAGGACCATGATAGTTATATTTATAGGCAGGATGCCTATGTTACAGGGGGTCGTAAGGACCATGATAGTTATATTTATTGACAGGATGCCTATGTTACAGGGGGTCGTAAGGACCATGATAGTTATATTTATTGACAGGATTCCTATGTTACAGGGGGTCGTAAGGACCATGATAGTTATATTTATAGGCAGGATTCCTATGTTACAGGGGGTCGTAAGGACCATAATAGTTATATTTATAGACAGGATTCCTATGTTACAGGGGGTCGTAAGGACCATGATAGTTATATTTATAGGCAGGATACCTATGTTACAGGGGGTCGTAAGGACCATGATAGTTATATTTATAGACAGGATGCCTATGTTACAGGGAGCCGTAAGGACCATGATAGTTATATTTATTGACAGGATTCCTATATAAAAAAAGGGGGTCGTAAGGACCATGATAGTTATATTTATAGGCAGGATACCTATGTTACAGGGGGTCGTAAGGACCATGATAGTTATATTTATAGACAGGATGCCTATGTTACAGGGGGTCGTAATGACCATGATAGGTATATTTATTGACAGGATTCCTGTGTTACAGGGGGTCGTAAGGACCATGATAGTTATATTTATTGACAGGATTCCTATGTTACAGGGGGTCGTAAGGACCATGATAGTTATATTTATTGACAGGATTCCTATGTTACAGGGGGTCGTAAGGACCATAATAGTTATATTTATTGACAGGATGCCTATGTTACAGGGGGTCGTAAGGACCATGATAGTTATATTTATAGACAGGATGCCTATGTTACAGGGGGTCGTAAAGACCATGATAGTTATATTTATAGTCAGGATACCTATGTTACAGGGGGTCGTAAGGACCATGATAGTTATATTTATTGGCAGGATTCCTATGTTACAGGGGGTCGTAAGGACCATGATAGTTATATTTAAAGGCAGGATACCTATGTTACAGGGGGTCGTAAGGACCATGATAGTTATATTTATAGACAGGATGCCTATGTTACAGGGGGTCGTAAGGACCATGATAGTTATATTAATAGACAGGATGCCTATGTTACAGGGGGTCGTAAGGACCATGATAGTTATATTTATAGGCAGGATACCTATGTTACAGGTGGTCGTAAGGACCATGATAGTTATATTTATAGGCAGGATACCTATGTTACAGGGGGTCGTAAGGACCATGATAGTTATATTTATTGACAGGATTCCTATGTTACAGGGGGTCGTAAGGACCATGATAGTTATATTCATTGGCAGGATACCTATGTTACAGGGGTCGTAAGGACCATGATAGTTATATTTATTGACAGGATTCCTATGTTACAGGGGTTCGTAAGGACCATGATAGATATATTTATAGGCAGGATACCTATGTTACAGGGGGTCGTAAGGACCATGATAGTTATATTTATAGGCAGGTTTCCTATGTTACAGGGGGTCGTAAGGACCATAATAGTTATATTTATTGACAGGATTCCTATGTTACAGGGGGTCGTAAGGACCATGATAGTTATATTTATAGACAGGATGCCTATGTTACAGGGGGTCGTAAGGACCATGATAGTTATATTTATTGACAGGATTCCTATGTTACAGGGGGTCATAAGGACCATGATAGATATATTTATAGGCAGGATACTTATGTTACAGGGGGTCGTAAGGACCATGATAGTTATATTTATAGGCAGGTTTCCTATGTTACAGGGGGTCGTAAGGACCATAATAGTTATATTTATTGACAGGATTCCTATGTTACAGGGGGTCGTAAGGACCATAATAGTTATATTTATAGGAAGGATTCCTATGTTACAGGGGGTCGTAAGGACCATGATAGTTATATTTATTGACAGGATTCCTATGTTACAGGGGGTCGTAAGGACCATGATAGTTATATTTATAGGCAGGATACCTATGTTACAGGGTGTCGTAAGGACCATGATAGTTATATTTATAGACAGGATGCCTATGTTACAGGGGGTCGTAAGGACCATGATAGTTATATTTATAGGCAGGATTCCTATGTTACAGGGGGTCGTAAGGACCATAATAGTTATATTTATTGACAGGATTTCTATGTTACAAGCGGTTGTAAGGACCATGATAGTTATATTTATAGACAGGATGCCTATGTTACAGGGGGTCGTAAGGACCATGATAGTTATATTTATTGACAGGATTCCTATGTTACAGGGGGTCGTAAGGACCATGATAGTTATATTTATAGGCAGGATACCTATGTTACAGGGGGTCGTAAGGACCATGATAGTTATATTTATAGACAGGATACCTATGTTACAGGGGGTCGTAAGGACCATGATAGTTATATTTATTGACAGGATTCCTATGTTACAGGGGGTCGTTAGGACCATGATAGTTATATTTATAGACAGGATGCCTATGTTACAGGGGGTCGTAAGGACCATGATAGTTATATTTATAGGCAGGATACCTATGTTTCAGGGGGTCGTAAGGACTATGATAGTTATATTTATAGGCAGGATACCTATGTTACAGGGGGTCGTAAGGACCATGATAGTTATATTTATTGACAGGATTCCTATGTTACAGGGGGTCATAAGGACCATGATAGATATATTTATAGGCAGGATACCTATGTTACAGGGGGTCGTAAGGACCATGATAGTTATATTTATAGGCAGGTTTCCTATGTTACAGGGGGTCGTAAGGACCATAATAGTTATATTTATTGACAGGATTCCTATGTTACAGGGGGTCGTAAGGACCATAATAGTTATATTTATAGGCAGGATTCCTATGTTACAGGGGGTCGTAAGGACCATGATAGTTATATTTATTGACAGGATTCCTATGTTACAGGGGGTCGTAAGGACCATGATAGTTATATTTATAGACAGGATGCCTATTTTACATGGGGTCGTAAGGACCATGATAGTTATATTTATAGACAGGATGCCTATGTTACAGGAGGTCGTAAGGACCATGATAGTTATATTTATAAGCAGGATACCTATGTTACAGGGTGTCGTAAGGACCATGATAGTTATATTTATAGACAGGATGCCTATGTTACAGGAGGTCGTAAGGACCATGATAGTTATATTTATAAGCAGGATACCTATGTTACAGGGTGTCGTAAGGACCATGATAGTTATATTTATAGACAGGATGCCTATGTTACAGGGGGTCGTAAGGACCATGATAGTTATATTTATAGGCAGCATTCCTATGTTACAGGGGGTCGTAAGGACCATAATAGTTATATTTATTGTCAGGATTCCTATGTTACAGGGGTCGTAAGGACCATGATAGTTATATTTATAGACAGGATGCCTATGTTACAGGGGGTCGTAAGGACCATGATAGTTATATTTATTGACAGGATTCCTATGTTACATGGGGTCGTAAGGACCATGATAGTTATATTTATAGGCAGGATATCTATGTTACAGGGGGTCGTAAGGACCATGATAGTTATATTTATAGACAGGATACCTATGCTACAGGGGGTCGTAAGGACCATGATAGTTATATTTATTGACAGGATTCCTATGTTACAGGGGGTCGTAAGGACCATGATAGTTATATTTATAGACAGGATGCCTATGTTACAGGGGGTCGTAAGGACCATGATAGTTATATTTATAGGCAGGATACCTATGTTACAGGGGGTCGTAAGGATCATGATAGTTATATTTATAGGCAGGATTCCTATTTTACAGGGGGTCGTAAGGACCATGATAGTTATATTTATAGGCAGGATACCTATGTTACAGGGGGTCGTAAGGACCATGATAGTTATATTTATAGACAGGATGCCTATGTTACAGGGGGTCGTAAGGACCATGATATTTATATTTATTGACAGGATTCCTATGTTACAAGGGGTCGTAAGGACCATGATAGTTATATTTATAGGCAGGATGCCTATGTTACAGGGGGTCGTAAGGACCATAATAGTTATATTTATTGACAGGATTCCTATGTTACAGGGGGTCGTAAGGACCATGATAGTTATATTTATAGGCAGGATTCCTATGTTACAGGGGGTCGTAAGGACCATGATAGTTATATTTATTGACAGGATTCCTATGTTACAGGGGGTCGTAAGGACCATAATAGTTATATTTATTGACAGGATTCCTATGTTACAGGGGGTCGTAAGGACCATGATAGTTATATTTATAGGCGGGATTCTAATGTTACAGGGGGTCATAAGGACCATAATAGTTATATTTATAGGCAGGATTCCTATGTTACAGGGGGTCGTAAGGACCATAATAGTTATATTCATAGGCAGGATTCCTATGTTACAGGGGGTCGTAAGGACCATGATAGTTATATTTATAGGCAGGATGCCTATGTTACAGGGGGTCGTAAGGACCATGATAGTTATATTTATTGACAGGATGCCTATGTTACAGGGGGTCGTAAGGACCATGATAGTTATATTTATTGACAGGATTCCTATGTTACAGGGGGTCGTAAGGACCATAATAGTTATATTTATAGGCAGGATTCCTATGTTACAGGGGGTCGTAAGGACCATAATAGTTATATTTATAGACAGGATTCCTATGTTACAGGGGGTCGTAAGGACCATGATAGTTATATTTATAGGCAGGATGCCTATGTTACAGGGGGTCGTAAGGACCATGATAGTTATATTTATAGACAGGATGCCAATTTTACAGGGGGTCGTAAGGACCATGATAGTTATATTTATAGATAGGATGCCTATTTTACAGGGGGTCGTAAGGACCATGATAGTTATATTTATTGACAGGATTCCTATGTTACAGGGGGTCATAAGGACCATGATAGATATATTTATAGGCAGGTTTCCTATGTTACAGGGGGTCGTAAGGACCATAATAGTTATATTTATTGACAGGATTCCTATGTTACAGGGGGTCGTAAGGACCATGATAGTTATATTTATTGACAGGATTCCTATGTTACAGGGGGTCGTAAGGACCATGATAGTTATATTTATAGGCAGGATTCCTATGTTACAGGGGGTCATAAGGACCATAATAGTTATATTTATAGGCATGATTCCTATGTTACAGGGTGTCGTAAGGACCATGATAGTTATATTTATAGACAGGATGCCTATGTTACAGGGGGTCGTAAGGACCATGATAGTTATATTTATAGGCAGGATTCCTATGTTACAGGGGGTCGTAAGGACCATAATAGTTATATTTATTGACAGGATTTCTATGTTACAAGGGGTTGTAAGGACCATGATAGTTATATTTATAGACAGGATGCCTATGTTACAGGGGGTCGTAAGGACCATGATAGTTATATTTATTGACAGGATTCCTATGTTACAGGGGGTCGTAAGGACCATGATAGTTATATTTATAGGCAGGATACCTATGTTACAGAGGGTCGTAAGGACCATGATAGTTATATTTATAGACCGGATACCTATGTTACATGGGGTCGTAAGGACCATGATAGTTATATTTATTGACAGGATTCCTATGTTACAGGGGGTCGTTAGGACCATGATAGTTATATTTATAGACAGGATGCCTATGTTACAGGGGGTCGTAAGGACCATGATAGTTATATTTATAGGCAGGATACCTATGTTTCAGGGGGTCGTAAGGACTATGATAGTTATATTTATAGGCAGGATACCTATGTTACAGGGGGTCGTAAGGACCATGATAGTTATATTTATTGACAGGATTCCTATGTTACAGGGGGTCATAAGGACCATGATAGATATATTTATAGGCAGGATTCCTATGTTACAGGGGGTCGTAAGGACCATAATAGTTATATTTATTGACAGGATTCCTATGTTACAGGGGGTCGTAAGGACCATAATAGTTATATTTATAGGCAGGATTCCTATGTTACAGGGGGTCGTAAGGACCATGATAGTTATATTTATTGACAGGATTCCTATGTTACAGGGGGTCGTAAGGACCATGATAGTTATATTTATAGGCAGGATACCTATGTTACAGGGGATCGTAAGGACCATGATAGTTATATTTATAGGCAGGATTCCTATGTTACAGGGGGTCGTAAGGACCATAATAGTTATATTTATTGACAGGATTTCTATGTTACAAGGGGTTGTAAGGACCATGATAGTTATATTTATAGACAGGACGCCTATGTTACAGGGGGTCGTAAGGACCATGATAGTTATATTTATTGACAGGATTCCTATGTTACAGGGGGTCGTAAGGACCATGATAGTTATATTTATAGGCAGGATACCTATGTTACAGGGGATCGTAAGGACCATGATAGTTATATTTATAGGCAGGATTCCTATGTTACAGGGGGTCGTAAGGACCATAATAGTTATATTTATTGACAGGATTTCTATGTTACAAGGGGTTGTAAGGACCATGATAGTTATATTTATAGACAGGACGCCTATGTTACAGGGGGTCGTAAGGACCATGATAGTTATATTTATTGACAGGATTCCTATGTTACAGGGGGTCGTAAGGACCATGATAGTTATATTTATAGGCAGGATACCTATGTTACAGGGGGTCGTAAGGACCATGATAGTTATATTTATAGGGAGGATTCCTATGTTACAGGGGGTCGTAAGGACCATAATAGTTATATTTATTGACAGGATTTCTATGTTACAAGGGGTTGTAAGGACCATGATAGTTATATTTATAGACAGGACGCCTATGTTACAGGGGGTCGTAAGGACCATGATAGTTATATTTATTGACAGGATTCCTATGTTACAGGGGGTCGTAAGGACCATGATAGTTATATTTATTGACAGGATTCCTATGTTACAGGGGGTCGTAAGGACCATGATAGTTATATTTATAGGCAGGATACCTATGTCACATGGGGTCGTAAGGACCATGATAGTTATATTTATTGACAGGATTCCTATGTTACAGGGGGTCGTAAGGACCATGATAGTTATATTTATTGACAGGATTCCTATGTTACAGGGGGTCGTAAGGACCATGATAGTTATATTTATAAACAGGATGCCTATGTTACAGGGGGTCGTAAGGACCATGATAGTTATATTTATTGACAGGATTCCTATGTTACAGGGGGTCGTAAGGACCATGATAGTTATATTTATTGACAGGATTCCTATGTTACAGGGGGTCGTAAGTACCATGATAGTTATATTTATAGGCAGGATACCTATGTCACAGGTGTCGTAAGGACCATGATAGTTATATTTATAGACAGGATGCCTATGTTACAGGGGGTCGTAAGGACCATGATAGTTATATTTATTGACAGGATTCCTATGTTACAGGGGGTTGTAAGGACCATGATAGTTATATTTATAGGCAGGATTCCTATGTTACAGGGGGTCGTAAGGACCATGATAGTTATATTTATAGACAGGATGCCTATGTTACAGGGGGTCGTAAGGACCATAATAGTTATATTTATTGACAGGATTCCTATGTTACAGGGGGTCATAAGGACCATGATAGTTATATTTATTGGCAGGTTTCCTATCTTACAGGGGGTCGTAAGGACCATGATAGATATATTTATAGGCAGGTTTCCTATGTTACAGGGGGTCGTAAGGACCATAATAGTTATATCTATTGACAGGATTCCTATGTTACAGGGGGTCGTAAGGACCATGATAGTTATATTTATAGGCAGGATACCTATGTTACAGGAGGTCGTAAGGACCATGATAGTTATATTTATAGACAGGATGCCTATGTTACAGGATGTCGTAAGGACCATGATAGTTATATTTATAGGCAGGATACCTATGTTACAGGGTGTCGTAAGGACCATGATAGTTATATTTATAGACAGGATGCCTATGTTACAGGGGGTCGTAAGGACCATGATAGTTATATTTATTGACAGGATTCCTATGTTACAGGGGGTCGTAAGGACCATAATAGTTATATTTATTGACAGGATTCCTATGTTACAGGGGGTCGTAAGGACCATGATAGTTATATTTATAGACAGGATGCCTATGTTACAGGGGGTTGTAAGGACCATGATAGTTATATTTATTGACAGGATTCCTATGTTACAGGGGGTCGTAAGGACCATGATAGTTATATTTATAGGCAGGATACCTATGTTACAGGTGGTCGTAAGGACCATGATAGTTATATTTATAGACAGGATAACTATGTTACAGGGGGTCGTAAGGACCATGATAGTTATATTTATTGACAGGATTCCTATGTTACATGGGGTCGTAAGGACCATGATAGTTATATTTATTGACAGGATACCTATGTTACAGGGGGTCGTAAGGACCATGATAGGTATATTTATTGACAGGATTCCTATGTTACAGGGGGTCGTAAGGACCATGATAGTTATATTTATAGGCAGGATACCTATGTTACAGGGGGTCGTAAGGACCATGATAGTTATATTTATTGACAGGATTCCTATGTTACAGGAGGTCGTAAGGACCATGATAGTTATATTTATAGGCAGGATACCTATGATACATGGGTCGTAAAGACCATGATAGTTATATTTATAGACAGGATGCCTATGTTACAGGGTTTCGTAAGGACCATGGTAGTTATATTTATTGACAGGATTCCTATGTTACAGGGGGTCGTAAGGACCATGATAGTTATATTTATAGGCAGGTTTCCTATGTTACAGGGGGTCGTAAGGACCATAATAGTTATATTTATTGACAGGATTCCTATGTTACAGGGGGTCGTAAGGACCATGATAGTTATATTTATAGGCAGGATACCTATGTTACAGGAGGTCGTAAGGACCATGATAGTTATATTTATAGACAGGATGCCTATGTTACAGGAGGTCGTAAGGACCATGATAGTTATATTTATAGGCAGGATATCTATGTTACAGGGTGTCGTAAGGACCATGATAGTTATATTTATAGACAGGATGCCTATGTTACAGGGGATCGTAAGGACCATGATAGTTATATTTATTGACAGGATTCCTATGTTACAGTGGGTTGTAAGGACCATGATAGTTATATTTATAGGCAGGATACCTATGTTACAGGGGGTCGTAAGGACCATGATAGTTATATTTATAGACAGGATGCCTATGTTACAGGGGGTCGTAAGGACCATGATAGTTATATTTATTGACAGGATTCCTATGTTACAGGGGGTCGTAAGGACCATGATAGTTATATTTATTGACAGGATTCCTATGTTACAGGGGGTCGTAAGGACCATGATAGTTATATTTATAGGCAGGTTTCCTATGTTACAGGGGGTCGTAAGGACCATAATAGTTATATTTATTGACAGGATTCCTATGTTACAGGGGGTCGTAAGGACCATGATAGTTATATTTATTGACAGGATACCTATGTTACAGGGGGTCGTAAGGACCATGATAGTTATATTAATAGACAGGATTCCTATGTTACAGGGGGTCGTAAGGACCATGATAGTTATATTTATAGGCAGGATACCTATGTTACAGGGGGTCGTAAGGACCATGATAGTTATATTTATAGACAGGATTCCTATGTTACAGGGGGTCGTAAGGACCATGATAGTTATATTTATAGGCAGGATACTTATGTTACATGGGTCGTAAGGACCATGATAGTTATATTTATAGACAGGATGCCTATGTTACAGGGTTTCATTAGGACCATGATAGTTATATTTATTGACAGGATTCCTATGTTACAGGGGGTCGTAAGGACCATGATAGTTATATTTATATGTTACAGGGGGTCGTAAGGACCATGATAGTTATATTTATAGGCAGGATACCTATGTTACCGGGGGTCGTAAGGACCATGATAGTTATATTAATAGACAGGATTCCTATGTTACAGGGGGTCGTAAGGACCATGATAGTTATATTTATAGACAGGATTCCTATGTTACAGGGGGTCGTAAGGACCATGATAGTTATATTTATAGGCAGGATACCTATGTTACAGGGGGTCGTAAGGACCATGATAGTTATATTTATTGACAGGATTCCTATGTTACAGGGGGTCGTAAGGACCATGATAGTTATATTTATAGGCAGGATACCTATGTTACAGGGTGTCGTAAGGACCATGATAGTTATATTTATTGACAGGATTCCTATGTTACAGGGGGTCGTAAGGACCATGATAGTTATATTTATAGGCAGAATACCTATGTTACATGGGTCGTAAGGACCATGATAGTTATATTTATAGACAGGATTCCTATGTTACAGGGTTTCGTAAGGACCATGATAGTTATATTTATTGACAGGATTCCTATGTTACAGGGGGTCGTAAGGACCATGATAGTTATATTTATAGGCAGGTTTCCTATGTTACAGGGGGTCGTAAGGACCATAATAGTTATATTTATTGACAGGATTCCTATGTTACAGGGTGTCGTAAGGAACATGATAGTTATATTTATAGGCAGGATACCTATGTTACAGGAGGTCGTAAGGACCATGATAGTTATATTTATAGACAGGATGCCTATGTTACAGGAGGTCGTAAGGACCATGATAGTTATATTTATAGGCAGGATACCTATGTTACAGGGTGTCGTAAGGACCATGATAGTTATATTTATAGACAGGATGCCTATGTTACAGGGGGTCGTAAGGACCATGATAGTTATATTTATAGGCAGGATTCCTATGTTACAGGGGGTCGTAAGGACCATAATAGTTATATTTATTGGCAGGATTCCTATGTTACAAGGGGTCGTAAGGACCATGATAGTTATATTTATAGACAGGATGCCTATGTTACAGGGGGTCGTAAGGACCATGATAGTTATATTTATTGACAGGATTCCTATGTTACAGGGGGTCGTAAGGACCATGATAGTTATATTTATAGGCAGGATACCTATGTTACAGGGGGTCGTAAGGACCATGATAGTTATATTTATAGACAGGATACCTATGTTACAGGGGGTCGTAAGGACCATGATAGTTATATTTATTGACAGGATTCCTATGTTACAGGGGGTCGTAAGGACCATGATAGTTATATTTATAGACAGGATGCCTATGTTACAGAGGGTCGTAAGGACCATGATAGTTATATTTATAGGCAGGATTCCTATTTAACAGGGGGTCGTAAGGACCATGATAGTTATATTTATAGGCAGGATACCTATGTTACAGGGGGTCGTAAGGACCATGATAGTTATATTTATAGACAGGATGCCTATGTTACAGGGGGTCGTAAGGACCATGATAGTTATATTTATTGACAGGATTCCTATGTTACATGGGGTCGTAAGGACCATGATAGTTATATTTATAGGCAGGATGCCTATGTTACAGGGGGTCGTAAGGACCATAATAGTTATATTTATTGACAGGATTCCTATGTTACAGGGGGTCGTAAGGACCATAATAGTTATATTTATTGACAGGATTCCTATGTTACAGGGGGTCAGAAATTATGAGGAATATTTATGAGGATAAGTATCACACATTTCTGGATATGAATTTCTCCTGTTCGTAGCGTGTTTAACAAGTTGGTTAAATTTTCGTATTATTTTTAATCACCATGGGTGGTTAAATTTCTCCATGAGAAATCACGTCAATTTTCTTTGAGGGATCATTAACGACGGAAATTAAAAACTGAATGATATTTTCGATCATAGGAGGAACATATTCTCCTTCTGCTAACAGTGGATTACGATATTTCTCACCCTCGATAGTTAAAATTTCAGTTTTAAAGCTGTCGCTAAACCTGGTAGCAGAAGCAGAATATCTACATAAATCCCTTTATTGTTATCATTAATGAACATGCATATTAGAAATGACTACACTATAATAATAATAACCACAAACAAACATTTATATTGTACCATTGATAAATAACCAAATAGAGTGAAACGGTTTATTTAGTCAAGTTATTTTATTTTTCAATGAAAGTTTGAGCTCTAGAATCAACATTAGCATAATTATATCCAGTGCTTAAAGACTGTTATATTCCTGACACAAACTACGTCACAAATAAACTCAAGCTGGTAACCTTTCATGGGAAAACAGGAATGTATTTTCGCTGCTTTTTTCTTCATAAATATTAAAGAATGACAAAATGGAAAGGTATGTCACCAACTAGACTGTACCATGCACACCCACAGATTCAAAACACAATTAATTAAACCCTCAAACGAACTAGAAAGAGTATCTGAGTACTAAGATGCTTGATGTTAAGTGATGAAGTTTCAGAGACGTTAAAAAGTACTGAAATTTACTGCCTTGCTTGGGGTTCTATGTCGAATTATGACCAAGAATCACCTCTGAACAAATTAGATCCTGTGTATCAAACAACAGGGGAGAAGAAACGGATATAAGGGACCGACCATTTAACTTGCAGGGGGGGGTTATGGTTTTTTGTTTCGTTCAGAATTTTTTTTCCGGACAACACGAGAGCTAGAATATTTATTTTTTTTTGTCGCGCGAAGCGCTAATTTTTTTTCCAGAATTCAACATTAGGTTATATGACAAAAACTCTGAATCAGATTATTTTTTTTTTCCTCCACCAAAATCAGAATATTTTTTTCAGCAACATTGGGAATCAGAATATTTTTTTAGAAAAAAACCATACCCCCCCCCCTCCAAGTTAAATGGTCGGTCCCCAAAATAGATCTGTGGAATATAACAACGTAAACTGTTCAAACCATTCAAAGACTCAGTTCTAAATATCTTCAACCCAATAATATAGATCTGATTGTCTTCCTCTAATATCTATTTCAAATATGTTCACATGAATGTGACATGATAGACGTTATTGATTGCTCTTCTGATATTGAGAAATATGCAATAAAATACGATGTTTTATACCCAAGAAAATACAACGAAGTTTGTTAAGGTTTCGTAGATACACTAGATATAGTAACCCTGACGTGTGAAGACGATGACTTGGGAACTCTGTTTGTCTTATAAAATATAAAATGCAAGCTGAAACAAATTTGTATTTGAATCGAGGTTTTCTGTGTCTTTCAGTCCCCCAAATGTACAATACAAACTTAATCCTGATAATACCCCAAAATGTACAATACAAACTTAATCCTGATAATACTCCAAAATGTACAATACAAACTTAATCCTGATAATACCCCAAAATGTACAATGCAAACTTAATCCTGATAATACCCCAAAATGTACAATGCAAACTTAATCCTGATAATAAATGATGCGAGTAGCAATCAGAGAGCCATACATTACTGATGCAACGTACAATGTCCATATAACTGTAAAATCGGCTTTGAATTCTGCTTGAATTTGATCGTAAGTGTTAATTATGATACGATACAAGTCAGATCAAACAAACTTATTCCCCCAGTCTAAATTTACATTTGATCTTTTAATGATAAAGATATTCATGATGTTTAAATGGACACTTGAAATAGTATATTCTTTTCTTAACATTATTTTGGTGTGGTAGAGTGGGCGAACATTATTATTCTTACCGCAAAAAAGTTCACAAAATGGAACCATTCCGTTAGTATTTAAACATGGCTATTCAATGATATTGCACATTTATAAAGAGGTTATTAGATCTACAAGAAACAGTAACAGAGCTATACAAACAATAAAGACAGAATTGTCTATTCCAAAGATGTCAGCATGCCCGAGTCTAAAGAGACACGACGATATTCGTTTTCAATTATTCGGAAATGCTACCACTATAACAGAAACCCAAGTTGTACCAACAATTACTATTGATGACGTTTCATGTGATGAAGATTCAAAGAGATCCGAGCCAATGATTTCACCAACCAAGTCTGATCATACGTTTCTAAAGATCACAGGAAAATGTAAAAACGAGAGACAGAGACCAAAATCCGCCGATGCATACTACCGAACGTCTGGGAATTCTTTGAACAAGACACTGTTTTCAAGCTTACGAAAAACTACTTCAGAGCATGTGATCAATGACAAGGTTTCATCAGATTGTATATGCACGTGTATACCGCGAGATGAAAGAAAGTGTGAATTATCAGGAAGCCAATTAATATCATTTTACGGACTATGGAGAAATGAAAAACAAATTACGTTAGGTAAGAAACTTCCAGGCCATGTGAAACGAAAAATGGATTACAGACAATGTGGCTGTAAGACAAGGGAATATGAAAAGCAAAGTTCAAAGGTGAAATCGAAGACATGTCCCTGTCATGCATTATAAAATTAAAACTACTTTGTCTGAATATTTGTGCAATATTTGTTGTAAGATACTTTTCGTAGGGTTTGTTGCAAATAATGTATTATTCTGTTAATAAAACATAATTGTATGTATTAATTTGTAGTTTTTTTCGTCTTGAGGTGTATTAGCGTTTAATGTCACTTTCAACAATGTTTCAGTTTTATCATGGAATCTTGTGTTATCTATGGGGTAAAAACGTAGATATCCAACTTAGTGCACACAACCCGTTTCTGAAATAATCTTCATCAGGCACGCTCATAATCAAAAGATTGGAAAGACAAATAAATTAGAAGTGTTTGGGAAGAAGTAAACCAAAGGGCATCAACAGGTTAGATAGCCCAAATCTGATACGGTTATCTATGCCCCAGGTAGAAGAACCTTCGTTTTATTAATAAATTCATTATTAAGGAACTGGAAACTAGAACAGTCGGATATTACTAATGCCACAAGTTATTGACAAACCTCGCCACATTTATTGTGTAGCCATTTTCTGTTAACGAGAGTGGTATTTTGAGCTATGCTTAATTTTATTATTTGGCTCGTAATACAGTAGGTTAATCGGTCAAGAGAGTTTAAAAAAAGTTATATCCGACAATGCATGACATTTCCATAGATTTAGATACTATTGTTTTCTATGGGTGTTTAATGTCGCTATCAACAATATCTCATTATATCGTGGCGGTCAGTTTTATTGATGAAGGAAACCAGATTATCATTGGAACCCACGTCCTGTCGCAATTCCTTGACAAACTTTATCACATAAAGTTGTATCCAGTAACACTCACTATTGTGGGGGTTGGAGAATCGAACTCAAAACTTTAGTGGTGATAGACACAGCTAGCATACACGTATAAGTATGTATTTATAAATCTAACTACCATACCATCGGGACCCCGCGCCCTTTTGTCATAACAGAACGACATCGAGACATCTAGTAAATAACAATATATATGGCTATCTGTGCCTGATAGAGATAAACATCTGTTTTACAACAATAAATAACATTCTGTCCATTGTGCTTGAATATCATGCTTTATTATTAATATAAGAAAATAAAATACAAATTAAGCATACATTTCTTCTCACTAATGATTGAAGAATCGTTTATATGTACATTATTTGTATTACACTTCATTTTAATATTCTTGAAAATAATATTATCATGTTCAATTTGTAAGTATCGTTCCATCAGTCTAATTTATTAGATAATGCGCGCCTTTCATACCAGTTTCAAATTTCGGGATAAAAAATTACGCTTGTTGTAGTAGTTATGCTTCATAAAAGTAGTTGAAACTACCCAACACTATGAACTCGACAAACAACCGTTTGTGAGTATTGACTTTGTTATATATATTGTCTGATATTACAGCCACACTTTCTTAGCATGAGACGGCGACACATATGACGTGGTAGTTCAAGCTTCTTATTAAACTTATAGCTATGTTTGTCCGCTCTCTTCCATATATTCGAGGTCTTTCGATTATGGCGACCCTTTTTATTTTGTCCTCTTGGTCCATTTCCATACGTGATAGGTTTATATTGCTGCTTGGTTGTATTAATAAGCTGGGGAGTAAATATTAGCAGAAGTTTTAAGAGCAGATTCATTATATTATTAGTGATATGGGTGTAAAGGAACATGAGAGACTATCCAACACTACACTTAGACATACATTAAAGTAAAGGGTTATGGTTATGGTGTTTAACGCCACTTTTAACCATATTTAAGTTATATCGTGGCGGTAATATTTATTGGTGGAGGAAGCCGGTGTACCTGGAGAAAACCACCGACGTGTCGCAAGTCTTAATCACTTAATCACATAATGTTGTATCAGGTACACCTCGCCTGCGCGGGATTCGAACTCATAACTTTAGTGATGATAGGCACTCATTGCGTAGGTAGTTGTAAATCCAACTTCCATACGATCACAACCACAACGGCCCCTTTAAAGTAAAGGAACAACTTTTATTGTACCATTTTCAGTATTAAATTGGAATTATCGCCTTTGTATGTTCACCGTTGCTTTTCTGTGTCCTTGGAATCGTTATCAATAGATGATGTTATTTTTACCGCTTCCAGCTAGAGAAGGATACAATATACTCTCAAGACCAGACAAAAGAGTTTCCATACCGTGGTGTAATATTTGGATATTTTCCCCGATGTTCCAACATATGTATTTTATTATCGCGCCATCTGTAATGTTAGGCATACTTAATACCGAGTCAACCTGATGACCGAGAGGTAATATGATGATCCAGCGCTGTTTTAAACTTGGCATCATGATTGTTCCAATGAATGATACAAATACAATATTTAATTGTAACTAGATTGTAGCTTAAACAGCTTTGAAATAGTAAAGATCAAGAAAATTGCTCACGATCTAAGTCTACTTACTGTGTACCAAAAAACCTCTTCAAATGGAAGGCGGTCATTATCTGGAACAATATAAATTTACTGACGTGGAATGAATTAAAAATGGAGACTAACGCGCGCGATTATTTCAACCATCAAAAGAATTATTGCACGAAGAATTAGAAAAAAAATTAAGATAATGTTGTACCTAATCAGTAAATAGTCAATAAACACAATAAAGCATATCTCATACAAATTATGAGATATAAAAACTCGTATTGACCGATACAAAAGACTGTAATTGTTTTATTACATTAAACGAAAACGAAAGTGAAACCAAGTCAATACGAGTTTTAATCAAACAATATCAAATTTTACGGAATGTCAGGTGACAGCATGATAGCCAATAAAACTGTTTAAATAAAATCATTATGTAATAATAGACATAATGGTCACACCTGTGTGAGCACATCTTTTTAATGGAACATTGTTCTTGCTATAATCAATACAAATATTAGACCGTGTTCACATATAGATCGATTGCGATCGGTTTAGGTTAGTTCGGTTCAGTTTGAAACCGCTTTTTGCTCAAATTGGATCGATCTCGAACCGATTGCAACCGTTTCCGGTAATAACCACTATTCTCACTGCTCATCTGATTCGATCTCGAATCGATTCAATTTTCTGTTGTCTTCCGGGCACGTGCCATCAGCAGACTGTTGCTTGGATATAATCATTGCTGATCTTGCAAACAGAGTGTTGTTTATGCTTATTTGCATTTTAAATGCAATGATAGTTGATCATGACTTTATGACCAGAAGACTGCTTCAAAGGAGGATCTACAGACTTTTTATTCAACGCATTCCAAATGAACACGTTTTGGACCGATCTCGAATCGATTTAATTGTTCTCATCTAACTGTGAAGCGCTCTAGTTTAGAACGATCTAATTTAGACCACATATTTTATGGGTCTCAAATTAGACCGATTGCGATCGATCTTTCTTTGTTGTGAACATTGAAATCGATCTCGAACCGATCGTGATCGATCTAGATACGATTAGTGTGAACAGGGTCTTAGAATCTAAACTAAACTTATTATGTTTTAATATATCAGGGGATGCTTAACTTTTTTCTTTGTGCATATACAAAAATATATATTCTACATTGCTTTCAATAATAATAGCCATCTTTCGAAGCTATAAAATACTTCAAGTGAAAATCCTTATTGTCATGGCTCAAAATGAAAATCTGGCGTTCGTCCTATAGGTATATTGTCTTATACCTATGTATGAACTTTGTATATTTATAATTGTCTTGTACTAAATCTGTACTAGAAAATTGATTTAAGAAGTCTAATGTCAGCAAGCATTTAAAACAAGACACCCAGTATAGCTACTTTATATCATAAAACTGATCATTAAGGCATCTGATGATCACCAACATAACAAATACATGTAACATATATTGTATATTGTTACAAACAAGTAAATATTTGATACAATTTAAAGATAATGACGTCAAACATGAATTTCTTTTGGAATATATATCACACGAGAACAGCTGATATATCGTCCCACACTAGTTAACATATGATATCTATCTAAGGTTAAAAACAAATACTAACAATTTATGAATGGAGTTTTAGGGAAAAATAACACTTGACGACCTCCTTGCCGGAAATCTTATTTTTTGACCTATTACGACATGATCATATATAATGTAGCAAAACAAGTAAACTAACATTAATTGTATTTTTTTTTAATTTTAATACATTAACAAAGATTTAGAGATTATTACAGAACAAACAGCGAAACAAACTTTATTTTACATAAAAACATACATATTTAATTTAGTGCACGTTTCTAGAATAACCTTCACCAGAGACGATCAAGGTCAAAAGAGTGAAATGGCAAATAATTTTAAAGTCTTTGGGAGCAAGAAACTCAACGAACCTAAACTGGAAAGGTCACCTACGGATAAGGTCACCTATGGATAAGGTCACCTACGGATAAGGTCACCTACGGATAAGGTCACCTATGGATAAGGTCACCTATGGATAAGATCACCTATGGATACGGTCACCTATGGATAAGGTCACCTATGGATACGGTCACCTACGGATAAGATCACCTATGGATAAGGTCACCTATGGATACGGTCACCTACGGATAAGGTCACCTATGGATAAGGTCACCTATGGATACGGTCACCTACGGATAAGGTCACCTATGGATAAGGTCACCTATGGATAAGATCACCTATGGATACGGTCACCTACGGATAAGGTCACATGGATAAGGTCACCTATGGATAAGATCACCTATGGATACGGTCACCTACGGATAAGGTCACATGGATAAGGTCGCCTATGGATAAGGTCAGCTATGCGTGAACTACAAATCTCAATTATAAATACGTCTAATAAACCATATCAGTGCACCGATGGTACTCTTATCCATGGACTAATAATCCACCATTAAAGGAATCGACCTAATGATAGTAGTGAAAACGTAGATATCTAATTTAGTGCGCACGACGCGTTTCTGTAGTAACTGTCATCATATCGCGCAATGTCACGAGATGTCAAAACTATATCTATCAGTAATAAAGATACAATTTGAAAGTTATAAGATTTTACAACATACTACGACATACATGTAACACACATGCAATACAAATCACAACCTGAATGATAACATAGGTCATATAGCTAACACAATAAATGAGTATGTACAGGCGTTATTTGTCGTTTTATACATGCCAGTCTGTTAATGAAAATAATGATCAAAGTAATTTGGATATTGCATTGACCGCCTTCCATTTGAAGAGGTTTTTTGGTAAGATCGTGAGCAATGTCCTTGTTCTTTACTATTTTAACATTGTTTAATTTAGTCACAAATATTGTGTTTTACCATTCATTGGAACAATCATGATGCCAAGTTTGGAACAGCGATGGAGCAGCATATTACGTCATCAGGTTGATTCCATATTAAGTATGTCTGACATTACCGATGACGTGATAGACAACAAATTTATATGCACAAATATAATGGAACATCGGTGAAAATATCCAAATATTACACCACGAAATGTAGGTATTTGTATATGTACAAATCAAATAAAACAAACAAAAACAAAACAAAAAAAACAACAATACTACACTACTGGAATAATTCCCCCAAAATCCATTTGCAAAATCGTAGACGGAGCTAAAATCGATACCCATAACAAACCTATACGTGGCCGTTCACTTTTCTTGCTTGACACATGCACTTTAATTTGTTTTCCTGATACACTTAAAGCTACCAGGCTTGAGTTGTCCACTGGGACAAGTCCGTCTACATCCGTCTACACAGTAGTCAAAGATTTGTTCTTCATCAGCGACGAATCCGCGAAAAACGAAACGGTACGAACAAATGAATTATAAAATGTTTGAAAGTAATACAACACAAAATTAAAAACTGAAGTGAGTACTAGTAATAGAAATGCAATTAAAACAGTATTTTTTAGTATATCAGATATACTATGTTAATATGATAACACAAACATAATGAAAACAAATTATCATTGGAATATCTCGTAAAAGTAGGATGATGACCGGGAATTTCAGTTTAAACTGGCATACTGACAGCCATTTTTGGTTTTAATTGAAATATGGTTTGTGAGCATAAAACTAGTATATTCCCATCTCTTTTTATTGAATTATTTGTTTTTCATTTTATTATGACACCGAATAAAGAACACATGCACTAATAATATATGTTTATTTGGTCAGAGTACAAAATCATAATAAAGTTCTGCAACCAAGATAATACTGAGATTTGAATCACGATCTTATATGTCTTTTCGCCTGCATCAACGTTCAAAATCAAATTGAAATGAATCGCCATCTAGATAAGTTATCATATATTATTATCAAAAGAGTTAAATTCAGTGGAACTTGAGTTGTCAAACTTTGGTTTGAAGTTTAAAACCTAATGTATACATTAATGTCCTCAAGACAACGGTTCATTTAGTTTTATTTATAAATAGTACAGGCCATGGAAGTACAGTTTAACTTGGCTGCTCAATTTTGATCTTCTTTCACATCTTTATATGATTGTTGCAAATAAAGGTTAAGCTGAACCTTTATTATATAGATCGTGTTGTCCCAGTGGGCGGATAATGTATTTATTCTGACGCAAAAGAAGTCATGCGTTGAATCATATCGTTATTATTTAAAGCCACGCTCTTAAATCAGTTCTCGGTTAAGATTTATTCGGACACAGCTTGAGTTAAGAAGCTAAGTGACTATTTCTAACAATGGGAAAAGGAAACAATGTAACCCAATTGACAAAGAGGAAAGAATTCTCTGCATTTAGAATTAACCATACAGACAATCAGGACATATTGAAAGATTCAATGGAAAATATGAAGAACGTATCTGAAGATGGAATAACGCCAACAATTATTGTTGAAGAATATCAGGAATCTGTATTAAGACCTGAATCTAGGAATTCGTTCTCATCAACGAAGTCAGATCCCACATTTCTGATGATTCCGGGTAGTTGTCAGAAAAAGAGACCGAAATCCGCCGATGCTTTTCGTCGTGTATCAGACAATTATATATTTAAAAAGGAACATTCATCTCTACGTAGAGCATCTTCAGACAGAGCAGTGAATAACAAGGACCCTCCAGAATGTGAATGCACATGTGCACCTCGTGATGAACGAAAATGTGAACTTTCAGGTAGTCAGATGATATCATTTTATTCACTGTGGAGAAATGACAAACAGAAAACTCTTGGTAAAAAACATGAACTTCCAAAATTTATGAAGAGAAGAACAGATTATAGACAATGTGGTTGTAAAACGAGAGAATACGAAAGACGATGTTCACAGGTGAAAACTACGACTTGTCCCAGCCATGGGATATAAAAAAAACCCCGACAAACTGGAATACCTGTGCAATATATAACCCGAACGACTACACAAAATGTGTCATGAATATGTTGTTATTAAATTATCTGAAGGTACAAATATGTTTATTTTCTTCTCTTTTCATATACTTTCCGCCATATGTTTAAAACGACTTTCTTTTGTACAAACTTGTCATATCTGGAAATATTATACTTTACGTTTTTATTTTCCCTATTTGTCTTTGTTAGCACAGCCGGTCAATATACGTTATATGTACCGGGACTGGACTGCCTCGTTTTCGATTCGGTTCAGGAACGGTACCTGCATTATTATTTTAGATAACAAGTATAATATAGCAAATAGTTCATGTCACTTCGGGTCATATGGCAGTATATGGACCGGTCCGTCACCAAAACAATATTATATGGACCGAAGCTTCTGAGGTCCATATAATATTTTTTTGGTGACGGACCGGTCCATATACTGTCATATGACTCTCAGTGCCATGAACTATTTGCTATTTAGTCTTCAATTCATTACTTTCAAAGCTTCCATTTTTGGTTTCTTGTTGTTTCCGTTTGTTTTATATTTCCACATTGTCAAGAAAAACAATTGGCTCTTGCGTTTCTATGTATATACTATAAACCAGAAACTGTTCGAATTCTTCATTATATTCATACAATTTGATTTGCAGTTTTTCCATTATATCATATAAAAGTTTATGCAAAACCAACTCTAATATGTATTATTAAGCTGCAAAAAATAGATTGCTTAATAATGTCTGAATATAAACATTGAAGATATCAAAGGGGTAATCAGAAGCCGTAAATCGAAGGACAGACAATACAGTGGTCAAAAGAAGAACAGACAATACAGTAGTCAAAAGAAGGACAGAAAATACAGTGGCCAAAAGAAGGACAGACAATACAGTGGCCAAATGAAGGACAGACAATACAGTGGCCAAAAGAAGGACAGACAATACAGTGGCCAAAAGAAGGACGACAGACAATACAGTGGCCAAAAGAAGGACAGACAATACAGTGGCCAAAAGAAGGACAGACAATACAGTGGCCAAATGAAGGACAGACAATACAATGGCCAAAAGAAGGACAGACAATACAGTGGCCAAAAGAAGGACAGACAATACAGTGGCCAAATGAAGGACAGACAATATAGTGGCCAAAAGAAGGAGACAATACAGTGGCCAAAAGGACAGACAATACAGTGGCCAAAAGAAGGACAGACAATACAGTGGCCAAAAAGAAGGACAGACAATACAGTGGCCAAAAGAAGGACAGACAATACAGTGGCCAAAAGAAGGACAGACAATACAGTGGCCAAAAGAAGGACAGACAATACAGTGGCCAAAAAAACAAAAAGGAAAAAATGATAAACAATGATCTTCAAAACACTACACAACAAACCCCATAAAGATCGAACCCCAATGATGCATCAGAAGGTAAGCAGTTATTGCTCCACATGGTGTTACCCTTGTTAAAAACACTTGATGAATGAGGACGGGACCGGATTGTGGTCATTTTTGACGCAGACATTCCGTAACAATTAAAACTTTTAAAAAGGTTACGTCAACTTAATCTAGTAATGAAGCTACTGAACTAAGGGCTCCTAGTGGTTAAGTGGATATCATAACTTTTTTTACGGTCGCCGCCATTTATCTGTGTCACAAATGATCACGGATATGTTCCATTTGACGTAATCACAACCCGGCCCTTCCTTCATGCATGACTTATCACTGGGTTTGTAACAAGGGTAACACGACGGGTGCACCATATGGAGCACGAACTGTGTACCCTTCCAGAGCATCTAGTTTCGCCCCCGCTTCTTACTTGTGTTAGTGGGGTTCGTGTAGTCAAATTACATGTCTTCACGTTTTTAGTTCGGTGTTGTGATGTCCGCTATGATTTCCGCGTAAAACGATGTTTGATTCTTCTTGACTCCCATTTGCTTTGTAGGGGGTTCATGTATATTTATGTTTTTTGCATTTATTTATGTGTACTGGTGTCCAACTCGATTTTCATATCAGATGATGTTCGTGTGGTTTAACAGAAACACGACGGGTGGAACAGAAACTGCTAATCCTTCCTGTGCACATGAGTTCACTCCCGGTTTTTCTTAGTGGGGTTCGTGTTTTTCTATCTTTAGTTTTCCATGTAATGTTTTATAGATCGTTGTTTGTCCTTTGGTGCTTTTTCTTTTGGCCATTGTGTTGTCCGTCCTTCTTCAATTTACGGTTTCTGATTAGCCCTTTGGTATCTTCAAACCCTTTGTTCTTAGTTAGCAGCAACCCTCTATCACGGAAATCAGGATAGGAACCACAAGCTTTGGAATATCGAATCAACTGAGAGATAATATATATGTCATATGCCGGTGCTGCTTAATTGTTGCTACATATATATATGGAAAGTTAACAATGGGAAAATTGAAATCATCTCTTTTGTCCTAATGATTCGTTCTTAACTGACCCTTACTGTCCATTTCGAAATGTAGGTCAAGGTATGAAGTAGAACTATCTGTATCTGTGCTATCCTTTATTTCAAAATTAAATAGGATAAAATGAAAAACTCAAAATACCACACTGTCGGAACAATTCCAAAATCAAATATCAAAATAGTAGAAAGAGGCAAATTCGATACCCCTAACACACAACTACATGCCCACTCACTTTCCTGGCTTGGTACAGTCACTCCAATAAAATATGGCGGGGTTTAACTACTTTTATGGCCCCAAACCTCCCCTCTTAGTAAAATGATGCAGTCAAGCAAGTGATTTCCACATGCGAGTAAAATGCCAGCCCTCACATATAGCCGGACGAACAGCATTATTATAAAGAACACTATAATCTTGAACACTATGCATAATATATTTAATCTTCGTGACACAAATTGTCATATGTATAATATTTGTTCAATTAAAGTCTGCCATTATCTAAATATTAGACAGCATGCAAGGCCATCGCAAGACATAATAGTGAAACAATAGTCAACTTTGAACCAAAATATGATTGCTAATACCGTTTTAAAATATTTGAATGCTAACTGCAAGCTCGCGCGTAGCGTATGAGTTGTGAAATATAAACTCCATACGCGGTGGTGGTTGGTATATTGCTATCAGTTGTTGAAAATTGAAGTCGTCTCTTTTAGTGATAATGTCTGGTAGTAAGTTAACCATTGTTGTCAAATTTAAGGTAAATATCAAGAACTTTTGTTGCCTTTATCTCAAGTTCTTTGGGTAATATTAATGGAATCCAGTTAGCAAAGTTTGGATTATTAATTGACAGAACATCATCAATATACATGAAAGTGAGGTTAAAGGCCTTAGCTTATGCAATTGTTTTGCCATCAACAAAATCACCAAATCACCAAACTTAAAATTATTTAGTGAAAGGACATCATCCATATAGCGGAACCTTAATTTAAAGGATCGAGCTATATATTCGATTTTCATGAGAAGCCCCTGTATAAAATCTGCTTCGTACAAATAAAGAAACAAGTCAGAGAGAAGAGGAGCACAGTTGGTACCCATAGGAATGCCGACTGTCTGTTGAAAAAACCGTCCATAAAACATAACAATTAGAGCATTGAAGACTGCATAATTTCCAAACTTGTGTCTTATCAATTTGTCTTGTTTTGTAAGACAATAAAATATGTTTAAAGTATAGCAATTATATCGTCAATCAAAAACTCGAACATTTTGAATTTAGGTCTAGTACTCAAAATAAAGCTGCTGCATTCCAAATACTTTCGCAGTAATCTTCTTGGTGCCTTAGAATATATGCAATTTTATTTCAGGACTAAATTTAAGCTAAATATCTTCTATTCATCTGAGCTTTAAAATCCGAATCCCACCTTTTACATGTTTGTGATATTTCAAATTAACATAAATGATATCGAAGGACAAAGCCGGACCAAGGTTAAATGAAATTTACAGTAAACAATTTTGGTTCCAGACCTAACTCCTTTAACATGTATTCATTGTATTAGAGGATTGTATTTATAGTATCAGACAATGAAAACAATGACATAAATAGATTAATAGTTAAAGAGGCATTAGCTACGATTTTAACCAAAAAAAATATATGTTTTGGAAATTGGTAAATAGCTTTAAAATGATGAAATAAAGGTAAAGATTTCACATTAAACAGCTTATCGTACCACTTTTCGCCTTTTGAGAACGAAAATTACCATCGATTTATTATTTCCTTGCAAGCAAATAATTTGACCTCGCTTTCTCCGTATGCAACTGACCTTACTAGTGACAGGTAAAAACGAATAATTTGTATTTTGTCGCTTATTAACTGCAAACTTGCATGGTTCTTTGTCCGTCATTAACGCCGACTAAAAGCAGATTCACAGAAAATAAGAAATAAATGCATTGTTGTACTGATATAATGACGATTCGGCAAACCCCGTAATCAATGCCGATAATTAATATGATGGCATCCATTTCTTGATCGATCTCAAAACACGAGCAGTTGCACCTTTTTCACGATTTTGTCAGATAATGCTCCTTTAAATATAACCAACTTAATATAAACATGTCTGTATCTTTTGATATATCTTGAAGATATCTTTCATTATAACCTTTATATAGATCAAATTTCAAATGATTTATTAGTTTTTAATTCCTTCTGTTAAAATATTGGTCAACCATTGTTGTTATTTTAGACGTCGACCTTGACTCTACAGTGTTGTTGTTTTTTACCGTATTCCTAAATATTGCAAACTAACGGAAAACATCTTACCCGCCTCACTTGTTGTTGTGCTTTATATTTTATATCATATAGACTTATGATCTGACATTTCAATGAGTGACAGTTGCGATCAAATATTTATGATTTCTCAATAAAAAAATATCTTAAACCTCTTTTGTTTGTGAGGTGTATGTGTCCCATTCGAATTGGGTTTTCATTGGAGGGAAAAGAACACTGGTTTTCATCTCCGTTTTATGTCAGTTCGTGACCAAACATTTGATAAATCTTTATATTTGTATTGTTTGTGCTTTTAAGTACCAGTGTCGTCTTATTTAACAAAATATATACGGGATAGAATACTTTATGTTGGTCTTATCTGGGTTTCTGTATTGCGTGGATATACTGTGAAAGAATGTTTAACGAACGACCCCGTGATATCAACAGAAAGAAAGGGAAATATTATTTATATCGCATTTGAAACCTCCGAATCTAAGAGGGTAAAGTTGTAAATGGTATGTGGGGAAGAGTCGATAACAAAATAGATTATACTATGTTTGAGGCAACTACTTTGAACTCCGTGCCATTGGAAGCATTAGCATCTGTGATGTAGCATTTTGGGAACGGTTGAACAAGCTGATATAGGTGTAGGAAATAGGCTAAGGATGATTGACATATGTATTACTATCACTGGGTAGATATCTCTGCTGGTAGACGGTTCTCGAAGGTGTTATCTGAGCAGTAGTCAGGTGTTTCGACACTGGCGTGGTTTATTAAATAAATATATGCTTGAAACCTACAGTTCCTAATAGAAAAAAAATCAAACAAACTAACGAAACAAAATAGGAAGCATGAAAAAGAATGGTAAAAACTCAAAACGTCGTGTGCACTATATCATACGTCTTTGTCATATTCGATTTCAAAATAAGGACTCGTCCACAATTATGTGAACGTTTTATGCCTAATTCTATTTTACATGTTTTTGTGCTCTTAAATATTTTAAACGTTTGTAATCCCAACCTTAACCGTCTCCGTCGTATATTACTTGGTCGCTACGCAGTGTGTGATCCAGGATCTGTTGCATTTTGGTATTCTCTTTCTGTTTCTTTTATTTCATTTACGATATTTGCTCGACAGTAACATGGAAGGTGTGACTTGTAGAGTAGGGACTTTCAAGATCACTGATCACTTTTTCTGATGGGGTCGGTGTTGCTCATCTCTAGCTTTTGTGTTTGTTTACTTTGCTTTGGACACCTCTTTGTCTTCTTTATTGATTAAGCATCCTTTTTATTAGACCGAATAATCTGTCTCTTGTGTGTTCATATTTGTCATTATATATTTCCTTTTTATTATTTGGATATTTAATTAATCAAATTATATTTTTTAAAAATTTTAAATGTCCAAATAATAAAAAGGAAATACATTGTATATAATGACAAATATGAACACACAAGAGACAGATTATTCGGTCTACCTTTTTATCTGTCCTTCTCTCAGTACTGCGGACAGATTATTATCATGCCAATGGCACTCTGAAGGTGCACATTCATTGAAATATTACATTTATTGGTATATATGTTACTGTGACTTGAAGAAATATCTATGTATTGCTTTCATCATCTTCAATTATTTTCTAATGAAATTATCTTGAAAACAGATGTTTTATTTTTCGGCAAGTACTGTCATACAAATCGGAAATTATGACGCTTTAATATGACAGGTAGAAAAATCCTCACATAATACTGCATTCTGATTTAATTAAAGAAAACGAAATACAAAGCGAAACTAATAGATTCAGTCGTGACAACTTGGTGGGGACTTGACCATTGTTTATTAGGTATGACACAACAAGGTTTCATGACACCACGAGATAATGCTAGCCACCGCTGTGACGTATATGTGGTATAAACATCACGAAATAGTATTATACACCCAAACAATTAGACAGCGGATGGATACACTTCATACAGGATATAGTCCGGAAAATTTACTGTACATATATCATCATTATGAAAATCGTATGATATCACAACATACTTGTCAACAGACTACTAATTTTAAATATGGTTTTAACTGTCTGGACGCATATCGTATTCCTGATTTTGATCTTTATATCTTTGACATACAGTCAAGAATATCTTGGTAAGCATATAATCATCATTTCGTATGTACAATTGTATGTGTTGTTCTTGATGTTATATACTAATCGGTTTGGATGTGAATGAACATGGACATTTGGAACAGAAGCCAGACAGACACAACTACAGACCAAACTAAACGGTTTCTAATGCTATCATCTTATAAACGAGACAACACACCAAGAGGGAATAGCCTGAATCCCATGATAATTTTAACCCTCACACATGTTTGTGCTTGTCTCAAGCCACAATAGTGTGATGCTTGCCAGAATAGTCTATAGTGTTATTGTGATTAGTCATATTGTCGATTATTACTGCTTACCATTCTAATTTCAATACAATTATTTACAAATGTCGCTGGCGATAAAAAAAAAACGTATATGTGTGTTAAATGTTTATAAATCAATAAATCAAATATCTGATTGATATTTTAATTAACAGATGCAACAATATGTGAAAATAAAGCACGTACAATTGGATGTAACAATGGACAAACTCTAAATATAAAACGTGCATTATTTGGGAGGAACAGAAAAAACAGAGAGTGTATATTTCCCATACGATTTGTCAAGAGTTGTTCAGCAGGTGGTACAACTGCGAAAGTTAGAGATCAATGTGAAGGTCAACAATTATGTCAGCTAATTGCTAGTAGATATATTTATGGGGATCCATGTAAATATGTGAAGAAATATTTAGAGGTGGTGTATCGATGTGTTGGTAAGTAACAATAAGTTGTCGAGTAACAATTAATGTGTGTAATTCGAGGAACAAATATGCATTGTGTTAGTACGGGGATGTTCCTTTACCACCAGCTCATGCGAGCGAGGTGTACTCGATGCAACATTATGTGATAAAATTTGTCAGTGACTTGCAGCAGGTCGGGGCTTTTCTCCGGTTTCCTCTTCCAATATAACTGACCGCCACGATATAGCTGAAATATTGTTGAAAACGCCGTTAAATACTATTACCATATCCCCTTAAGCATCATAGTATGGGTTTATATTTCTCAACTTGTCCAGACAAATCTTACATGAAGTTCACCGTTTTTTCTTAAATTTTTCAAAATATTTTACCCATTTTAGAGCCATCATGTAATTCAACTTGCATAGATCTTTAAATGAAAATGGTGTTTCTTGTTCATATTTCTGTAAATTAAACATATCGACACGTTTTTGGAATAACCTTCATCAAGTAAGTACAAAGTATAAATAACGTAAAGCCAAATAATTTAAAGGTATTTGGGAGATGCATAATTCTGAGACTATATATTTATTACACTGTTTGATCAACATAATTGGCAATGCTACCATTGGTCTACAAAGTCTTGACATTGATGATTTGATGACTGACCAAGAGTGTTCATTTTGCTTCTTGGTAAATTACTGTATATCTTCTATGTATTATAGATATATTCCGGTTATAATATGTACTAGTTTTTTGTGTAGTTCGTGTTGCTCAATGTTTAGTTTTCTGTATAGTGTTTTGCAGATGATTGATCGTAAATAGAAGATCAGACAATGGAATGGCCGAAAGAAAAGGGATAAAAGGACAAATAATGATCTACAAAACACTACACAGAAAACTAAAAGTCGAGCAACACGAACCCACCCCACAAAGAACCGAGTGGTGAACTCAGAAGGGTACAAAATCCTACTCCATAAGTGACACCCGTCGTAATAAAAGATCATATCCGCGAACGCTTTAAGCATTTGTACACAACAAGAAAATTCACCAAAGCGAATAAAGAAAATATATAGTTTGCACTGACTCTTTAGAGAATCTCTCTTGTTGAATGAACTATTTTCCTTAAAAATAATTCTAGCAACAGTACTTATACATTTACATGTATTTCTAGAGACACCATCCAACAAAGTCAGTACAGACATTAATCTCAGTGCAACGGACATTACTGTAAAAAGCATCAATGGTAAGATTGGGTAGTAATAATGAGAAATATAGGACTGGGCTAGCTATTTGTTGTTATCATTCAGAAGCACTTGCATGATGTCTGTGTCATACGAATAAAGACACAATATCACCTGATGGGCATCTAGGTACTTATAAAGGCCTTATCCCGCTAATGGAATCCCAAGCCTTCATTCTGAAAGAGAACAACATCACCTGATGGTATTACAAGCATCTTAAGAGTTATCGTGGCCTCTGATGGGACAACAATCGGAAGATGCTGCAGACCCTGAATGTACGTCACGTGTGCTGATAATCATTTGCTACTTGTTAAATTGTCTTGCTTATTCTACATTTTTTTCTATGACATGACATAATAATAATAAAGATAAAACGAATTCTTTTATTAACTACAAACATTATCAAAGATAAACTATGTTAATTGAAAGAACTATAAATAACACTTCACATGATAGTCAGTATCCATGACAACAACCGGCATTGTTGCCAGTCTTATCAATGAATAACTTTGTGAAAGTTACATAATTATCAATTATTAAAATGCACGTAACGTTTCCAAAGCAACATAGCAATTAGAATCACACAAAAATTAACTTTAATGTCTATTTAAGAGTGACAGTGATCACATTCCAAGACGAAGCATACAAATATCCAAAGACTACCTTAGACGAAACATACAAATATCCAAAGACTACCTTAGACGAAACATATAAATATCCAAAGACTACCTTAGACAAAACATATAAATATCCAAAGATTAACTTAGACAAAACATATAAATATCCAAAGACTACCTTAGACAAAACATATAAATATCCAAAGACTACCTTAGACAAAACATATAAATATCCAAAGACTACCTTAGACAAAACATATAAATATACAAAGACTACCTTAGACAAAACATATAAATATCCAAAGACTACCTTAGACAAAATATATAAATATACAAAGACTACCTTAGACAAAACATATAAATATCCAAAGACTACCTTAGACAAAACATATAAATATACAAAGACTGCCTTAGACAAAACATATAAATATCCAAAGACTACCTTAGACAAAACATATAAATATACAAAGACTACCTTAGACAAAACATATAAATATACAAAGACTACCTTAGACAAAACATATAAATATCCAAAGACTACCTTAGACACAACATATAAATATCCAAAGACTACCTTAGACAAAACATATAAATATACAAAGACTACCTTAGACAAAACATATAAATATCCAAAGACTACCTTAGACACAACATATAAATATCCAAAGACTACCTTAGACACAACATATAAATATCCAAAGACTACCTTAGACACAACATATAAATATACAAAGACTACCTTAGACAAAACATATAAATATCCAAAGACTACCTTAGACACAACATATAAATATCCAAAGACTACCTTAGACACAACATATAAATATACAAAGACTACCTTAGACAAAACATATAAATATCCAAAGACTACCTTAGACACAACATATAAATATCCAAAGACTACCTTAGACAAAACATATAAATATACAAAGATTAACTTAGACAAAACATATAAATATCCAAAGACTACCTTAGACAAAACATATAAATATCCAAAGACTACCTTAGACAAAACATATAAATATCCAAAGACTACCTTAGACAAAACATATAAATATACAAAGACTACCTTAGACAAAACATATAAATATCCAAAGACTACCTTAGACAAAACATATAAATATACAAAGACTACCTTAGACAAAACATATAAATATCCAAAGACTACCTTAGACACAACATATAAATATCCAAAGACTACCTTAGACACAACATATAAATATACAAAGACTACCTTAGACAAAACATATAAATATCCAAAGACTACCTTAGACAAAACATATAAATATACAAAGACTACCTTAGACAAAACATATAAATATACAAAGACTACCTTAGACAAAACATATAAATATCCAAAGACTACCTTAGACACAACATATAAATATCCAAAGACTACCTTAGACAAAACATATAAATATACAAAGACTACCTTAGACAAAACATATAAATATCCAAAGACTACCTTAGACACAACATATAAATATCCAAAGACTACCTTAGACACAACATATAAATATCCAAAGACTACCTTAGACACAACATATAAATATACAAAGACTACCTTAGACAAAACATATAAATATCCAAAGACTACCTTAGACACAACATATAAATATCCAAAGACTACCTTAGACACAACATATAAATATACAAAGACTACCTTAGACAAAACATATAAATATCCAAAGACTACCTTAGACACAACATATAAATATCCAAAGACTACCTTAGACAAAACATATAAATATACAAAGATTAACTTAGACAAAACATATAAATATCCAAAGACTACCTTAGACAAAACATATAAATATCCAAAGACTACCTTAGACAAAACATATAAATATCCAAAGACTACCTTAGACAAAACATATAAATATACAAAGACTACCTTAGACAAAACATATAAATATCCAAAGACTACCTTAGACAAAACATATAAATATACAAAGACTACCTTAGACAAAACATATAAATATCCAAAGACTACCTTAGACACAACATATAAATATCCAAAGACTACCTTAGACACAACATATAAATATACAAAGACTACCTTAGACAAAACATATAAATATCCAAAGACTACCTTAGACAAAACAAACTATTACTTTCGTACGCTCATATAGTAATAAGAAAGGGCATTAAACATAAGTAAATTGAATTAATTTTACAGGTAGAGTGGAAATACCAACAAAGAATAAAGACATTCTGATTGGTGTGATTGTCGGTTCTTTGATCGTTGTTTTATTGCTCACAGTTGTGATACTAATAGCAGTTGGAAATAAAAACAATAAAGGTACTTATAATATTTTGACAATACTGTATTAAACAAAAGTACCAATTTGACATTCTGGATCATACGGACATTTTAGTCAATTAATATTTGACGTAAAAGGAGGTCATTGAGCTTCAAGATAAATGGAAGAGAGAGTAAATAAATTACAATACAGATAAATAAAGCGACCTCAGTGACGCAAATAAATTAATAAAAGATCAGACAAAAAATAGAGCGAGACCAGGTCTCATTATCTACTCGTCTATGGAATGCATCGTTCATGTCGACACGTTTTTACGTGGAAATCGTTGTGCACCTACAAAAGGAATGGACCAGTCTAAATCGTACAGATAAAATGTAAGGTTTTGGAGAAATTGTAATACCACGAGTGTTTAATGAAGTCTTAAAGGGCACCATCATACTAATACAGAATCTGATCAAATTGCCACACTGGCAATTGTTACACATTAGTTAGATTAAACTGCAATGATCATGATATGCACATCTCCATACGGTAATAGCATAATAAACATGCAAAGATTAACAAGTGACCGATTTAAAAATGTTATACCCAAAAGCCTCTGTATTTAATCAAATGTTCTTAGTACACTAAGTGAAATTGGGCAATTTGAAAAGTAAAACCTATCTTCTTCCATGCATATTATAAACTAAAAATATACAAATTCAATGTATATTTAATATATGTTCGCCTTCAAGGAATTGAATGAATAATGATCATTCTAATGCAATTATAATGTAACGCGTATTTTCATTGGCTATCGAGAGCCGTCAAATCTGCAGTTGACAGGCCTGAAGGAATGCTATATTCCTACGCCGAATGCACTTGTTAGTAAACAATATGGCTGACCCAGATATTTTTGACTATGAATTTGACGCTGACGACCTATTTATATATATAATTAGGAGATAACTGTATTGTATTTGAAAATTTCACGTCATCAATTGGAGATTTGATGGTCGCAAATCGAGTTTACTGTCCATTCTAATGCAATATTTTGTTCCTGTATTTAAATACTGTTACCGTGACAGCCGGAACCTTTGAACCGTAATGAGAGCGGGAGGTTTGGCGCCTTAAAATCTGATTCAACCCACCATTTCTTTAGAAATGCCTGTACCAAGTCAGGGTCATTACGGTTTTCACAGTTTTCCGGTTGTTGACTGATTTTGTCTGTTTATATAATTATGAGTTTTGACTTTCCCTTTGTAAGATTGTTCGGAGTTCGGTAATTTTGTTATTACCTTTATATAAAAATGTATTCTTGCATATCCCTGGGTCTAAAAAGCACAAACATTAAAATTCCGGGAAATATTGTTGAACGACTTTGGCTCATAAACAACATGACGTCATATGAAGACTTCCAGTTTAAAATTGTAAAGATCAGACGTTATTTGGCTTCGTGTACGCTTCAATTTTGATAGAATTTAACTAAAATAAGTTTTCAAGGTAGGCATTTTAATTATTTTTGTGCATTGTTGTACATATGACATGTAGGATTTCACGTTTTCAAGATGGCGGATCCTTAAACAACTACATTACTATTTTGTAGCGGAAGGAATTTGAAAAGTGCATATATTTCGTCATTTATTTGTATGTTTTCAAACTAGTGTGTACACGTTGGGAGAATTTCATAAGAATAGGAAAATAACAGTACTGTATTTGAAGAGTTGTCGGTGTCAATTGTGGATTTGACGGTCGCAAATATCCGTTTCACTGTAAAACTGCATTTGCGACCGTCAAATCCAAAATTGACACCTCCAACTCTTCAAATACAGTACTGTTATTCCTTAAATAATGACTACTATATATCAGATGTCTATAGGTAGATGGTATTCTTGAACACAATTAGTTGACAGGTGTAATGCAATCGCAGAACAGCTAATTCAATAGTCCAAATGAAAAAGGACAAAAAGACTAATAGGTTCTTTCATATGTTGATATGGAAGACCGGTGGGTTTAGCATAACCCCCCGTGCACACACCCCTGCCCACCTTCCATGTTAACATATTTTTTTAAGTCCTCCTATATATCCTATGGAAGAAAAAACATGTTTTTTTTAACATTGAAAATTTTGGGACGAACTTGCCGTTTGAGGCTAATATTTACACTCTGTTGCAGCTTTTTGAGGATTTTTGATTTTTTTCAATTTTTGTCTTTGCGAGCATTAAATGTATACTAACCAGTCTTGAAAGTATATCAATATGGTATCAAATGAAAGCTTATAGTATTACCTTTTAATTGAATACAAGATATATACACTTTGTGGCTATTAAATTTTGTCAGATGTGAAAAACCTACCCCTCCTCCTTCCTGAAATGAAAAGAAAAGACATTTTTTCCCTTAAAAGTTTAGATAAAAAAATATTTCGTACTAAATTGCGATATTTTTTTATACTGAACCAAACAAATATATCACATTTAATAAATCAAGCACTACTAATCCTTTATGAAGTGATTTGTGTGGTCAAAATACTTGAAAAATGGGATATTTTCAATTTTGCAGATTTTCACAGGATTCTGCATATATCTTAATTTTACTAATAAAATCAAGGATACCGCATCATAATGACGGTTGATTTTTGTATCTGGGTACTATAACAATGTAAAAAGGGAATAATTATGTTCCTTCTACCTACTGATTAACAAAAAAATAGTAAAATATTAGCCCTACCCCTCTAAAAAAACACGTAAAATTTGATGAAACTCGGTTTATTTCCTTAGAAACATGGTCGGGCAGGGTGACATTTTATTTGCCCTGTAACATCTTTCAATTCTTTATTTAAGCAAATCATATGAACATCATCTAAGAGGGTTTAGATTCTACCAATGTCAGAAAACATGAAAAATGGGTAATTTCTGATTTTCAGAATTTCTACAGAATATTCCTTATTGGCCAGGTAAAGCTGCTTTATGGGAATTTTTGTCCAATCAATATAGTGTTATCTGAATGCTCAATGTATTAGCATTTCTTTTAAAAACCATTAACCCTCATATATGCATATTATGATGCTCATTTTATCAAAATTCTACCCCTTCCTCTACTTGAAAACTGGGACAAATATAAATGATATACTCAATATTTCCATATTTCAGTTTCACCAGACACCCATTTTGATTCAATCATCCCATCAACACACTGCCACCCATTGTCATGAGTAGGCTCTAGATATACTGGTTTTGCAATATGGGCTCTTTTCCAAATTCCTACCTGATAGTAAACTCTTTTCAGATGTTCTCTTAGACAGTTTCGGCATGGAGGCAATATACCTAAATCAATATTGTTTGAGGCATCAAACGTTTCACCCGTTGAACAGCACTTTCCTCTGATCTTATTATAGCGCAAATCATTCACACAGGAGACCTCTTTACCGCCATACAACAAGCAGGTAAAAGCCTCCATCTGCAGAAACAAATCCTCTGAGATTTGCCAGGAATCTCCAATTTGTGCAAGAGCACTTTGGAATTGGGGTGACTTTTGTAATGTCTTAAGTTAATTGGCTTGACTTTTTCAATCCCCTTAAATGCGCTCGTTATATCACAGCGTGTGAACGCGTGCAGGCCTAAAAGTGCTGTACACAATTCCTGCTGGTACTGCTGTGCTAATTTGGTGATATCTATCAACCTTTTCTTGTTTCCAGTTCCAGTATCAAAGAGAATTGTCACTCCTTGTAATTCCAACGCGTAGTGAAGGAGGATAAAGAATATATCGGTATCCGGACTACGAATTCTAATATTTCTGTATCCTTGTTGTTTTCCATAGAAACAATAAAGAACAACTCGTGAATCAGTTTCTTCCTGTGTCGATTGATTTAATTTCTGTGCGACATACGCTGGTACCATCATAACTTGTAATATGATAGGCATGTCCATCAGAAACGGTTATTACGTTCTTGCCCAACAGCTTAGGGGCGAAATTATCCGTGCTCCAAACACGACAAAGAAGTTGCTTTTTGTTTTCTTCATTGGCAAGGAAGGTCTTCCAGTCTGGTGGCTTTTTCGTATTTTCACCAGTAAAAATCAGTTTTTCACTGCTTTCGTTCCATCGACTTTATGGAGTTTTCTAGATACAATGTACATGTCTGTGCTAAACATAATATCCGACTTTCTGACTACCATATCAAACAGTCTGGCACAGATGTCTCTGAAATTGGGTGGCAAATCGTTCAGATAGTAAAAAGCCGCATTGCCATCCTCTATCACTAGCGTCTTATCATCTGGAGAAGGTGGAACATCCTCCACAACTTTAGTCAAAAAGTGATAGCCTTTGGATTTATCTGTCTTGTTCAGAAAACCATCGGAAGTCGCAATATTATATGGAACTGGAGTGAGGGGATATGCTAGAAGTTCCTTCAAATCAATCCTGAGATCATCACATTGTGAACGAACAAGAAGCTGAAATACGATGACTTGATTGTCGTTTTCTTTGCCAACTCAGACAACGTTTTCAAATTTAATAGTTTGATCGGATCAAAGAACTTCTCGTGCTTCTCCAAGCGTTCTGAAATGAAATCAACTTTAGCGTCAGCACCGAATGCTTCTGCAAGTATAAAGTCGCGTTCAATCTCTGAGGTAGCAGACGCACCAGATGAAATACAGTACAACTTGTCTTGTTGTTCCATTTCGAATGGATTGATGAAACCAACATTTGCTTCAGCAACTTTTACGACATTTGCCTCACTCCTTTCTATCTCGGTTCAGCGCAGATCACGATGTTTCTTTGCGTCAGAATCGTCCGCCAACATATCAACCATGGCTAACTTCACAAACTGTACTCTTTCATGATACCCAAATCTGTGCCGTCTTTCCAAGATGTCCTGTGCGCGCGTCATGTCGGAACTTGGCATAGGCATCAATACAGGATGAGATGTCTTCATTGTTCAATGCCGACTCAAATGAAGCGTTTTCTGGTTCATCGACAAGAGTCTGTAGTAATTCGAAAGAATCATCTGGAAGACCCATCATTGGCCTTTCTTCGCCTAAAGAAAAACAAAACGCCTCAAAAAGAAGTCTTTCTAAAGCCTCTAGTAGTATTTTGTGACAGTGCATTGCTCTGCTATAATGTTTTCCTGTCATTACACCCGTAACAGAACCCGATCCAATGAAACCTGCTTCTAACAAAATATCTGACAATCCAGTTCCTTCCATTTTCTTCCCGATCATCTTGAAGTACGTGCACACAACATGGAATGTTCCAATCATAATGATATGATCCTCAAACTTTTTAGGTCGATTCCAAATGATTGGGTATGCTTTCATGCATACGCCCAGATCAAAAGTTGTTACCACATACTTTTGTCCTACCTCCCTTGCTCCTTGTTCTGAATAACGAAGACATTCCTGGACTGCATTGTTATCTGTAATGGGTTGGTTTATAACTGGATAGTAATCTATTATCGTTAGTCTTGGTGGTTCATCTTCTAGTACTGACCAAAATCCAGCCAGTCCAGGTAACTCCTGCTCTAAATAGAACTAAGATACCTTGCCATAACCCACAAAAGATCCTTCTTACATTCAAGCTCAAACAAACCTTCTGTTCCAGACATTTCCGTCTTCTCGACTTCATAACTAGGACTCCTTCTATGGGTCAAATAACAGTCAGGAAGAACTTCCTGCGTTTCAAGTTTCAATGATCTAATACCAGTCTTATGGATTTCTAACAATTTGGGGTGACAATAAAGTGGATGTTGTTTCAACTGCTATAGCAATAGAAGTCTCAAGTTCCAGGGACAATGAGTACGTTTCTGAGTGACCGAGCCTATTTAGAAGTGTTGTGATCTCATCAGTTCGAAACCAGTGACGAAATGCCATGCACAAGAGAATATGCTTGGACAATTTCCAGCGTCCATGCGTTATTGCTCTACATATATCCTGCCCAATGGAATTAACAAAACGGGCAACTTTTGGAGTTGTAACCTGGGTTTTTATTCCAGTAAGAAGAGAAGAAATTGATCTAGCTTTTCAGGCAAAGAAAAATACAGATCATTCCGGTACTTTGCTGTCGGGGGCCATGACAAACTGCTTCCTTCACTCTCGAACATATCGTTACTTTCCTGTCTGAGAATTTTGTCCGCACTACCAAAGTCATAGGCACATCTAATGGCAGACTCTAAATCAATATCAGAACTGGCTACCAGGTAAGACTCAAATTTCCCGTGGGTCTCCATCTTTATAAACATTATCTTTTTTCCAAATTAACCTTGAAATTTTCGCTTCTATAATTCGGATTTGAAAACTCCGTTTCTGCTAATTTAGAGACATATATTTCCCTGAGTTCATTCAATTTAACAACGGATTTTCCTAAAATAACGAATCGTTCAATGAACGATTTCACTATATCGAAAGCCTCTCTGTGCGCTTTCTCAGCGTGACTTTGTCGCTCTTTGGAATCTTCATCTTTAATTCTCCATTTCTTAGGGTTTTGGCTGAACTTATTTCTGCAAGATGGATGGTACTACGCTTCACAGGCAAACAGGTCAACACCTCTTATTCTAGTGAGCAGATGCTCGTCATGCTTTTCCTGTGCAATTCTTTGGACAGTCACCCCACCATCATATTCAAACCGAACGGTTCCTTCTGTCGTCCAACTACCCTTCACTTTAACTTTCTTTCTCCCTTCCTTTTCACAAAATATACAGGTCTGAATATTATTTTGTCAGGATCAAGAGACCTACGGCGTCTACTTTCAAAATCACTACTGCCTGCAATGGATGGTGGTGGTGCTGGCAAGCGACTCAGGTTCATTGTGAACTTCTGGTAGCAATCCCTGTGATAACTCAATCCCTCAGAAAAAGTAGACGGGATTTGGACACAGACATCCACCATCCTAAGAGCTTCTGCTGTGCTTTCAAGACGTCGCCGCTTTATGTCTAACAATTTTTTAAAACAATTAACCGAACATTATACCAAATTTTCATTGTTCGATTTTGCGCTGTGTATTATACAGACTGCACAATCCTCCTGTTGTGCTGTTCTCTTTTTTCTTGAACTCATTTTATTTTAATATCAAACTAATTTGGTATTAAATATTCGAAAACTTTGAGTCAAAGACTTCTGTGCAAGTATCTGAAACCAGAACTTCACGGATAATGTCGGTGACGGAAGAACGCCAATACTAATTTTTTGTTCTTTATAATCTTGATCTGCGTAAATTTATTAAATACAGTTAACTGGACTATAAAATGGGGCAATATTGCGAAATTAATTTATTTAATGTTTCTTCCATGTTGTTTAAGAACATTTATCTAAATTAACAACAGGCAAAACTGTAAATTTGTCCGTATCTATACTGATGAGAAAATATTATGCGATTTTCTACAGAGTAAGAGGTAATATTTTGCCGCTAGAAACCCTATACAGGGTGGTACTAGAACAAATTTTATTTTAAAATGTCTCCATAACATAACTTCACACGACAAATGTATAATTTGGTTGTCAATTTAAATTATGAAAAAGATATTACGTGCTTTGTGCTGAATAGAGCTAAAATCGGCAAAAATCATAATATTCCATTTTTCTGCAATCTACACTACAAAGCATGTTTTTTGATGATTTAATGGGTTTAATTTTCCGTAAATGCAAGAGTTTTAATAAATTCAATATAAAAAATATCATCAAAGTTGTGTAATATTTTGTCTATTCAAAACAAAAGGCGAAGCATCTCGGTTTTTACGCAATTTTATCAGGGGTAGGGATAGATTTTTTGCCTCCTACGATTACTGAACTTCATAAAATATTAATAACTTGTATTCATTTGAACGATAATATAATCATCTATCCACCAAACCCCAGTTTTTATATTCTAATAGTTGTTCATAAGCTACAAGACCTCAGCAACAGTAAAGAATGAAACAATCTGAAAATCCGGCAAAATTGTCGAAAGGATGTAAAAAAGGGCTCAAAAATGTAAGTTCGTCCCAAAATATTCAATGTTAACATGTTTTTTTTTCCTCAAAAGGACATATCAAAGGACAAAAGAAATTAGTGGGGTTCGAAAGGGGGTGTGTGTGTGTGTGCACGGTAGGCTATCTCAGCCCATGGGTATGGTTTTCATTGATCGATACCGCATTTACATATCAGGTATTAAAGGACGAAGTCCTTCTAACGGTAAGCTGTCCGATTTTTCCTTCTATATTGATAGCCAAAAATCTGCTCACCGGAAGTTTAAAAAATAGATCAATTGATAATTTATAAACGCAAAAGAAATCTATTTCAATGAAAAATTCCCAATTCTTTGATTATTTACTCTATGCAAAATCGAAATAAACTTTTAATAAAATTCTAATAAAAAAATCTCATTCTACGAAACTCCCGACAGGAAGAGCGGCGTAGGTAAAATGAACCCCCATAACAAATCGGCTACACAATTCATTCAAAATAAAAGATAATAGCCTCACCGGACGCAATTACGAACGAAATAAAAATATGTCCCCTAATTGTTCCTTCAAAACATGAATTTAAAAAATGCTTTTATAAATAGATACCCCGCTAAATTACTCGTGTTTTGGGAGAAAATTATTCATGCGCAGTTGTTGAATGTTGCAGACGACGGGTTTTCATATTTGTAAACAGAAAACGATCGACAATTGCACTTGGAATCTATCGCTAAAATTCATTGAGGTACGCATATTTTGTTATCTTATGCCTGTAATTGGAAAGAATATGATCTCCTGGTTCTATGCATATGTAGAACACATTGAAATTAAAACAAAAACAGTCAATATAATACATTTTCCTTATCTTGATCTATCCCAAAATGTCAAAATCCGTGATGTACCTTATTCATTGAAGAGTCCAAGGAATTCCGAATGCAAACTGGCACACATTTATCATGGTATGAATAAAGGAAAGGTTTTTATGTCATGTGTATTATATACACATAAATATGTGATCGTAAATGAATGAATGCTCTTTCAATTTTAACAGTTGTCATTAAATAATTTACACTAGAAAGGTTATTATGATGTCGTTCGAAATTGTGTCCGGATCTAGGTCACAGAGTGACTAGAACGGGATCATGAAAATCTGTTCTAAGTTAAAACCCGTAACAATGCATTGAATGATATATGGGCTATGATTCAAAAGGAATATTGGTGTTTAATCTGAAATATGAACATGCAATCAGCTTCATCAATTTGGTCAAATTTATTATCAAATGCCACGGTCAATATCATCGAAATTGTTCTTAATTGCGTCCGCGGCGGTGAGGCTAACGTGTACGGATCATTGTATTATTGAAATTTTAGGACTTCAAACAGGTTGCCTGTCTCATATTATTGTGCACTACGTCATAGTACGTAACTGAGAAATGTAGGTCATAGAGTATATTATGTTGCTTTACGATAAAAAGAGCTTTGATTAAATAGTTTCCAAATCGTAATTTTACAAGAAAAAATGTTGTTGTTATTTTTTATGATTTGTTTTTAAAAATAACGGCGCGATCTGATTGGCCGACAAACGATGGGAGATGAGGTGTCGTGGCGTTGGAGATGAGGTCATGTGCCGGGTCATCTCACACTGAAAACGGCCATTTATGGAAGAAAAACGATGGTTCTCAAAACACGACACTAAAACCCTTAAGATTGAATAACACAAACCCCACAAAACACAACACTAAAACCCTTAAGATTGAATAACACAAACCCCACAAAACACGGGTTGAACTCTGATACTCTAAAAGAGTAAGGAATTACTGTTACACTAGTGGCATCTGTAGTTTTACTCATGTTAACAATTCTTTGATAAGTCATAAACGAGGAATGAAGCAGCGGCTTATGACAAACGAAGCATATCCTGGTCAACTACGACACATATATTCCGTAAACGGCTACACAAGTCATCATGGCGACCGTAAAACTTTCGAAGTGACGACTTCAACAAAATATTACTGTATAATGAGTTTATTCTAAGTCCTTTTTTGCAGGGTTTGTTTGCACGCGGTTAGAGAGACTGACTGCAAGGTAATGTTAATTAAGCATAATTTGTCAAATATCAATTCATATATAAACGTTTTACAACTTTCTTTGTGTACTATAACATAGCCATATTTTTTTTCACTCTTACTGTGTCCGATGTGCTATGCGCGATATATCAAGTGATGTCTACCATGTGGAATACATGGTTTCTCACTGTTGGGGGAATGCAGTGACATTTCCGTGTGTTACTAGTGCCTAGCAGAACTTCTGTTTATGTCGGTACCACCGTGTTACCTCGATTTAGATTTAACATTTGCATACATGTTGTGGTCTTTAATATCAATATATACTGTAGGTTTTACGTTAATGGGAAAAGAAACACGATAGTTCTATATATGGTAATCGGGTACATTAATGATGATATTGTAAGGTTAATTAAATGCGATTTGATAGTTTAGCTATGCAATCAGTGTCTATCACCACAAACGTTCGAATCCCGTTCAGGCGAAGTGTACTCGATGCAACACTTTATACACTTATTCACTGGGTATGAGGGTAATAGCACTTTTATTGGTGGATAGTTATTGTTTACTTGTCGTCTGCCGTCTCGGTAATTTAGCTCACGCAATGAAGAAGTCCGAGGACTTGCATGACGTCATTTAATTTAAACCAATGAGATGAATGATTTAGAAAAGTCCGGGAAATATGATTACTGAAATTACCACAGGGGGAATTAGTCCTAACATTTTTGACCGGCACCACCGGGGGAATAGTCATGTAGTTGATTTTAGGATTCAATAGCAAAACTACTGTCATGTTTTTATAAAGGAAAAAGGATAGTGAAGCAACATAATACATGTATGTGATAAAGTTTGCCAGTGACTTGCAGCAAGTTGGTGGTTTTCTCCACTACTAAAACTGACCGCCACGATATAACTGAAATACTGTTGGAAGTGGCGTTAAATACCACAACCCCCCCAATAAACTATTTAAGGATTGATCTCAATTTGTTTTCGGTTCATGAAGAAATAAACTCAAAAATGTGGTACACGCTGTGTAACCCACGAAGCGGGTTACGCAAGGGTGTGTACCACAATTTTGAGTTTATTTCGAATGAACCGAAAAAAAAATTGTGATCAATCCTTATAAATTAATTCCTAATCAATTTTTTTCTTGTCCTAAAAATATTTTGTCGGATAATAATTGCCTAAAAAGAATTAAAATTAAAAAAATTCCCAATTGAGACCCCAACATGTGACTTCCGGTTAAAAATTTTGTCTATGGAAAATAACATATTTTTTTTATCCAATCAAAATCTCTTAAACACATCAAATTAATTTATTAACTTGTGCGCACGATTTTGCTACCAAAAATTTGTTTCGATAAGACTTTGTTTCTTAATTTTTTCCAGATATATAACCAAATATATTTTCACACCTCCGTATTTTCTTCTGTAGAACATTATTAGGGATCCCCTCATTAATAGGAGTGAGTGAGTGATTGTTGCTTAACGCCAATTCAGTAATTTTTCAGCTATATCATGGCGAGAATAAGTTAATTTTCAATGAGATGATTATGAGGTGCGCTTTGTTCTAGACCAACACGCTGAGTTGAATTTGCATAGTGCTAGCTCACTGAAACAACAGTCCGCGGGTAGACATGTCGCTCCACTCGGATACATTATTTTGATTCCGAGCCGACCAGTCTTTGCTCTTTCTCCTTAATGCTGTGTGCTTAGCGGAGAAGCAACAAATACCAATTTTATAGTCTTTGGTTTGACCCGACCGGGGTTCGAACCCACGATCTACCGCACTCGAGGCGAGCACGCTAACTATTACGCCACCGATGTGGTCCCCTCATTAATAGATACATGTATTACAAAATTCATTTAAAACCCTTATGATGTTGTACAGCACAGTAATTCCTAGACAATATCTTAGCTAAGTTCAGACTAAAATTCTATTCATTGGTTCTCAAGAAGATTAAAAGGTGAAAGTTAACGCACATAAGAAGAACCACAAGTAATGGCTAAATCTTATATTCCAATATTCGGGGCAGGGGAACTAAAACTCTTTCTGTTAGTAAAAAGGAAGCATACCATTTGCAATAAGTATTTCCTTGTTAAATGGGGGTGTATACTTTATGTGATCAATGTGCTATTTTTTTTTATCAATATAACAATCTGAAGATTTTTCTTAGATAGTATCCAATCGTTAGAAAACCCCGGTGATCGTCATATTTGTCTGGGTTATTTTTAATTACAAGAAAGCAGTCGGATTCAAAATCATTCTAAATAAATTAAATTGTAACTATTGGGCTTTCGGACTATCTGACTTTCGGACTATTGGGCCTTCGGACTATCGGACCTTCGGACTATTGGGCTTTGGGACTATCGGACCTTCGGACTATTGGGCCTTCGGACTATCGGGCCTTCGGACTATCGGACCTTCGGACTATTGGGCCGACACCGGTCTCACATCAACAAAAATAACGAGATTAAAAGCAGCATTCATTAGTTAAATGTAACAAAAATACATTAGAGTTTGATGTCTATTGACTCTAGTGGGTGAAAATTGCAGAACAGAAAATAAAACCTTTACAAGAATTTGTCATCATTTCTTACCCTGTTGCAAAAAGGTATTTGCTCTCATATATACATGTTCATTAATACCAATATATACATTCTTATAATCTACTTGTATTATTGTTCTACAGAAGTACACCATGTGACTACCAGTCAGAGGTATCAGCAGTCTCTAATCATGAATACGATGTCATTAAAGCCGAAGAACATATTTATATTAGCATTATATAGATCTTTAAAGAAGAAGGATATTTTAATTTGAAAACAGTATGGATGCTATATTATTCAGTGTTCTTTAAGAGTGGACTATGTAAACAGAAAACATGAAAACACTCATATTAAAAAATGTGAAACAGCTTGATATTGTCGAAAAAAAATTAAATGTTTAAGGCTTTCTGAATTTATAAAATATGTTTTTTTTATGATGGAGAGTTGTATCATTTGGGCAATTTACATTTTTGCAGTTCTAATAAATAAAAGATATTAGCTTGGTAACTAGTGTGTAGCTGTGTATATAATACTAGGACGATTCTGTTTATTCAATGAATATATAAAAGCAAATCCCAACCTTAGATGTGATGAAAGTATCCAATACAAGTACAACACAATCAATGGAATCAATGGAAAAACTGAAAACTGTATCAAAACTTCAAGCTGAAAACAGGATTACAATCCGACATATAACAACCGTCAACTGTTGCGCTTCAACAGAAACTCATGAAACAGAGATAAGACAAACAACAAGAGTGTGATTGAGCTGAATTCATTAAAGTGATCTCAATCCTCCATAACTAGATTTCCTAAAACGAAACATTTAAAAAAATCAAATCATGCATCAACAAAAAGTAAAGTAAATGCAATGACTGCATCAGCCTGTTCTAAGAAACATCAGTGTCAAATCAGAACGTGTAGACTTAGTAGTATTTTAACTGTATTATATCTGAAAAAGAAACAAGGTTTGTTTCTTGATTCTCATTATATAGAAATATGTTTCACATTAATATGTATATGTAGTATATGTGTAATATGTTTCACATTAATATGTATATGTAGTATATGTGTAATATGTTTCACATTAATATGTATATGTAGTATATGTGTAATATGTTTCACATTAATATGTATATGTAGTATATGTGTAATATGTTTCACATTAATATGTATATGTAGTATGTGTGTAATATGTTTCACATTAATATGTATATGTAGTATGTGTGTAATATGTTTCACATTAATATGTATATGTAGTATGTGTGTAATATGTTTCACATTAATATGTATATGTGTAATATGTTTCACATTAATATGTATATGTAGTATATGTGTAATATGTTTCACATTAATATGTATATGTAGTATATGTGTAATATGTTTCACATTAATATGTATATGTAGTATATGTGTAATATGTTTCACATTAATATGTATATGTAGTATATGTGTAATATGTTTCACATTAATATGTATATGTAGTATATGTGTAATATGTTTCACATTAATATGTATATGTAGTATATGTGTAATATGTTTCACATTAATATGTATATGTAGTATATGTGTAATATGTTTCACATTAATATGTATATGTAGTATGTGTGTAATATGTTTCACATTAATATGTATATGTAGTATATGTGTAATAAAAAATAAATGTCTCATATTTTTGTTATATTGAAATCATTGAATTTTAATAATCATGATTTTGTTGTTGTGAAGACGAAAAGGACATTTTTTTAAATTTCATATACATTTTGATTTGACAGATATTCAAAGGACATCCTTCATAATATGTCACTATTTTATTGTCAAATAACTGATGTTATCAAATAAAAGAAATTTACGTTTATGAAGATGTGACATTAAAAGACATCAGTAAAATCAGTTTATAGCTTAAATACATGTACAACTTTTTTTATGTGCATGTCACATACTATGTATTTTGCTACAATACGATATCTTGTGTATGTTACATCATAGTGACCAAGAGAGTGATTATTGTTTAACGGCAAATGAGCAATTTTTTCAGCTATATCAGGTCGAAAACAAGTTACTGAGTTCACCCCAGTTTTTGAATGACAAATAATACAATGGTCTAGAGAAAAGGGACAACAGACAATGATCCACAAAACATTACACAGAAATAAAGAGCAACATGACACACATAGAAAACAAGGGTGAACTCAGGTGCTCCGAAATGGTAAGTAATTCCTGTTCCATTAGTGTTTCTCTTGTAAAGAAATCCGGAGGAAAGAGTGGGATGGAACACATTTGTGACACACATATTCTTAACTGTTAACAGCCATGTTGGCAATCATAAACTTTTGAAATGATAACTTCAACTTAACCACTAGAACCCTTGTTCAGTAACTGCCTTGTTAGCAGTAACAATCTATCCAGAAAGTCATGATAGGAACTACAAGCTCTGGAATATCTGATCAACTGAGAGATATATACTCCACATGCAGGTGCTTCTGGAATGTTGCTACACATAAATGGAAAGCTCACAAGGGAATATTAAAATCATTTCTTTTGTTGTAAATTTCTAGATGCATGTCAAGACATGAAGCAAACCTAGCTGTATCCGTGGTATAAATAAGATGAGCCCAAGTTGCATGGTTATGGAGAAACTAACCCATCACAAAATATTGACGTAAATTTAACAAACTCGATAAACCGTTAAAATGAGGTCAAGGTGATCAGGTGACACATACCTGGCTGACATGTACTCACCATGATCAATGTGTGGACAAAGTATAGTGAACCTAGGTTGTATAGTAATGGAGAAATATAGTATAACTAATCGTAGATTTTGAATATCAAAATAAGACCATGAGTGACCGAAGTACGCATAAGGATTAAACGAGTGGGCGGAATTCCGCCCACGAGTTTAATCATTAATGCATATTCAGTCACGAGTGGTCTTATTTTGATATTCAAAATGCATGATTTAGTTATATTGTTTATTATAGACTTTCAATTTTTTTTATATATTATTTTTTTTATTTGTATATTTCATTCCACGCGTATGAATCGACGAGCAATGATACTAACGGGTTCAGCTGGAAGGATCTGCCATTTTGAAAATGTGAAATCCTACATGTCATATTTACAACAATACACAAAAATAATTAAAATGCTTACCTTGAAAACTTATTTTAGTTAAATTTTTATCAAAATTGAAGCGTACACGAAGCCAAATAACGTCTAATCTTTACGTTTCAAATTGGAAGTCTTCATATGACGTCAATGCCGTCATGTTGATTATGTGCCAAAGTCGTCAATAACATTTCAGGTTACAATCGTATGTGTATTCCCCGTAGCACAACAAGAGACATAACCTGTTATCTGTCTGGTAGATTCACCCTTTATAAGGGTCACTCCCAATGGGATAAAAATACATATAATTGTATAGGAACTGGAAAATTAAATTAAATTATGAAAACTGTGTAAACTGTGTGGTGGCAGATAACCTCAGTAGAATCTCTCTTACATCAACCACTATTTAGTGACCTTTTGGTGTGAAGTCCATAGCATATTGTTCTTGTGATGTGTTCTAAGTTGTACAAATGTTCCTTTCTAATTCTTCCTACTACATCACAGCACTTTAGTATGTGATGGGTCTAGAATGAATTGCAGTAGAAGGTTCTCAGATTTTAGACGGTCGAAGGTGTTCTCACTAAAGTGTGTTCTCATGTATTGTCGAAGGTGTTCTCACTAAAGTGTGTTCTCATGTATTGTCGAAGGTGTTCTCACTAGTGTGTTCTCATGTATTGTCGAAGGTGTTCTCACTAAAGTGTGTTCTCGTGTATTGTCGAAGGTGTTCTCACTAAAGTGTGTTCTCATGTATTGTCGAAGGTGTTCTCACTAAAGTGTGTTCTCGTATATTGTTTGAGTTTAGATAGATGTTTCTCTCGGACATCCTCCAAGTAGCTGCACTCTAGTAAGAAATGTCTCGTATCCTCATGACTAATTTTGCACAAAATGCACATGTCTGATTCCTGCCCTCTAGAGAATTTTGATCGATCTGCCTGCAGGGTATACGTTCGTGTAAGAAGCCTGCATTTGACACCTGCTTTCTTAACTTCCATGGTATTATTTGGTACTAGAGCCCAGACTGGGTGAGGCTTGCCTAATTGTCTATTGTCGTCAAAGAATTCCATCGTTGATTTTGTAGCTCTTTCTTACTCACAGGTTTGTTTCCAATAGAGTTCAACTGCATTGTTGACCATTCTTTTCCAGACTTCCTTGGGAAGCACTGATTCCATTAATGTTATTATGGTTGGTACATTGTACTTTTCAATGATGTTTCTAATTCTTGTTGCAAAGGCATTTTTATTTTGGGTTGACATGACTTGTTGTCTCTCTATTATTCGAAATTCAGTTGATGAGCCGTTCTGGATGATGTTACCAAAGAAGAAAAGCATTCATTTGTCAACGGCGGCTTCCACTGTTTCAATTCCTAGTAGTGCGTATGTGGCAGCATTTGCTGTTCTGTCTGGTAATCCCTGAATCTGACGACAGATCTTAAGCTGCAATCGTTCTAGTTTCTGAATGTCACTTTTTGAGAATTTCAATGTTTCTATCCCGTAAAAACTTCTAGGTAGGGCATATGTCTTCCAGAGCTTGACGACCACTAGTGGGGTTGTTCCTTTTAGAGCATGTAGACCTGGGCCTAGCAAAGCATAGATGGTTTTTCTGGCTGTTTACTCACTTTATTTGTAGGTTTTCTGATCAGTCCAAGATGTTTTGTTTGATCTTTCTGGGTTATACGGTTTTCGCCAAGACTGATGTCGATCTGAGAATGAGATTTTGTTAATGGTACTAGATCCGACTTGCTAGGATTGATAGTTACTAAGTCCATGTTAGTCAGATTGTGAACAATGTCTAACACCACACTTATAGTTGTGTAGAAGTAGTTCCGGCGGGAAGAAACTGATATCTCACATGTGAGATACCGGGATTTATTTCACAGAGAAATCCCCATAATTCACACCTATCTATATAATAAACTAACCTATTCACAAAAACTTGACACACTGTTACCGCTGGAAAACCAAGACCTATATCTCGCCTTCAGCAATCTTGTTGCAGGCGAGACAAAACAAATATAACTAAGATCAAGGATTTATATAGTAAAACTGTATAAATCCTTACTAAGATAAATTCAACGAGACACAATTCCTCTTACTAGATTCAGTCATTGGTATAATTCAGGTGTATTATATACCATTATACCTATTTGAAGTCTTTGGTATTGTAATAAGAATGTGAATACACATTGCATGATTCAGTACACAAGAACTAAAAAAAACAACTTCCAAATGAAGAAATATCAAGGTTCCTCATGAGCAATTCCTACAACAGCAAATAGCCCACATAAACATGGATGCAACTCAAAATTATACTCAATTTACAAAAGTATTCAACAAGAATGCTTCATATGTATATTTCATCAAGTAAACAAATATAAATGTGTGGTTCAGATCATCGTCAGTAACCCACGGCTGATATAAATGTGTGGTTCAGATCATCGTCAGTAACCCACGGCTGATCACGTTTAGATCATCTCCACTCATCACTCATTTGTCAATTCACATGAAAACCATTGCCTTGTATTTGCTCCACAACTTATCTGTGTTTAGGGACCGACCATTTAACTTGAAGGGGGGGTTATGGTTTTTTGTTTCGTTCAGAAATTTTTTTTCGGACAACACAAGAGTTAGAATATTTATTTTTTTGTCGTGCAAAACGCGAATTTTTTTTCCAGAATTTAACGTTAGGTTATATGACAAAAACTCTGAATCAGATTATTTTTTTCCTCCACCAAAATCAGAATATTTTTTTCAGCAACATCGGGAATCAGAATATTTTTTTAGAAAAAAACCATAACCCCCTTCAAGTTAAATGGTCGTTCCCCTAGTAGTTTCATAATCTGTTCAATCCATAAATGAGTGATGTTATGTTGTTATGACAAAGTACTATCCAACTAATCAATATAGCATTTATTGTTGATAACCCACATGTAATTTTCACCAGTATATCGTCTTTTTTAATTAGCAAGGAAATCTGTTTCATTTAAAAAAAAAAAAAACTGTGTCCAAGATTTGATTGGCTGTAAAACAATTTGTTGGTACAAATCAAAATGTTTAAAAAAAAAACCTCATGAATAATTCATGACTATAAGGATTTCTTTTTCAATTGATCTACTGGTGTAGAATGAGGCATGATCAGCCATAGGTTACTGACGGCTGGTACAGGGGAGCTAATAAAACACTACATAACTGTACAACTTATACTATCCCAAAGAGTTAGTGAGTGAGTGATTGTTGTTTAACGCCAACTCAGCAATTTTTCACCTATTTAATGGCGAGAACAAGTTAATTTTCAATGAGATGATGATGAGGTCCACTTTATACTAGACCAACACACTTAGTTGGATTTTTATAGTGCTAGCTCAATGAAACAACAGTCTGCGGATAGACATGTCTGCCCCACAGAATCACATTATCCTGATTCCGAAGCAACCGGTCTTTGCTCTTTCTCTTTAATGCCACAAGCTTAGCGGAGAGGCAACAAATACCAATTTTATAGTTTTATAGGGTTGACCTGATCGGGGGTCAAACTCACCATCTACTACACTCGAGGCGAGCAGGCTAACCATCTCACGACCATTGTGGTTCAACTCTTCCAAAGAAAGTCATATTTGTTAACATAGAGAGGACTATAATCCTTTTTAAAAGACGTTTTCAGATACATAACAACCACCTCTCTATATTGTACAAATGGAAATAAAAAATAAAAACAAGTACAAATTTTAATTACAAACAGATTTAATAAAGTTTCTAGAACAATCATAAAAATATAAATCTAAACAAGAAACAGCAGTACATAAAAGTAGATCATTTGTATGGATTTCAAAGAAAAAGGGATGGTATAGTATTTCAACTCTCTAATAATAACAACATATCATAAATGAAACAAAATGACAAAACTTCTGATTTAATAATCAACAAATTAAAACTTTGTAAATAACAGGGATAAATGGTATGACAAATGCAGTTTTCGCAATAATTCACTTGCCCGAAGCAAGTAAAACTGGATTCGGACAAATGAACATTATGAAAAAAATTGTTTGAATAAATAGACTTTTTTTTATAAATTTGGCTTTTGGTCATGTAGGTGAAAAAAATTAAGGGAAAGACTGCAAATGCAATATATCATATAATGCATTTTTCTTGTGATTATATTGTTATTAATATGTGTTTTAAAAATAAAATAATAAATTGTCGATACAAAAATCAACAAAATAATTTCATTCTTAAATAACTAATCAAATATCATTGTTATACAAGTAGCTAAAACTTAAAAGCATTTTTTTTTTTTTTTTTTTTTACCAAATTAAATCAAAATTCATGCCAACTGACAAATTCATTAATAGATTATGTTGAAAATTTGTCATAAAATACCATCTTTTCAAGCATTTAACATACAAAAATACATTTGTAGAAGACATTTTTATATACTTTGGTCAAGTGAGCTGAAAATGGTAGCACTAAACATATGCTAGATATCAAATCAATGTCAAGTTTTTTCAGCTGTCAAGAAGCAAGAATTTTGTTTATATTCCATATAATTAATAGTAAAATCTGATTATAAACGTTTCATAAACAATGTAATTCTCAACATGAGATTTGAAAAGAAAATATTCAATATACTCCATGACTGAATTGAACTAAGGTCATCACCATAGTAACACTTGATGTAAAATATTATTATTAAAATCTTTATAAAAAAAATTTCTTTTAAGTATAAACAAGAAATTGTTATGAACGAACAATGTACTTTGCTGTATCCCCCTAAACACTGAGTGGGAGAATAAACAGTACAACATCAATTCAACGATACACAAAAACATAAAACATTAAAAAACAATGTATACATAAATAAAAAATTTCAAATAAAATGAGAATGAATTGAATATATATAATCAATTGAAAAAGTACATTCAACAAACAAAATAGTGTATGTTTATTGTAACAATATCTTTTGTTTTGATTTTCTGTTTGACAATCTTTGATTCTAAAATTATATCTTAAGTTTTTATAGGAGTCCTTACTGAGCATAACATAGTACCTCTTCCTGTTCCATGCAACAGCAATGGAAAAGATAAAGAATTTGATAATAATATCCTTATATTTTGTAGATATTTGTAAAAAAAACAGGGGATATCTCTCTATATGGCAAATAGAGAATTAAAAGTTGTTACAACATTATAATTTTGTACATGAATATGTGAAAAATATATTTTCTTTTCTTTAAACTTTGCATGAAAGGGGAACTTTTACTACATGTGGAGTAAAACAAGGGGATGTTTAATCTATATATTAGCAGCATAGTAGATGACATTGAAAAGGCAAAAACTGACCCAATTATAATTGGTGATGTACAGGTCAACTCTTTTCTCTATGCAGATGACATCATATTGTTGTCAAGTACACAGGAAGGACTACAAAATTCTTTAAATGTATTAAGTAATTTTTGCTCTTCTTGGAAACTGGATGTAAACCAAGAGAAATCAAAGGCCATTGTATTTAATTCAAATGGTAAAACATACATGAATAGTTTTAACTTAAAACAATCAAATATACAGGTAATCTTAAACATTTCCAGTAAATTACTAATGGAAAAGGGTAGAAAAGCTTGGTTTAAAATAAAAAAGACTGTTGGTTTAAATAACCCCTGTTATCTCCTTGAAATACTTTTTGATACTTTAGTAGTCCCCATAATTTTGTATGGTTGTGAAATTTGGGGGATTGACCACTGTTTTACAGATAGTGAACCATTTGAACACCTACACATTAAGTTTATTAAAGAAATATTAGGTGTCCATTGCAAGGCAACTAATGCTGCTTGTCTAGCAGAATTAAACAGATACCCTTTAAGAGGTAGGATACAATTAGCAACAATTAAATATTTAGAACATATCTTAAATTCAAATAACTCACTTGTTAACAAAGTATATAGTAGTACTGCAAAAAACAGTAAATGGGTAAATACTGTAAAGGATTGGGTAAATAAATTAGGATTTGGACACCTCAATTTCCATACTAATAATATTGCATTTTACTTGACAAATATAAAGCAACGAATCCATGACCATGCAATTCAAAACCTTAATTGCTCAATTAGAGAATGTTCGAAACTAGAATTTTTTCAAAATGTGTTTAAAATTAATGAAAGACCTGCATACACTGATGTATGTAAATTTAAAGAAGATAGGTCTACTCTATGCAAATTTAGAATTAGTGCCCACTCTCTTGAATTTGAGAAGGGCAGTTACTATAATATTCCACGTGAAAATAGTGTTTGCTTATCATGCAAAGCTGGTAAAGTAGAAGATGAATTACATCTTTTCCTTGACTGCCCATCTTATGCACATTTAAGGCAAGACGTTTTTGAAAAAAAAATGTATCTTAGGTGAAGTAAATCAAAAAGATTTCAATAAACGTCAAATGATAGCCCTACTGAACAGCAATTCACCAAAACTTCTCAATATCATTGTCAATTTTATGAATAAATGCATATCCAAGAAAAATTCATCCTAGTCAACATCTATATAACAAATAAAATGAGTACATTTTCACTCTATATATATATTTATATATGTACATATGCAAGCTGATGCCACTGTTGCTCCCACATGTATTGATATTATATATATTTTACATGTATATCTTTCTCTATGTGTCATAACCATCTATTGTAAATGTGTTAATACCAATAAATATTGTCTATTGTCTATAAAAACATATAGTTTAAGAATCAATTCAGAAATATGCAAGTAGTCTATTAACTGTATAATAAGGAGTTTTTCATAAATTTGAAGAAACAAATTAATTGTATCCATATGAACATTTCTAGATAATACAGACATATAATGTCTCTCTGTAAAAGTAAAATTTATCTAATTTGCAAGCAGTTTCTGAGCATACATGTAGCTACTGATAGGTGAATCATAATCTAATATACACTTTCTGTGTATCTTTTCAAATAATAACCAAATAAAATGGTATTTCATATATAAACATATACCAGTATGCTTTCAATATATAAAAAAATGGCTAAATTATACATATTGGAAGTAATAGATAAAAGTTTAAAAAAATAATTTTCAACTTGATTATTCAATAATCTATAGGTGTACATTTATTTCCTCAAAAATGCATCCTAAACAAAAATAGGACATAGTATACCTAAATAATGCCTCTAAATATTATCATAAATCTTAACAAAACAAAGAGCCACAATATATTAAAACTCTCCTAATCATCACACACAGGTTCCTCCTTTATTGGAGAACTATTGTCAATAATTTCTATTAAAGTTTCACTCATTACTAGATTAATGTTTTCTTCCACCAAGTTATCTGACGTCCTACTTATTATGTCAACTGTAGTATCTAATGGGTCAACTAACTGTACAATAACATTATCATTCTTCATTTCTGATCCATATCCAGCAGCTCTACTCTGCACATTTTCTATTCTGATTCCTAAATGACTCGCCGTAGATCTCTCATTAATGTTGATGATTTTGTCATTACACCTTAATACATTACCTACAATGACCTCCTCCTCCTCATCCCCATGTAAATTTTCATATCTCCTCATAGCTATGACATCATCACAATAAGGAACATTTGAATTATCATGATTGAAACTTGCTGTAACTACTATATTTTCAGGTTGATCAGGATTAGTTACACTTCTAACGATGTCCTCTCCATCCCCCTGTAAATTTTCATAATGCCTCATAGCTATGACATCATCACAAGGACCGTTTGAATTGTTAGGATTGAATCTTTGTGTAACTAAAATATTTTCAGGTTTGTCGTGATTAGTATCTAAATAAGAATTATTCTCTAATCTACTGGCCTGTCCATTATCTAAACCAACCTTTTTACTGACGAGGATGTTAATTTCCTCTTTAATTAGTACATTTGTCCTCGGTAACCTAAAATCAGAAGCAGTTTGTAGAGATACAGGATATACATCTCCAGAATCAACTTCCTCTGCATTTTCAATAACAACTTCAGGCCGCTGTTTTTTCTTTCGACCTCTTTTCTTTGGTTGTAATGCCTTCTGGGATGTCTGTAAACTTATTGCAGATCTATTTTGTGAGTCTGTATTTAAAGCTAATTGTCCTTTAGATTTTTTTAGATTTTTCTTTCTTCCAACAAATTTATATTTCATTGGTTTATCTAAATGCATAGTTAAATAGTTAGCTTTTTTGTCCACCTTAATTACTCGACGAGTTTGATCTTTTGGTCTCCTATTTTTACGAGTCAAATTCTTTTCGCTTTGTGGATTTTTATCTGCCAACTGTCTTTTCTTACTTTTAACTTGATCAAAATGAGAAGATTTACTTGATGATTGCTCGCTTACAGACTTGTTGCCACCAAAGTCACATGACTGACCAAAGTCCTGACTAACAGCAAAAACATCAGCCTGATGACTTGAGTCGTTATTACCTTGACAACAAGATGTATTTTGGTCATTTTGTTTTGTTGCATTAGATGTAAGTAAATAATCTATATCAGCTGTGATAAGATCAAATTCATTTACTTTTTCTTGTTTTATCTCACCATCTTTCAAAAGTGAAATATTATTTTGATTTGCTAATTCTGCCATTTTCGTAATTTTTGGTTTTCTTCCAGGCTTCTTTTTAGGAATCAAAAATTTAAGTGAAACAATGTCATCTTTCCTCTTTGGTTTTCTACCAGGTTTTCCTTTAGGTTTGATAGACTGTGCCATTTTTGTCTTGCCAATATTTTTTGGTTTTCTTCCAGGTTTTCCTTTAGTATGAACAGTCTCTGTCGGAACATCAGCATCATTAAATTTAAACACTTTTTTCCCCTGCTTAGATTTTATTTTGAGGGTTTGTTCTGAAACATGTTCATTTGTAATTTTTGGCTTTCTGCCAGGTTTCCCTTTAGGTGTAATTGATTCTTCATTTTTAATTTTTGGTTTTCTTCCTGGTTTTTTCTTATGCTTAACAATTTCTTGTTTCCCTTTTGGTTGTAAAGATTGTGTTGTGCCATTTTTGTTTCCTACTTTCACTTTCTGTTTCACCACTTGTATTATACTATCATTATTTATTTTAGGTTTCCTTCCTGGTTTCCCTTTGAGTTTTACAGAATGTGATGTTACATTTTTATCACTACTTTTTGACTTTCTACCTGGCTTCTGTTTAGGTCTTACAGATTTTACGATGACATGCTCAATTGGTACTTTAGGCTTCCTTCCTGGTTTTCCTTTAGTTTTCACAGGTACACCATCTTTTAGTTTCTGCTTGGTTATTTTAGATGTACCAGAATTATCATTATCAAGTCTATCTATCTTAGATTTAGAAATTCCCTTTACTTTTGATGTTTTGATTTTTGTGGAGTTTTGTAAACTTTTAGTATTACCTTCAAATTTTACTTTTGGACCCTGAACTACTTCTTTTTGTGATTGTTTAACCTTTTTTAGATTTCCACATTCTAATAACTGTGAATAACAAGAGATTGGTTTGACAGCAACTTTTTGCATTGCTTTACTTATTAAGAAATTTTTGACAGTGTTTATTTCTCCTTTCGCCTTTGCAATAAATTTCCCACCAGCAAATTCTCTTTTGATCATTTCCTTTTTTGGTTTTTCAAGAGGAACACCTGAAAGCTTGACACTTATTTGTCGTCTTCGCTTAGAGTTATAATATCCATACAATACTTGTTCTTGCTTTTTCTTTAGGTATTTAATGTGTCGTTTTCTTGCTGTTTCATCCATGAGCTTTGAATCCATAAACCAAGCGTTAGTCTTTTTTCCTTTTTTAGTGAAATTAAAATGGAATCCCACAGTTGCCAACGGTAACCTAAATCCATCATATATTGCAATGGTTGCTGGTTTTGAAGGTCCAAAAGAATTATCAAGTAACTCTTGTTTGGTAAATTTGATGTCTTTTTGATCCTCGTCTGAAGTCGTGACAGATGTACCAACATCCTTGTTTTCATTCTCAGAGAGAAAATCAGCACTACTTTCTTTATCGTCAATCACTGACAAATCACTACCTTGTGGAACAGCTAATTCAGTAGCATCTGGTTTTGTCTCATTTTCTTCCATGATATTTGTTTGGTTTTCAACTGTATCATTACATCGTTCATCTTTAACAACAATGCAGTCCCAGTCCATTTCAGCATTTTTCTTAGCTAATTCAGAACTAGATAATTCAGTAACCACCTCAGCTTTTATAGCCTGGATATTTAATTGCAAAGCACTTTCCATAAATGCCATTTCTTCTTTTGTATGGCATCTTGGATAATGAACTTGAAGAAGATGATATCTTTTGAAAGGTTTCTTACATATCTCACAGAAATAAGCATACTGACTTCCATGCATAGTTCCAATATGAGAAAGAACGTGATCCTGCGTTTTTCCAAGGTATGGACAAATCGGACATTTTAAAGGTCTATCCTTTGAAGAATGGACAACCATATGTGTTCTTTTATTCCCAAGACTTCCAAAAAGCATACCACAGATCTCGCATGAATGTGGCTTGTAATTAGCATGCATGTTGATGTGATTTCTTAACGCCGGTTTTAATTTAAAACCCCGTCCACAAATGTCACATTTCCAAGGTCGTTCATCCGAATGACGCAACATGTGCTTTTTCAGCGAACATTTAGTTTTAAATCCTTTTCCACACAAATCACAAGTGAAATCAAGTGACTTACAGTGAATTTTCATATGCTTGGTTAAATCTGATTTAGTTTTTGTTTCTTGTGTACACCCAGAGTGTGTGCATTTGAAATAACGAACATCACTGTGTTTCAACATATGACATTTTATCTCAAAATTTGTTTTGCATCTAAAATCACATTGTTCACATTTAATTGGTTTTGAATCATTATGACGATACATGTGATATTTCAAATCGCATGATCTTTTAAAGGCATACCCGCAAAGTTTACACTTGTGTGGTCTTTCATCGGAATGAGTCAACAAATGGCTCTGTATATTCCTAGGCCATTTTGTAGTAAAATCACAGTGAGGACATTTATATGGTTTGGTTTTCTGATGTTTCCTTTGGTGTTTAGATAGATCTCCCTTACAAACTCCTGCGTAGTCACAGCCATCGTGTTTACATATAAATGGCTTATCTCCGGTATGTCTAGCTTCATGCTCCATTAACTTGCTTTCTGATCTTGATTCAAATTTACAGTATTTGCATTTCACAAATTTTTGTGAATGAATTGACCTATGAGCTACTAAATGTGACTTCTGCTTGGCAACATAATCACAACTATTACATGGAAATTCTCCTTTTATAGGTCTTCGTCCTTCTCTCAATTTCAAGTTTACACCAGTTTTCTCCATTTTTTGTATTTTTTCCCACATCATCTCAGCTACTGGTACCTTTTTAAATCTTTTGGCAGGTTTCTTATCAATCTCTCTTAGCAATTTAGCACTCGGTTTCTTTTTCTTCTTCTTTCCATATTTTCCAAATTTAGATTCAGTTTGATGAACAACTTTTTTCTTTTCCATTTCTGATGATGCTTTATTTTCAACACTTTTAACATCGGGTGACAATTTTGTAATATCTAAAACTTCTAACTGTACTGTTACTTTTATTGTCAAACATTTATTTTTCAAGGTATCGTCAGATATTTGACTTTCATCATTCTCATTGTCATCTGAAAATTGGTCTGATTTCTGGTTTGACATTTCTTTTTCATTGTTTTCAGCAAATGCTTGCAAGTTATCAAATAAATTTCTAGATTTTTTATTTTTAAAGATATGCCCCATGTTAACAGGTTTTCTCTTTAATCCATAAAAAATAGGTCCTGGCTTTTGAAGGTTTTTACCATTATTGGTATTCACCTCTTCATGTGCAGTTATTTCTTCAGACCAGTCCCGATTCCTTTCTTCCTTCATTTTGATATTGTTATCAGAATTCACGTATTCATATTCTAAATTTTTCAGATCTACTGTATCATTACCATTCTCCATACTGGGTTGTCTTTCCTGAATATTCCCATCATGCTCTGTCATGAATGAAACAGGACGTGAATCACTGGTTACTATGCAACTTGAAGATAATAGAGAAGATTTCTCAGCATCAGTAGAATTAGTGTCTATACAATTTGATGTTGTACTTATATCTTCCATTTTCCCCTTTCATCAAATTGTTAAAGTCATATATGAATATGGATTTCAATACAAGCTTTCAATAAAAAAAAATTACTTGGGATTTATATCAGTGAATAAACAGCTGGTTTCTATGTTGTACAAATAAACAGTGGATTGTTATGTTCTACAAATAAACAGCTGGTTTCTATGTTGTACAAATAAACAGTGGATTGTTATGTTGTACAAATAAACAATGGATTGTTATGTTCTACAAATAAACAGTAGAATTCTGTGATATACAAAAAAACCTGTGGATCTCTGTGATGTATTAATAAACAAAAAAATTCTTTGATGTACAAATAAACAATGAACTTAAATTATGTATGAATAAACAGTGGATTATTATGTTGTACTAAAAAACAGTGGATTTCTGTTATGAACGAATAAACAAAAAAAATCTTTGATGTACAAATAAACAGTGGATTTCTTTGATGCACAAATAAACAGTCAATTTCTATGTTGTACAAATAAACAATGGATTTTTATGTTGTACAAATAAACAATGGATTTCTATGTTGTACAAATAAACAATGGATTTCTATGTTGTACAAATAAACAATGGATTTCTATGTTGTACAAATAAACAGTCAATTTCTATGTCGTACAAATAAACAATGGATTTCTATGTTGTACAAATAAACAGCAGATTTCTATGTTGTACAAATAAACAATGGATTTCTATGTTGTACAAATAAACAATGGATTTCTATGTCGTACAAATAAACAGCAGATTTCTATGTTGTACAAATAAATAATGGATTTCTATGTTGTACAAATAAACAATGGATTTTTATGTTGTACAAATAAACAATGGATTTCTATGTTGTACAAATAAAGAGTGGATTTCTGTGATGTACAAATAAATAATGGATTTCTATGTTGTACAAATAAACAATGGATTTTTATGTTGTACAAATAAACAATGGATTTCTATGTTGTACAAATAAAGAGTGGATTTCTGTGATGTACGAATAAAGAAAAAAATTCTTTGATGTATAAATAAACAGTGGATTACTATGTTGAACAAATAAACATTTGATTTCTATGATGCAAAAATAAACAGTGGATTTCAAAAGAAATGTACAAATAATTCAATTTTTAAATTCCTGGATTTCTAAATCATTACATATTAATTGTAGATAACTACACTCTTGCCATTCCATAGATTTCTTCTACGTAGAACATTTCACAGGATTTCTTCAGTCAATTTGTTACTTCACAACAAGCTAGTTCTGTCATTATTTACATCCAGACTTTCAAATGATCTGAAATGAGATTGTAAAATTATCATTTTGAAATTTATCATTGATAAATAATATATAATAAATATTAAAACAAAGGTTGTCTTCCCTCAGACATAGGTGACCTTGGCAGTTTTGGCTATCCTGTTTAGACCCTTTGGTTTTCTTGCTCCCAAACATGTTTTATCATTTGGCTTTCAGCGTACCTGATGAAGGTTATTCCAGAAATATGTCATGCACGCTAAATTTGATATCTACGTTATAATTAAAAAGTGGAGCTTAACTATAGAGTTAAACAAATTTCATAACTTTAAATGTTCTAAAATAAAGATGAAAATATGATTGTTTTTACACAACTTAAATGGCTATATTTGTATGTACAAAAAAACAAGAAAGTAAAGAAACTAGAGACTAACCTTAGCCTGTATTACTCACCTTGAAAGTCATGTGCTGCTTAATTAGGTTCAAGTATCTGAGAAAAAGATTTTATTGATAGTTGTCCTGTGATGTTGGTCACACAAAAGATCAATCATGTTTCTACAAGTCTATGAAAAATTGTCTGAGAGTGTTATGTTGGCAGCAATCTTGGAAATTTCACCAACAAACCCCCCCTCCCCCCCCTCATACATTTGGTAATGGTCCACATAATAATTCTATTATACAAGTGGTTTCTGCGATGAAGACTTATTGAACTTACAGCCAATAAGAAAGAAAATTTGATCTATTTCGCCCATGTTGAATTTCTGAAGAAAACAATTATATGAAATGTTGACGACCATCAAAGAATTCTGTCAAGTTTGCTTGCAATTGGTGAAGTGGTTAGTGATAAAATTATTGATCTTACAAAGCTAGCAGATGCAGACAGTGCTGTCTGCAACAACAAATACATATACAAAGTAATGACAATGACATTTACTGATCATTGGTCCATGCTAAAAATTTGGTAAAACCAAAAGATATCACAGAAATTCAAGTTTAAAACTCTAGAGGATAGGGAAATGTAATGGGAAACTTTGCAGTGGATTAAAATTTGTAAAAAAAAGTTTACAGACGTTTGACAAACGGATGCCAAGTGATTGCAATAGATCAAATGGCCTTTGGCCAGGCGGGCTAAAAAACTGGCTATCATCACATTTCCTCTTTACTATATTTATTTCCATATCATTTTGAAGAATTATATATTCCTCATGTTGTTGTGAAATTTTAGTTTTAAAATTTTCTCATGTCATATTATTTCTATATCTCCAATTTTACAATAATAATATACCTGATAAATACCTCAGCATCAATAGATTGAAGAAAACTCTAAATCTCATCTACTTTATATGCATTCTACAGTAATCTGCAATAAAAGACACCATATAAACCTTAGTGTTTAAAGGATTACAAAATAAAATAGATTTAACATTGATTTCTCCTAATAGGAGTATAGCCCTTTTCCTCTGACTTCTTTTCACAATTTAAAACATGACTGTGTTTTTAAATTTAGTTATCGATACTATAAATAGGCAATATAAATATAATAAATATGTCGCTATTTAAAACTATTTTTGACATGGCCAGGTAAACAACATTTTGACACAAGCTGAAATAGGTTTATATTTCATGGATTTGTCCGTTTATCAAATATCTATATATATGTATCAAAGTTACCAATAACAACTAGATTCAAATTCAAATATGAACTTTCTAAATCTGCAATCTTGACAATACGTTTTTCTTTTCCAGATTTTTAGGATGAAAGTTCACTGTCTGCAATGTACTAGACCATGCTTAATTTGATCTTAATAGTGCTAGCTCACTGAAACATCAGTCCGTTGGTAGACATGTCGTTCTGACACATTATCCTGATTCTGAGCCAACCAGTCATTGCTCTTATCCTTTAATTCTGCGTGATTAGTGGAGAAGTAGCAAATACCAATGTTATTGTCTTTGGCTTTGACCCGACCGGTGCGCAAACCCATCATCTAGTCTTTGGCTTTGACCCGACCGGTGCTCAAACCCACCATCTAGTCTTTGGCTTTGACCCGACCGGTGCTCAAACCCATCATCTAGTCTTTGGCTTTGACCCGACCGGTGCTCAAACCCATCATCTAGTCTTTGGCTTTGACCCGACCGGTGCTCAAACCCATCATCTAGTCTTTGGCTTTGACCCAACCGGTGCTCAAACCCACCATCTAGTCTTTGGCTTTGACCCGACCGGTGCTCAAACCCATCATCTAGTCTTTGGCTTTGACCCGACCGGTGCTCAAACCCATCATCTAGTCTTTGGCTTTGACCCGACCGGTGCTCAAACCCATCATCTAGTCTTTGGCTTTGACCCGACCGGTGCTCAAACCCATCATCTAGTCTTTGGCTTTGACCCGACCGGTGCTCAAACCCATCATCTAGTCTTTGGCTTTGACCCGACCGGTGCTCAAACCCATCATCTAGTCTTTGGCTTTGACCCGACCGGTGCTCAAACCCACCATCTAGTCTTTGGCTTTGACCCGACCGGTGCTCAAACCCACCATCTGGTCTTTGGCTTTGACCCGACCGGTGCTCAAACCCACCATCTAGTCTTTGGCTTTGACCCGACCGGTGCTCAAACCCATCATCTACTGCACTTGAGGTAAACATGCCAACCATTACACCAAAAATGTGGTTCTGATTTATCAAGCTAGGTCTAATACACACACTTAATCATAATTATGTTGGTTCTGATTTATCAAGCTAGGTCTAATACACACTTAATCATAATTATGTTGGTTCTGATTTATCAAGCTAGGTCTAATACACACTTAATCATAATTATGTTGGTTCTGATTTATCAAGCTAGGTTTAATACACTTAATCATAATTATGTTGGTTCTGATTTATCAAGCTAGGTCTAATACACACTTAATCATAATTATGTTGGTTCTGATTTATCAAGCTAGGTCTAATACACACTTAATCATAATTATGTTGGTTCTGATTTATCAAGCTAGGTTTAATACACACTTAATCATAATTATGTTGGTTCTGATTTATCAAGCTAGGTCTAATACACACACTTAATCATAATTATGTTGGTTCTGATTTATCAAGCTAGGTCTAATACACACTTAATCATAATTATGTTGGTTCTGATTTATCAAGCTAGGTCTAATACACACTTAATCATAATTATGTTGTAAATGGTTGTGTAATAAAACAAACATATTGGCACAAACTCTTGATTAATTACTGAAATTCTGAAAAATGTATGCCCACTAGTATTATATTACCTTATCAAATACCAGGATCATCTTTTTAAGTTATATCCTTTAACTAAAGTCTTAACAACAGCATTGTATGCATAGCCTGGAAAAAAAACAGTGGTAAAATATATAAATCAATCTATCAAAATTTTATGATACTGGTATTCAAACAGCAGAAGATACCAAAATATTTATATCACCAGTACTTGCACTTTGATAATACATATGTATATGATTATGGTGTTTAATACACCTCTCAACAATATTTCAGTTATATTGATGCAGTCAGTTGTATTGGTGGAGGAAACTGGAGTACCTGGAGAAAACCACAGATCTATAGCTAGTCACTGACAAACTTTATCATATAAAGTTATATCGAATACACCTTGCCATGAGTGGGATTCAGTCACAACTTTAGTGGTGATAGGCACTCATTGCACAGGTAGTTGTAAATCTAAAATCTAACTACAATACAATCATAACAGCCCCTATTTTGATAATATAAGGTTCATGTAAACCATTCCTGTGAAACAGGTACACAGGGGCAGATCCAGGATTTCAAGTTAGGGGGGGCACTTTTGGGGTATTTCGTGTGAAAAAATCACGATTTTACGCCAAAAAAATCATATTTTTTCCAATTTTAGGGGGGGGGGGGGGGGGGGGGGGGGCGCGCATGGGTGCATGTGGTATATGCATTGCTATTCCTTCACTTTAAAACAAAACAACAACCATACATCTCCTATGGACTTTCTGCAAGGCCTCTTTAGAATGAGGACTTAACAAAAGATTTAAATGTTTAATTTTAAGTTAGCCTGAGGGTCAGACTCTGACATAACAATATACATTTCTACCTGACAATATACAATCTATATCTACAAATAAAATCAGCAAATTTTGATAAAATTCTGCTGTATTTACAGCAAATTCAGCATTTTTTAAACTATTTTGTACATGCTTGATACCAACTCTGTTTCTTTTATGTACGGGCTATTTCATAAATAGATTGTATGGTGGGTTGAAAGGCATTTTATATTAGAAATATACAATAAGTAAACTTACCTCACAATGACCATGCCAGTGTTAAGATACCACTTGTCTTTCTCCTTAATTCTATTTAAGAACTGAAATAATTAAAAAATACATGATCTATATGCAGGTTTTTTTCAAACGTGTGTAGATACAGGTAGGTAACAATTTATAACAAATGAAAATAAACACCTTTGATTAGTAATCACATTATAAAAAATATAATTAAAATTAATGAAAACTAACCACAAAAATCCTACTCAAAATTGAAAGATTGTTTAACACAATTTTCAGCTACAGGTATATTATGGTGCTAGATCACTAAAACAACATTCCATGGAAAGATGTGCTGCTCCACTCTGACACATTATTCTGATTCCTAGCCAACCAGCCTTTGCTCTCATTCCTTTTATTAATGCTGCATGCTTAGCAGAGAAACAGCAAATACCAATTTTATAGCATTGTCTTTGTTTTGATCCGCTCAGGACTTGAACCCATGATCTACAACACTAGGCGAGCATTCTAACCATTACACCACTGATGCAGTTAAACACACCATGATCAATGTGAAGATCAAGTAAGCCTAAATCGTATGGTAATGGACAAACTTACCTAATCACTTTCGGTGCAGGTGAGACAAAATTGTATCATAAGAGAGTGATAAGCAAATACAGACTGGAGAATTGTTCATTTAGTTATGTGTTGTGGTCGCCATTACTTTCTTGAAATTAGCTGAAATAAATACACTTATTAATGTTGAAATTTTAAAATATATACATTCTGAACTATACAGTATCAAATTGTCTTGCTATAAATTGCACACATCACTGTATCTTTGCAATTATTTGTGTTTTGTATAAAACAAAGTTGACAGCCATTAATTAAGGTCTTGATTTTTCAAGACTGTCAGGTTTCTTAATTAGGAAAGGTGCAAAATTATCTGAATCTTATACACTTTTAATGTAAAAGTATATGTATATCATGGATTGTTCTGCATCGAAAATTGTCATGTCACATATACACTGTATCACGATATGCAATAAGTGATTAAATGCATATCGTCTCCCATCAATCCAGATTTTAAACTAATTAAAATTATATCTCAGACCCATTTTATCGATTGACGAAAACAAAATAATGTCCTAATTAACACACATATCTTAGGAATGGCACAGAACAACCATCCCAGATAATAAGAAAATTACAGAATGACAGCTGTGGATCAACATAATGACACTGTCTGAGATGGTCATTCAGCAGTAGGCCTAATTAACCTTTTTAGCTAAAAATAGAACTCATAAAGTTTCACTGTTAAACAGTTTTAAAAGTCTGCAATCTTTTGGATTTTTTGTGTGGATAATTTGCAAGTAATAAGAAGCTGACAAAAAGAACAAGTGAAAGTATCAGGAAATACGAAATTATATTTAAAGAAAGAAAAGATAAAGTTGTATCAAATTGGTAATGCTCGTTATATATAAAAGGGTTTATTTCTGTACATAATTATCTATTTTCGACAACTAAAATTTAGCATGTTATTAATAAATTAAAGTACAGGTACTCATGGATAGGACATTACCCTCCCCCTTTCTGTACTAAATTATGCGATAAAGTTTGTCATTGACTTGCGACTGGTCGCTGGTTTTCTCCAGGTACTGCGGTTTCCTCCACCAATAAAACTGACCGCCATGATATAACTGAAATATTGTTGAAAGTGGTGTTAAACATCATAAATAAACTAACATTTTTTTCCTCAAAAGGGGTTGCCTAATTGCCCAGTTTATAAAAAAACCCACAATAATAAGTTAATACGCTCCAGAAGGGAGTGTTAATGGTAGAAGTATGAACATACTAATGCACTTCAAAATGTTCAACAACATGGCTGTCAACTGGAAATAAATTAAAAGACAAATCACGTGACCTAAACTATGGCTGCCAACCGGAAATAAATTAAAAGACAAATCACGTGACCTAAACTATCTCCAATATAAACAATACGCGAGTAGCAAATAAAAGGATCGATGCAATGAGAAAAAAAGAAGAAATACAGAACAATATGTACACCTCTAGTCGATTTTTTTTTCAAATAAAAATGAAACAATGAAACGGAAAATCCCGAACTCAAAGCGAATAACACCGAATCTTTAATCATTTGCCACTGCACATTCTCATTCATTGTGATCGTCTGCTGCAAGAAATCCAAAGTTTTCAGCTGTAGAGTTTTAGGTAGTTATTTTTGGTTAAGCTTGATATTTTGTAAACAGGAAGAAAAATTACTGTTCTTCGGGAGCGTTTCAGGTTGCACCTGCCTCATATTATACAATGTGAATAAAGTTTGGTTTATAATAACAGCAGTTGTATCGAAAGACAATGATTAATCAATATATGCAGCATACACTATTTTATTTCCCAAAACTGGCAAAATTCAAGTCCCCCACCGCTTTATTTTTGCGAGACGTGTCACTGTGAGTGCATAACAATCCATTTATTGTTTACTTGTATAAACTGACATAATATATCATTGTTTTAATGTAAAATATTTGCCCGTGTCCCAATATTACATATATTATTCGCTGCTGTCAATATGACAAAGGAAAGAGGGCAAAATGGAAACCCTTGTCGACTGCCTCGTTCCGGATATTTGTCATGTTTGTTCTCGCATAAATAATGAGATATCTTGCCACACAATACATTTTCAATTACCGTGTAATTTCACGAACATGAAGCTTTGTTTCATGTATAATATGTTACAGAAGGTAAATCTTGGCATTCCAAATAAATTTCATATCTCTCGTCAACATCCTTTGGCCGACAATCAAGAAAGACAACTCCACCAAAATATATGGAAAACCAAGTTAACAAAAAAGAAAATGAAATTAATAAATAAATAAAAAAGAAGAAAATAATGATAGCGACAAACAGAAAAGAGGAAAAGGAAGACAGATAAACATATTATATAGTGTGAGACATTTTCATAATTAAAAAGTGTGAATATTGAATATAGATAATAAAATTACGGCAAGCCAAGAAGACTATATCTTAAAAGAAAAATACAAACCGATATATGTGGTTTAAAGGAAAACTCCAGTCAGTTGAACAATTGTTATAATTCAATACATTGTAGCTTTTTATTCGTAAATAACTAATTCTTAATCAAAAAACACCTTTATTAACATTAATATACCCAATTATAGAAATAATATGAAACCGGCACGGCCTTGAATGCTCGCGCATCTGAAAATTATCTGGCAATTTCATCCTAAAGTGTCGAGATTTTTTGGGCCGAGATATATTGGGGACGACTTTTTTTAGGGCCGAATCTAGTCTCATTCAATCGAGCTGTCGTTCCTTTATTCGAGTTATCGTTCCTTACGAAATCTCAAAAGTTAACTTCCGCGTAGAAACAAAAATTCTTGTCAGTATGTCAGAAGAGATTTAATAAATTAAAAAATATCAATATAAGTAAAACAAGTTAGCAAAATGACTTTTATTACACACGGGTTTCGGGTTTCAGTGGTATCGGACGTACGAGAGAGGGTACGAGACTTCATGATCACCTTTGCGCTTTATGTTAAGAAGATCTTCATTAGTTGAGTGTGTTAGTGTGTTACCCGGAAACCGGTGTTTACAAAACGTAGAATTTTGTTTTCTTCGACAATATGTTCAGCCATGTTTGTTAAAAAATTCTAAGTACACATTTTATACCATAAAGAGCTCGCTTAAGCTCGCATATGAATAAGCGGCCATGACACAGAACTGCATAGAGATAATTGTATTCAGGACTGTGAAGTCTTGTGGTCTTATAGTGGTTGGTCATGTACATCACTTTTTTTACGTATAATTTCATGTTTGACATGATTGGCCGTAGGTTAAATAACTCTCAGTTTTAACTCGTTTTATGCGTACACATACTTTTTTCTTTTTTGTCCCCAATGCTGTCGTACTTTCCCGTGTTTTTCGTGGTCACTGGTCGATGTGTTGACAAGGGTAGTCCTGATCGATAATAAAAAAAAAAAAAATATCTTCTCACACTTTCCCTTTTCGTTAGTGCAAGGATTTATATAGTATATAAATCCTTGGTTAATGCAATAAAATGCTTGACATGAAGTCATAATGATTTTGTCAATATCAAGAGATAGATATACGACGTTATTTTACGATTTACATAATTTTTAATGATAAAATTGTGCTGCTATAATATACGATACCGATATCGTGACGTCACGGCTCTTTCGGAAGAGCTTTAATTGCAGGTATAATCCGAAAATGGATTATGCCTTTTGTCTCCTCACATTGAAGAGTTCTGAAAAATGGCGATCCCCATTATTTGGTGCTACATGCAACTTCAATGACCAAATTCTACTTTACGGTATACCATTTTTAACATTCATTAGCACAACTGTCTTTTATTTACTGTCATTTAAATTTTCACGTTAACTTGTTAAGACCATGGCGTTTTCCTTTAAGATATAAACGACAAACGTCCGAAACCGTCAACCACGCTCTAATAGACCATTTGCACATTTTCAACTTGATTCTAAGATTGTATGTTTTCAGTAAACATATTATAGGAGCTATCTCATGTTATTTCCATTTGTGGACATAAGCGTCCCTTTTCATGCCAGTGAGCGGGTGATTACTGCTTAATGTCAAATGAAAATTTTTTCAGCTACATCATGGCGATTTTCATGCAAAATTCAAAGAACCTAACATACGTTGTTTTGTTTGTAATATGTACACAACTTTAATATTGTACAATTTGTGAATTTTCTTTTTCTATAAAACCAAAGATTTGTATAGTATACAAATCCTTGATAAAACGAACCTATAGTTTTTACAACCCCAACTATCAACAAATTTTAAGGAAATTATGCTCAAGGTCTTTGTCATTTCCGCTGCTCTTGCAATGGAATGAGTACCATTTTGCCCGCCGTAAGGGAAATAACTCCTATAAAGATAGAATAAAGGCGCTGAATTTTAGAACCAACCCGGGAATGTGCAAATGGCGTATTGAACACACTTTCCACGAATATGTTGAGCATCCTAGACTATGCTATCGTAATTTCAGGGATTTCTGTGTTTTTCCCCGTTCTTGGAGGAATGTTTTGGACATTTTTCGATGGCCTTGTGTACTATATAGTAATTAAATGAACCGGTGCCATCGAGTCTCTTTTGTAGAATTCATACATACGACCATTTCTATGTCACGAAAATTAAATATAAGTATTATGCATAAAATTCAAGATTAGGACTCTGTTATGTGTGACTCAGTTATGTTGAGGATTGGAATTTTACTCAGTGTGGAAAACACTTGCATAACCGCATCATTCCATACAAGGGGAAGGTTGGCCTCATAAAACTAGCTAAACCTCTCTACTTTATTGAAATGCATGTATGATTATCAAGCAGGATAGTGATCGGATTGCTGGATTGGATGTTGACAATGGCCAAAAGAAAAACAATGTCATAAAGACAAACAATGGACGACAAAACACCACACAACAACCTAAAGATTAGGCAACACGAACCCCACAAAACACCACACAACAACCTAAAGATTAGACAACACGAACCACTCAAAACACCACACAACAACCTAAAGATTAGACAACACGAACCCCACAAAACACCACACAACAACCTAAAGATTAGGCAACACGCACCCCACAAAACACCACACAACAAACTAAAGATTAGACAACACGAACCACTCAAAACACCACACAACAACCTAAAGATTAGACAACACGAACCCCACAAAACACCACACAACAACCTAAAGATTAGGCAACACGCACCCCACAAAACACCACACAACAAACTAATGATTAGGCAACACGAACCCCACAAAACACCACAGAACAACCTAAAGATTAGGCAACACGAACCCCACAAAACACCACACAACAACCTAAAGATTAGACAACACGCACCCCACAAAACACCACACAACAACCTAAAGATTAGGCAACACGAACCCCACTAAACACTACACAACAACCTAAAGATTAGGCAACACGAACCCCACAAAACACCACACAACAACCTAAAGATTAGGCAACACGAACCCCACAAAACAACCTAAAGATTAGGCAACACAAACCCCACAAAACACCACACAACAACCTAAAGATTAGGCAACACGAACCCCAAAAAACAACCTAAAGATTAGGCAACACGAACCCCACAAAACACCACACAACAACCTAAAGATTAGACAACACGAACCCCACAAAACAACCTAAAGATTAGGCAACACAAACCCCACAAAACACCACACAACAACCTAAAGATTAGACAACACGCACCCCACAAAACACCACACAACAACCTAAAGATTAGGCAACACGAACCCCACTAAACACTACACAACAACCTAAAGATTAGGCAACACGAACCCCACAAAACACCACACAACAACCTAAAGATTAGGCAACACGAACCCCACAAAACACCACACAACAACCTAAAGATTAGGCAACACGAACCCCACAAAACACCACAAAACAACCTAAAGATTCGACAACACGAACCACACAAAACACCACACAACAACCTAAAGATTAGGCAACACGAACCCCACAAAATACCACACAACAAACTAAAGATTAGGCAACACGAACCCCACAAAACACCACACAACAACCTAAAGATTAGACAACACGAACCCCATAAAACACCACACAACAACCTAAAGATTAGGCAACACGAACCCCACAAAACACCACACAACAAACTAAAGATTAGGCAACACGAACCCCACAAAACACCACACAACAACCTAAAGATTAGGCAACACGAACCCCACAAAACACCACACAACAACCTAAAGATTAGGCAACATGAACCACACAAAACACCACACAACAACCTAAAGATTAGGCAACACGAACCACACAAAACACCACACAACAACCTAAAGATTAGACAACACGAACCCCACAAAACAACCTAAAGATTAGGCAACACGAACCCCATAACACACCACACAACAAACTAAAGATTAGGCAACACGAACCCCACAAAACACCACACAACAACCTAAAGATTAGACAACACGAACCCCACAAAACACCACACAACAACCTAAAGATTAGGCAACATGAACCACACAAAACACCACACAACAACCTAAAGATTAGGCAACACGAACCACACAAAACACCACACAACAACCTAAAGATTAGACAACACGAACCCCACAAAACAACCTAAAGATTAGGCAACACGAACCCCACAAAACACCACACAACAAACTAAAGATTAGGCAACACGAACCCCACAAAACACCACACAACAACCTAAAGATTAGGCAACACGAACCCCACAAAACACCACACAACAACCTAAAGATTAGACAACATGAACCACACAAAACACCACACAACAACCTAAAGATTAGGCAACACGAACCACACCAAAACACCACACAACAACCTAAAGATTAGACAACACGAACCCCACAAAACAACCTAAAGATTAGGCAACACGAACCCCACAAAACACCACACAACAACCTAAAGATTAGACAACACGCACCCCACAAAACACCACACAACAACCTAAAGATTAGGCAACACGAACCCCACTAAACACTACACAACAACCTAAAGATTAGGCAACACGAACCCCACAAAACACCACACAACAACCTAAAGATTAGGCAACACGAACCACACAAAACACCACACAACAACCTAAAGATTAGGCAATACGAACCCCACAAAACACCACACAACAACCTAAAGATTAGGCAACATGAACCCCACAAAACACCACACAACAACCTAAAGATTAGGCAACACGAACCCCACAAAACACCACACAACAACCTAAAGATTAGACAACACGAACCCAACAAAACACCACACAACAACCTAAAGATTAGGCAACACGAACCACTCAAAACACCACACAACAACCTAAAGATTAGGCAACACGAACCACTCAAAACACCACACAACAACCTAAAGATTAGGCAACACGAACCACTCAAAACACCACACAACAACCTAAAGATTAGGCAACACGAACCACTCAAAACACCACACAACAACCTAAAGATTAGACAACACGAACCCCATAAAACACCACACAACAACCTAAAGATTAGGCAACACGAACCCCACAAAACACCACACAACAAACTAAAGATTAGACAACACGAACCCCATAAAACACCACACAACAACCTAAAGATTAGACAACACGAACCCCACAAAACAACCTAAAGATTAGGCAACACGAACCCCACTAAACACTACACAACAACCTAAAGATTAGGCAACACGAACCCCACAAAACACCACACAACAACCTAAAGATTAGGCAACACGAACCACTCAAAACACCACACAACAACCTAAAGATTAGGCAACACGAACCACTCAAAACACCACACAACAACCTAAAGATTAGACAACACGAACCCCATAAAACACCACACAACAACCTAAAGATTAGGCAACACGAACCCCACAAAACACCACACAACAAACTAAAGATTAGACAACACGAACCCCATAAAACACCACACAACAACCTAAAGATTAGACAACACGAACCCCACAAAACAACCTAAAGATTAGGCAACACGAACCACACAAAACACCACACAACAACCTAAAGATTAGACAACACGAACCACACAAATCACCACACAACAACCTAAAGATTAGGCAACACGAACCCCACAAAACACCACACAACAACCTAAAGATTAGGCAACACGAACCACACCAAAACACCACACAACAACCTAAAGAATAGGCAACACGAACCACACAAAACACCACACAACAACCTAAAGATTAGGCAACACGAACCACACCAAAACACCACACAACAACCTAAAGATTAGACAACACGAACCCCACAAAACACCACACAACAACCTAAAGATTAGACAACACGAATCCCACAAAACACCACACAGCAACCTAAAGATTAGACAACATGAACCACACAAAACACCACACAACAACCTAAACATTAGGCAACACGCACCCCACAAAACACCACACAACAACCTAAAGATTAGGCAACACGAACCCCACAAAATACCACACAACAACCTAAAGATTAGGCAACACGAACCCCCAAAACACCACAGAACAACCTAAAGATTAGACAACATGAACCACACAAAACAGCACACAACAACCTAAAGATTAGGCAACACGAACCCCACAAAACACCACACAACAACCTAAAGATTAGACAACACGAACCCCACAAAACACCACACAACAACCTAAAGATTAGGCAACACGTACCACTCAAAACACCACACAACAACCTAATGATTAGGCAACACGAACCACTCAAAACACCACACAATAACCTAAAGATTAGGCAACACGAACCCCACAAAACACCACACAACAACCTAGAGATTAGACAACATGAACCACACAAAACACCACACAACAACCTAAAGATTAGGCAACACGCACCCCACAAAACACCACACAACAACCTAAAGATTAGGCAACACGAACCCCACAAAACACCACACAACAACCTAAAGATTAGGCAACATGAACCCCACAAAACACCACACAACAACCTAAAGATTAGGCAACATGAACCCCACAAAACACCACACAACAACCTAAAGATTAGGCAACACGAACCCCACAAAACACCACACAACAACCTAAAGATTAGGCAACACGAACCACTCAAAACACCACACAACAACCTAAAGATTAGGCAACACGAACCACTCAAAACACCACACAACAACCTAAAGATTAGACAACACGAACCCCATAAAACACCACACAACAACCTAAAGATTAGGCAACACGAACCCCACAAAACACCACACAACAAACTAAAGATTAGACAACACGAACCCCATAAAACACCACACAACAACCTAAAGATTAGACAACACGAACCCCACAAAACAACCTAAAGATTAGGCAACACGAACCACACAAAACACCACACAACAACCTAAAGATTAGACAACACGAACCACACAAATCACCACACAACAACCTAAAGATTAGGCAACATGAACCCCACAAAACACCACTCAACAACCTAAAGATTAGGCAACACGAACCCTCAAAACACCACACAACAACCTAAAGATTAGGCAACACGAACCCCACAAAACACCACACAACAACCTAAAGATTAGGCAACACGAACCACACCAAAACACCCCACAACAACCTAAAGATTAGGCAACACGAACCACACAAAACACCACACAACAACCTAAAGATTAGGCAACACGAACCACACAAAACACCACACAACAACCTAAAGATTAGACCACACGAACCCCACAAAACACCACACAACAACCTAAAGATTAGACAACATGAACCACACAAAACACCACACAACAACCTAAAGATTAGGCAACACGCACCCCACAAAACACCACACAACAACCTAAAGATTAGGCAACACGAACCCCACAAAACACCACACAACAACCTAAAGATTAGGCAACACGAACCCCACAAACACCACACAACAACCTAAAGATTAGACAACACGAACCCCACAAAACAACCTAAAAATTAGGCAACACGAACCCCACAAAACACCACACAACAACCTAAAGATTAGGCAACACGAACCCCACAAAACACCACACAACAACCTAAAGATTAGGCAACATGAACCCCACAAAACACCACACAACAACCTAAAGATTAGGCAACACGAACCCCACAAAACACCACACAACAACCTAAAGATTAGACAACACGAACCCCACAAAACACCACACAACAACCTAAAGATTAGGCAACACGAACCCCACAAAACACCACACAACAACCTAAAGATTAGGCAACATGAACCACACAAAACACCACACAACAAACTAAAGATTAGGCAACACGAACCCCACAAAACACCACACAACAACCTAAAGATTAGACAACACGCACCCCACAAAACACCACACAACAACCTAAAGATTAGGCAACACGAACCCCACAAAACACCACACAACAACCTAAAGATTAGGCAACATGAACCCCACAAAACACCACAGAACAACCTAAAGATTAGGCAACACGAACCCCACAAAACACCACACAACAACCTAAAGATTAGGCAACACGAACCACACCAAAACACCCCACAACAACCTAAAGATTAGGCAACACGAACCACACAAAACACCACACAACAACCTAAAGATTAGGCAACACGAACCACACAAAACACCACACAACAACCTAAAGATTAGACCACACGAACCCCACAAAACACCACACAACAACCTAAAGATTAGACAACATGAACCACACAAAACACCACACAACAACCTAAAGATTAGGCAACACGCACCCCACAAAACACCACACAACAACCTAAAGATTAGGCAACACGAACCCCACAAAACACCACACAACAACCTAAAGATTAGGCAACACGAACCCCACAAACACCACACAACAACCTAAAGATTAGACAACACGAACCCCACAAAACAACCTAAAAATTAGGCAACACGAACCCCACAAAACACCACACAACAACCTAAAGATTAGGCAACACGAACCCCACAAAACACCACACAACAACCTAAAGATTAGGCAACATGAACCCCACAAAACACCACACAACAACCTAAAGATTAGGCAACACGAACCCCACAAAACACCACACAACAACCTAAAGATTAGACAACACGAACCCCACAAAACACCACACAACAACCTAAAGATTAGGCAACACGAACCCCACAAAACACCACACAACAACCTAAAGATTAGGCAACATGAACCACACAAAACACCACACAACAAACTAAAGATTAGGCAACACGAACCCCACAAAACACCACACAACAACCTAAAGATTAGACAACACGCACCCCACAAAACACCACACAACAACCTAAAGATTAGGCAACACGAACCCCACAAAACACCACACAACAACCTAAAGATTAGGCAACATGAACCCCACAAAACACCACAGAACAACCTAAAGATTAGGCAACACGAACCCCACAAAACACCACAAAACAATCTAAAGAATAGGCAACACGAACCACTCAAAACACCACAGAACAACCTAAAGATTAGGCAACACGAACCCCGCAAAAACACCACACAACAACCTAAAGAATAGGCAACACGAACCCCACAAAACACCACACAACAACCTAAAGATTAGGCAACACGAACCCCACAAAACACCACACAACAACCTAAAGATTAGACAACATGAACCACACAAAACACCACACAACAACCTAAAGATTAGGCAACACGCACCCCACAAAACACCACACAACAACCTAAAGATTAGGCAACACGAACCCCACAAAACACCACACAACAACCTAAAGATTAGGCAACATGAACCCCACAAAACACCACACAACAACCTAAAGATTAGGCAACATGAACCCCACAAAACACCACACAACAACCTAAAGATTAGGCAACACGAACCCCACAAAACACCACACAACAACCTAAAGATTAGACAACACGAGCCCCACAAAACACCACACAACAACCTAAAGATTAGGCAACACGAACCACTCAAAACACCACACAACAACCTAAAGATTAGGCAACACGAACCACTCAAAACACCACACAACAACCTAAAGATTAGACAACACGAACCCCACAAAACACCACACAACAAACTAAAGATTAGACAACACGAACCCCATAAAACACCACACAACAACCTAAAGATTAGACAACACGAACCCCACAAAACAACCTAAAGATTAGGCAACACGAACCACACAAAACACCACACAACAACCTAAAGATTAGACAACACGAACCACACAAATCACCACACAACAACCTAAAGATTAGGCAACATGAACCCCACAAAACACCACTCAACAACCTAAAGATTAGGCAACACGAACCCTCAAAACACCACACAACAACCTAAAGATTAGGCAACACGAACCCCACAAAACACCACACAACAACCTAAAGATTAGGCAACACGAACCACACCAAAACACCACACAACAACCTAAAGATTAGGCAACACGAACCACACAAAACACCACACAACAACCTAAAGATTAGGCAACACGAACCACACCAAAACACCACACAACAACCTAAAGATTAGGCAACACGAACCACACAAAACACCACACAACAACCTAAAGATTAGACAACACGAACCCCACAAAACACCACACAACAACCTAAAGATTAGACAACACGAACCACACAAAACACCACACAACAACCTAAAGATTAGGCAACACGCACCCCACAAAACACCACACAACAACCTAAAGATTAGGCAACACGAACCCCACAAAACACCACACAACAACCTAAAGATTAGGCAACACGAACCCCACAAAACACCACACAACAACCTAAAGATTAGACAACACGAACCCCACAAAACAACCTAAAAATTAGGCAACACGAACCCCACAAAACACCACACAACAACCTAAAGATTAGGCAACACGAACCCCACAAAACACCACACAACAACCTAAAGATTAGGCAACATGAACCACACAAAACACCACACAACAAACTAAAGATTAGGCAACACGAACCCCACAAAACACCACACAACAACCTAAAGATTAGACAACACGCACCCCACAAAACACCACACAACAACCTAAAGATTAGGCAACACGAACCCCACAAAACACCACACAACAACCTAAAGATTAGGCAACATGAACCCCACAAAACACCACAGAACAACCTAAAGATTAGGCAACACGAATCCCACAAAACACCACAAAACAATCTAAAGAATAGGCAACACGAACCACTCAAAACACCACAGAACAACCTAAAGATTAGGCAACACGAACCACTCAAAACACCACACAACAACCTAAAGATTAGGCAACACGAACCCCACAAAACACCACACAACAACCTAAAGATTAGGCAACACGAACCCCGCCAAAACACCACACAACAACCTAAAGAATAGGCAACACGAATCCCACAAAACACCACAAAAGAACCTAAAGATTAGACAACACGAACCCCGCCAAAACACCACACAACAACCTAAAGATTAGGCAACACGAACCCCACAAAACACCACACAGCAACCTAAAGATTAGGCAACACGAACCCCGCCAAAACACCACACAACAACCTAAAGATTAGGCAACACGAACCACACAAAACACCACAGAACAATCTAAAGATTAGACAACACGAACCACTCAAAACACCACACAACAACCTAAAGATTAGGCAACACGAACCTCACAAAACACCACACAACAAACTAAAGATTAGACAACACGAACCCCACAAAACACCACACAACAACCTAAAGATTAGGCAACACGAACCACACAAAACACCACACAACAAACTAAAGATTAGGCAACACGAACCCCACAAAACACCACACAACAACCTAAAGATTAGACAACACGCACCCCACAAAACACCACACAACAACCTAAAGATTAGGCAACACGAACCCCACAAAACACCACACAACAAACTAAAGATTAGGCAACACGAACCCCACAAAACACCACAGAACAACCTAAAGATTAGGCAACACGAACCCCACAAAACACCACAAAACAATCTAAAGAATAGGCAACACGAACCCCACAAAACACCACAAAACAACCTAAAGAATAGGCAACACGAACCACTCAAAACACCACAGAACAACCTAAAGATTAGGCAACACGAACCCCGCCAAAACACCACAAAACAACATAAAGAATAGGCAACACGAACCCCACAAAACACCACAAAACAATCTAAAGAATAGGCAACACGAACCCCACAAAACACCACAAAACAACCTAAAGAATAGGCAACACGAACCACTCAAAACACCACAGAACAACCTAAAGATTAGGCAACACGAACCCCGCCAAAACACCACAAAACAACCTAAAGAATAGGCAACACGAACCCCACAAAACACTACACAACAAACAAAAGATTAGGCAACACGAACCCCACAAAACACCACAGAACAACCTAAAGATTAGGCAACACGAACCCCACAAAACACTACACAACAAACTAAAGATTAGGCAACACGAACCCCACAAAACACCACAGAACAAACTAAAGATTAGGCAACACGAACCCCACAAAACACCACAGAACAACCTAAAGAATAGGCAACACGAACCCCACAAAACACTACACAACAAACTAAAGATTAGGCAACACGAACCCCACAAAACACCACACAACAACCTAAAGATTAGGCAACACGAACCCCACAAAACACCACACAACAAACTAAAGATTAGGCAACACGAACCCCACAAAACACCACAGAACAACCTAAAGATTAGGCAACACGAACCCCACAAAACACCACAAAACAATCTAAAGAATAGGCAACACGAACCCCACAAAACACCACAAAACAACCTAAAGAATAGGCAACACGAACCCCACAAAACACCACAAAACAATCTAAAGAATAGGCAACACGAACCCCACAAAACACCACAAAACAACCTAAAGAATAGGCAACACGAACCACTCAAAACACCACAGAACAACCTAAAGATTAGGCAACACGAACCCCGCCAAAACACCACAAAACAACCTAAAGAATAGGCAACACGAACCCCACAAAACACTACACAACAAACTAAAGATTAGGCAACACGAACCCCACAAAACACCACAGAACAACCTAAAGATTAGGCAACACGAACCCCACAAAACACTACACAACAAACTAAAGATTAGGCAACACGAACCCCACAAAACACCACAGAACAAACTAAAGATTAGGCAACACGAACCCCACAAAACACCACAGAACAACCTAAAGAATAGGCAACACGAACCCCACAAAACACTACACAACAAACTAAAGATTAGGCAACACGAACCCCACAAAACACCACAGAACAACCTAAAGATTAGGCAACACGAACCCCGCCAAAACACTACACAACAAACTAAAGATTAGGCAACACGAACCCCACAAAACACCACACAACAACCTAAAGATTAGGCAACACGAACCCCACAAAACACCACAGAACAACCTAAAGATTAGGCAACACGAACCCCACAAAACACCACAGAACAACCTAAAGATTAGGCAACACGAACCCCACAAAACACCACAGAACAACCTAAAGATTAGGCAACACGAACCCCGCCAAAACACCACACAACAACCTAAAGATTAGACAACACGCACCCCACAAAACACCACACAACAACCTAAAGATTAGGCAACACGAACCCCACAAAACACCACACAACAACCTAAAGATTAGGCAACATGAACCCCACAAAACACCACAGAACAACCTAAAGATTAGGCAACACGAACCCCACAAAACACCACAAAACAATCTAAAGAATAGGCAACACGAACCCCGCCAAAACACCACACAACAACCTAAAGAATAGGCAACACGAACCCCACAAAACACCACAGAACAACCTAAAGATTAGGCAACACGAACCCCGCCAAAACACCACACAACAACCTAAAGAATAGGCAACACGAACCCCACAAAACACCACACAACAACCTAAAGATTAGGCAACACGAACCCCGCCAAAACACCACACAACAACCTAAAGAATAGGCAACACGAACCCCACAAAACACCACAAAAGAACCTAAAGATTAGACAACACGAACCCCGCCAAAACACCACACAACAACCTAAAGATTAGGCAACACGAACCCCACAAAACACCACACAACAACCTAAAGATTAGACAACACGCACCACACAAAACACCACACAACAACCTAAAGATTAGGCAACACGAACCCCACAAAACACCACACAACAACCTAAAGATTAGGCAACACGAACCCCGCCAAAACACCACACAACAACCTAAAGATTAGGCAACACGAACCACACAAAACACCACACAACAACCTAAAGATTAGACAACACGAACCACTCAAAACACCACACAACAACCTAAAGATTAGGCAACACGAACCTCACAAAACACCACACAACAAACTAAAGATTAGACAACACGAACCCCACAAAACACCACACAACAACCTAAAGATTAGGCAACACGAACCTCACAAAACACCACACAACAAACTAAAGATTAGACAACACGAACCCCACAAAACACCACACAACAACCTAAAGATTAGGCAACACGAACCTCACAAAACACCACACAACAAACTAAAGATTAGGCAACACGAACTCCGCTAAAACAGGGTGAACTGAGGAGGTTTTCCGGTACAATACGCAGTTCTTGTTATACTAGTGACACCGTCGTATTAATCTTATTACAAATTCGATGTCAAGTCATGATAGAGGAAATAAGGATGGAACGGTGACTATGACAAACGGAACGTATCGTGGTCCACTGTGATACAGATAGTCTGTAACTACTGTTACCCATGTTATGATGGCGACCGTAAACATTCGAGCACTGACTTCAGCTATATCGCTATGAACCCGTAGTGCTGTAGCCTCCTTGTTGATAACAACCCTTTATTAAGGAACTCCTGATTTAAGTTTTAAGTACCCCTGTGTAGGGGAATCGTGATACATGACAAAGTCCGTCTACCGATGCAGTTCAATGTCAAACGCAAATGCGATACTTGGAAGTTCCAGCTGACACTCAAAGCGTAAATATGTGCGCAATTGATCTTTCTAGCCTTATAAAGCAACACATAAAACAAGAAATTGATAATATTTTGCCGAATAAAACAATTAAAAAAGTGTCGCCAGAGCGTCCACACGTTAACAAGTTCAATATTCCGTTTTTAAAATTCTAATAAAGGGCATATACTGTTTTGTTGAATGCTCCTGACAAAACCAATGAGCAAACAAAGTCACACGATTATTCATGTATTATTGCTCCAGCAGAAATACGTTTTGGATCCCCCAAGATTCATGTATTATTGCTCCAGCAGAAATACGTTTAGGACCCCAAGATTCATTGCTCCATTTGAGTGTGGAGTACTTTTGTAATGAAGATGACTGGAGTTCTTAACATTAATACCGGTATTGAGACAGAATAATATTCAGAGATTGATCGACCATCTTTAATATCTTCATTGTTAAAAAAATTTCAAGGTGAGAAGCAGAAATCTTTGCCTAAAGTTCCACATGAAGGCACAGTTGATAGTATTCTCCAGTCGGTTGAAACCGAAGCCACGATGCGACATGTTATGAATAGGAATTAACGTGGTAGAGACGATAAACATTTATGGTTAAGAATAAAGATCTTAATGTCTTTTGTATTTCACCCAATCTGGATTATGACATCGAGGAAGGCTAAGCGGTTTTACATAAATGCAGATACTGGTTATTATAACAATAAGTCTTGAATTAGCATTCACCCTTTTTCATGGGAGATGGGGAATGCCTTTCGATGTAGAGGCCGTCGTGGTCGTGATCGTATGATAGTTGGATTTACAACTTACAACTATATGTGCAATCAGTGCATATCACGGCTAACGTTGTGAGTTCGAATCCCGCTCATGACAAGGTGTACTCGATACAACACTATGTGATAAAGTTTGTCAGTAACTTGCCACATGTCAGTGGTTTTCTCCGAGTACTCCTGTTTCCTCCACCAATAAAACTGACCGCCAAGATATAGCTGAAATATTGTTGAAAGTGGTGTTAAACAGTATAACACAAAACCCCTGAGGTATTGACTGCTTTAGGTAGCCTTTTTAACATCATTGAATCGAATGATTACCAGATTCTCGACCATTGATCTTAATCTAATGTTTGTTTTGTCATTTATTTATTTGTCATTTGTCACTACCATGAACATCAGAAAAAGAATTTATGTTGTACATGTATACGCATATCGATTGTACCAAAGACTTATTTACTGTTTGAAATCCAGGTCCTGGTATGAGACAGCTACAACGTTGGGACTCAGCCGGTCAATAATCCAGGTCCTGGTATGAGACAGCCACAACGTTGGGACTAAGCCGGTCAATAATCCAGGTCCTGGTATGAGACAGCCACAACGTTGGGATTAAGCCTGTCAATGGTGAGATCCAGGTCCTGGTATGAGACAGCTACAACGTTGGGACTAAGCCGGTCAATAATCCAGGTCCTGGTATGCGACAGCCACAACGTTGGGACTAAGCCTGTCAATGGTGAGATCCAGGTCCTGGTATGAGACAGCTACAACGTTGGGACTAAGCCGGTCAATGGTCAGATCCAGGTCCTGGTATGAGACAGCCACAACGTTGGGACTAAGCCGGTCAATAATCCAGGTCCTGGTATGAGACAGCCACAACGTTGGGACTAAACCGGTCAATGGTGAGATCCTAACCCTTCCCCTGTGATAATTGGATCTGCAACAGCAATACATATAAAAGCAAGCACAGATTCGTTTAAGCTCAAAAAGACAACATGAATAAAATATAAACATGAACTGTGCAATAACAGGGCTAATGAAAGCTCGTAGTAAACTGACTACTAGTTAAGAGGGTAGAGTCTGTTGTATTTTGTTTTGATACTGAATTTCTTCTTTCCACCAATGTATTTCAATAGTGTTTAAGAAATCAAAGAATCTGAATCTAACTCTAAATAGGACAGGATAGCATAAGAGCTAGGGTAGAATATATTCCGCTAAACCAAATCCAGAGCAATATTTTTAATGACGACAAATCACATCAATGTCACAAAAGACGTCATGCATATATATGTGTTAGATGTATCTATTTTACATCTTTCTACGATTGTTTCGGTTGGATTATGGAACTGTTTCGACAGTGTGGCAATATTTTGTTATATTATACTTTACGTTTTTATTTTCCCTATTTGTCTTTGTTAGCGCAGCCGGTCAATATAATGTTATATGGACCGGGACGGGACTGCCTCGTTTTCGATTCGGTTCCGGAACGGTACCTGCATTATTATTTTAGATAAAAAGTATAATAAAGCAAATAGTTCATGTCACTTCGGGTCATATGGCAGTTTATGGACCGGTCCGTCACCAAATAAATATTATATGGATCTCAGAAGCTTCGGTCCATATAATATTTTTTTGGTGACGGACCGGTCCATATACTGCCATATGACCCTCAGTGCCATGAACTATTTGCTATTTTCATTATATGGTAATATAACAGAATGCAATTCAAACCATAATACAACATCACCATGTATATATAATGTGATTATTATTTATCGCTGATTACTTGACTTTTAAGAATAACGAGATATCATTACTTTCAATCATTTTTAAACACCACCACTGATTGCTGGATTGGACGTTGACAATTCACAAAATGTACTTGATAAAGTTATCTGTTTCAATATATGTTGATAAAATGTTGATTGGATAACATTTCAGATTTGAGAATCCATTGTCACTTGACTTTGAGGAAATTAGGAAAAAAATTACATTATTGTAAACGCTTTTTTTCATTTAATTTTAATGCTATTTTCTGGAAAATATTGTTTACGTTTCAATAAAGAAAAATACCTCATTATTTCGAAAAGGTGTCTAAAAGGGACACACTGTCTGAAATGTTGCATATTTTAAAACTACACATGAACCCTGGTTAATAAAGGACGAAGTCCTTTTAACGGTAGGCTGTCCGATTTTTCTTTCCTTTCTATATTGATAGCCAAATATCTGTTCACCGGAAGTTTAAAAAATAGATCAATTTATATTTAGAAACACAAAAGAAATATATTTCAATGAAAAATTCCCAATTCTTTAATTATTTACTCTATGCAAAATCGAAAGAAACTTGAAATAAAATTCTAATAAAAAAATCTCTTTCTACGAAACTCTCGACGTAGGTAAAATGAACGGAACAGCCATAACAAATCGGCTACAAAATGCATTCAAAATAAAAGATAATAACGTGTACGAATCATCGTATTATTGAAATTTTAGGACTTCGTCCTTCAAACGGGTTGCCTGTCTCATATTAATTTTAAATTTTATGTCGACTTACAACACATGTCTAATTTGATATCAACAGGTGCATGGTCATTTGCCCTTTTGAATAAATTTTAGCCGCTCAAGTTAAATGTCAAATTTCATTTAAATGGGTAAATCATATATACAATTATAATGTTCCAAATCAAATAATTTAATGTCAAAAAATTTAACGCACTTATGATGTCAATTTAGAAAATTTATTTTCTATTATTGACATGACGACCAACATATATAATATAAATGTGATACATGTGGCTTTAGTTCCTTTTGACCACCACAGCGTGAAGGGCTATAATTAGGTAAGTGATTTGTAACGGAAAAATATTTATTGAGAAAAAAATCAAAACTGTCAGCTTAAAATATAACATTGCTGGGTTGAATTTTCAAACGTTTTAATAAGGTTAATGTATTCATCTCAAGGTAAAGAAAATGTACGATTCAAAATTATTTAACAGCGAAGAGAGTGTGCATTATTTTACGTCTTCCCTCTTTATGTATGGTATAAGAGTCTAAATGTGAAACGACAGTCCATCTGTATAAATGCCACCCCACAGAAACGACAGTCCATCTGTATAAATGCCACCCCACAGAAACGACAGTCCATCTGTATAAATGCCACCCCACAGAAACGACAGTCCATATGCATAAATGCCACCCCACAGAAACGACAGTCCATCTGTATAAATGCCACCCCACAGAAACGACAGTCCATATGCATAAATGCCACCCCACACGCGCATTATTGGGAATCCTAGCCAATTAATCTTTGTTCTTATTCCTTAATGTTGTGTGCTTAGAAGAAGTACATTTTGATTTATGTAGTCTATGGTTATATCACTAACCGAGAATCGAACCCACGAACTATCGCGTTCGAGGCGATTATACGAACCACAAAACAACCGAGACAGTATTTCGACTGTGAGGCAAGGTGCCTACAAATAAATGCTTGGTGAATGCAATGCTCACATGTTGTCAATACCCATTGAATGTTGTTTCTTTTTAAGTCTCCATAGAGTTCATGGTCATATATTACAAATACATCTCTTGACTAAATATCGCACAACATATTTTCAAAAGTGTTTCATAATGGAACCTCTAATACCGATCAAATGTACCTAGCTACTGAGTTATGTCTGAACAGGAAGGTAATCATTCTGAATGGGCATAGAAACATAAAGAAATCTTTCGTGTCAAGCCAGTTCAGACTTTCCGGTAACATATATATGACGAATAACAATTTACACGGGCACTACTACAAATAGACATTGAACAACACGGTTGAAGATGACGACGACAATGATGATGATGATGATGATTGATGAGGACTATGTCAATACTTAGTACTCTCTCTTTCGGAATAGTCAACTGAACACAATATATATTTCAGAATAAAATGCAGATAATATTAAAGATAGTTGGCGTTTTATTTGTTTTACTGCAGCTGACACAATGTCGTCCAGCAGCACAACAGAATAGAAGGTACGACAGTAGTTAAATTAGTATTAAGCACTTCATACTAATAATACATGTAAATTACAACCTTACAGAGAAAAATTTATAGATAACAAAGGAGTAACCAGTAAATTATAAAAGGACAATATAATTACAAAAAGAGAAAGGCCAAACAACGGTTTACAAAAAATAAAGAGAAAACTAAGAATTGAGCAAATCGAACCCAATCGTTTTACTCATATTAAAAATCCAGTGACACATTACATTTGGCGATACTTCATGAAGAATGAAAAGCAAGTTATCTCTATGGCCTTATAGGCATTGTCAAAATCGGCTAACCTTACCTATAGCTGATGGAGAGTGACCTTAATTTTAATAAATTATATCATTTTGGAACTGTAAACAACACGGATATATATGAGAAACCATTTCAGTGCGAATCACGGAATGCTGGCGGATGATACCCTCGGAGACTAATAGAGCCCTGGCAGAGTTATTGACCGATTGATAATAATGAAAACGTGGATATCTAAAATATTTTGCACACGACACGTTTTTAAAATAACCTTCATCAAGTAGGTTCATATCAAAAAGATTGCAAATCCAAATAAATTATAAGTCTTTATCAGCAAGTAAACCTAATTGCCTAAATACCCGGGCCAATATGGGCCTCGATATGGAAATGATCTTGTAGTAATCCAATAACCGGTTATTTTCCCGGGGTGTGAAAATATGGACAGTTTACTTCCGGTCATATTGGTCATACAAAAATGCCTTTATTTGAACAAAGTATGTAATAATGGCAAATAAATACACCCAAAACAAATTATTTGTCGGGTAAATGTTCATGTCATATAAACTCGACTGTTGTTCTAAATGGTACCTACTTTGTAAAAATATCAATTTCCACAGGTATTCCTGGTCTGTTAATTAACATTTACTTATCTTATGTAATCGTCAATCCAAATGATCACATTAAACGTGAGTAATTATTAACTGTCAAATACTCAAAGACGGGCAAATATCTAAAGGATATATTGATCTTGAGCACAAAGCATACATCTGACTATGGAATGACATTTCAAGCCTACTCATAATTATTCCAGTATATCATATTTATTGACATTGAACATTCTATTGTTATCTGACTAATTCATTAATACAAGCATGATTGATTCTATTTTGATTCAGACATCATCGAGGCTGGAACGGCTAACAAACACAACATTAAGTCTTATACCTCAAATGTTATTTTAGTATTACTCTTGGACAACCACATATAGGTCTGAGTCTTATCTTTCAAAGCGTTTCTTGGATGATATCAACAGACAACACCGTGTTGAAAAGTTTTCTTTCAGTTGTGCGCAGATGACGAAAAATGGTATTGGCAGATACATTTTGGTTCAAAGTTGATTATTGTTTCACTATTATGTTATATGATGGCCTTGTATAGTTAAGAAATAAATCATGGAAGCCAGAATGTCTTGGGAGTTTTAACATGGATTGGCGGATATTAGTATTTTATCCCGAGCCCGAAGCGAGGGATAAAATTTACTAATATCCGCCAATCCATGTTAAAACTCAAAACACATTCTGGCTTCCATGATTTATTTCGATTCTGATATGTGTAAGAGAATTTCACAAATCACGGTGAATCAATAAGAGACATAAATCGAGGGTCACGAGAAAAACAAAAGTACGACGGCAGAGGAAACTCGGACTACCCCAATCACAGATCATGAAAAAAAATGGTGAAAGAGAGAAACAAAAATGCATGCGTGGCAGTGAAAAGGGGAGTTAGGGTCAGACGAAATTGCAATGTTTTTAACCTTGCCATGGAAAATGTGTTAAAAGGCTTACCTGACAAAATCCGAGATCAGTTGTCCAGACATCATACACAAATGCACTTCAAATCAAATGAAATGTACACATTTTTGAATCACTTTCAAATTGCGAGATCGTGGAGATGATCGATAGGTTTCCTGTATACATAAAAACGATGCAGAGCTGTTCTTCAATGTTTGACACCAGCTCACAAAGTTTTCAGAGACAGGATGACCAAGAAGTGCATGCAATTTCATGTTTCCTCTCCGAAGCAGACGAAATGCAATACATATGTGCACACTAGAAAATGACGTCATCCATGTATATGATCATTTCTCGTAACCATGGTAGCACGCGATTTTGATATTATAATTTTCTTTTTAAGTTTATTTCAATTGATATAATTTTCTTTTAAGTTTATTTCAATTGATATAATTTTCTTTTAAGTTTATTTCAATTGAGAAGAATTGAAATGGTTACAGATTTGCGGATTTCTTGTTGAAATAATTTTTATTTTGTTTTTTAATACCACTTTGTTCTATAATTTCATGCTTCCGGTGCACAGATATTTGGCTATGACTACATTTTGTAGGAGTATGACTTATTACCAAAAATCGTATATCCTACCGTTAAAAGGGCTCCTCCCTTTAATAGTTGAAAACTTCGACTTTCTTTTATAGAATTGATATTATACATATGACAACTTCTGTGTCACGAAGATATCTAATGTTGAAGATGATTGCGTTCTTTATAATAACACTGTTTCCATGGTTATATATGAAGGTTGACATTCTACTCACACTTACATGACCGCGTCATTTCACTAAGAGGGGAGCTTTGGGTCCATAAAACTAGTTTATTACGCTACTTTTTATTGAAGTGCCTGTACCAGGTTGGTTATGGTGTTTAATGCCACTTTCAACAATATTTCAGTTATCACTACCAACACAAGAAAGTGAGCGGTAATGTATTTGTGTGTTAGGATATCGATTTTGGCTCTTTATAAGATTTTGATATTTGATTTTGGAACCGTTTCGATAGTGTAATATTTGCTTAAATTCCATTGCACAATAATGATGATTAGTTGTTTAATAATTCAATGGACAATTAAACAAAATCTTTATCAAAATATGCATTAAATTAATCAATTATCGACAATATTGTTTCTAAACGAAACATTTGGGAACTTTTTTTTTCTTTATTTTGTAGTCCATTTGTATATTTTTGGAAACAAAAAATATTGAATAGATTTCTTTGAAATGATGGGAAATAAATACATTTAACAAAAACTATGAAAACTGTAACAGTAAGTTTAGTCTCTCACAACATTTTGTCGACTGAAACGTGATGTAATCTAAAATGTTTTCTCGATAGTTGTTTTAAATTGTACAAAACATGTTAGCAATATCAATTTATCTAAGTATTCCTGGTCCTTTAATTGACATATTAGTCGTCCATCTTATTGATCACACCATACATTTATCTAAGTATTCCTGGTCCTTTAATTGACATATTAGTCGTCCATCTTATTGATCACACCATACATTTATCTAAGTATTCCTGGTCCTTTAATTGATATATTAGTCGTCCATCTTATTGATCACACCATACATTTATCTAAGTATTCCTGGTCCTTTAATTGACATATTAGTCGTCCATCTTATTGATCACACCATACATGAGGTACTAAAGTCACTATTCACTGTCAAACATGCACGGAAAGATGAACTTCTTTTAAATAGTTTGTTTCGCCAAAAACGAAATATTAATTATCAACTAGGATTCCATATATAGGACCAAACCCTTTAGTATTCCAGCATGTCATTTTACTGTACAGCATATTGTTACGTTACTGATTTTGCAATACAAACATAATTGAACCCATTTGAATTCAGACATTCTCGAAGCTGGGACGACTTTGGAGATTTTGGTGATTTTGGAAGTGACTTTGGAAGTGATTTTGGAGAAGGACTATCTGATGCTGGGGATACGATAGGAGATGGACTGTCTGAAGCTGGGGATAAGTTAGGAGATGCATTCGATGATTTGTTCGGAGACAAAAGGTATTTAAGTTTATAATATCTATATTTCATATTTCGAAGGCATTACAATACTAATTATATATGATTCCAAATTCAGTATTAAAGTCAAGAAGACTAATAATAGTTGAGAACATCGACTTTCTGTCATAGAATTGATATTATACATGACAACTTCTGTGTCACGAAGATATTATGTCTAATGTTGAAGATTATTGCGTTCTTTATAATAACACTGTTTCCATGGTTATATACATGTATGAAGGTTGCCATTCTACTCACACTTACATGACCGCGTCATTTCACTAAGAGGGGAGCTTTGGGTCAATAAAACTAGTTTATTACCGCTACTTTTTATTGAAGTGCCTGTACCAGGTTGGTTATGGTGTTTAATGCCACTTTCAACATTATTTCAGTTATCACTACCAACACAAGAAAGTGAGCGGTAATGTATTTGTGTGTTAGGATATCGATTTTGGCTCTTTATAATATTTTGATATTTGATTTTGGAACCGTTTCGATAATGTAATATTTTTTAAATTCCATTGCACAATAATGATGATTAGTTGTTTAATAATTCAATGGACAATTAAACAAAATCTTTATCAAAATATGCATTAAATGAATCAATTATCGACAATATTGTTTCTAAACGAAACATTTGGGAACTTTTTTTTTCTTTATTTTGTAGTCCATTTGTATATTTTTGGAAACAAAAATTATTGAATAGATTTCTTTGAAATGATGGGAAATAAATACATTTAACAAAAACTATGAAAACTGTAACAGTAAGTTTAGTCTCTCACAACATTTTGTCGACTGAAACGTGATGTAATCTAAAATGTTTTCTCGATAGTTGTTTTAAATTGTACAAAACATGTTAGCAATATCAATTTATCTAAGTATTCCTGGTCCTTTAATTGACATATTAGTCGTCCATCTTATTGATCACACCATACATTTATCTAAGTATTCCTGGTCCTTTAATTGACATATTAGTCGTCCATCTTATTGATCACACCATACATTTATCTAAGTATTCCTGGTCCTTTAGTTGACATATTAGTCGTCCATCTTATTGATCACACCATACATTTATCTAAGTATTCCTGGTCCTTTAATTGACATATTAGTCGTCCATCTTATTGATCACACCATACATTTATCTAAGTATTCCTGGTCCTTTAATTGACATATTAGTCGTCCATCTTATTGATCACACCATACATTTATCTAAGTATTCCTGGTCCTTTAATTGACATATTAGTCGTCCATCTTATTGATCACACCATACATTTATCTAAGTATTCCTGGTCCTTTAATTGACATATTAGTCGTCCATCTTATTGATCACACCATACATTTATCTAAGTATTCCTGGTCCTTTAATTGACATATTAGTCGTCCATCTTATTGATCACACCATACATTTATCTAAGTATTCCTGGTCCTTTAGTTGACATATTAGTCGTCCATCTTATTGATCACACCATACATTTATCTAAGTATTCCTGGTCCTTTAATTGACATATTAGTCGTCCATCTTATTGATCACACCATACATTTATCTAAGTATTCCTGGTCCTTTAGTTGACATATTAGTCGTCCATCTTATTGATCACACCATACATTTATCTAAGTATTCCTGGTCCTTTAGTTGACATATTAGTCGTCCATCTTATTGATCACACCATACATTTATCTAAGTATTCCTGGTCCTTTAATTGACATATTAGTCGTCCATCTTATTGATCACACCATACATTTATCTAAGTATTCCTGGTCCTTTAGTTGACATATTAGTCGTCCATCTTATTGATCACACCATACATGAGGTACTAAAGTCACTATTCACTGTCAAACATGCACGGAAAGATGAACTTCTTTTAAATAGTTTGTTTCGCCAAAAACGAAATATTAATTATCAACTAGGATTCCATATATAGGACCAAACCCTTTAGTATTCCAGCATGTCATTTTACTGTACAGCATATTGTTACGTTACTGATTTTGCAATACAAACATAATTGAGCCCATTTGAATTCAGACATTCTCGAAGCTGGGACGACTTTGGAGATTTTGGTGATTTTGGAAGTGACTTTGGAAGTGATTTTGGAGAAGGACTATCTGATGCTGGGGATACGATAGGAGATGGACTGTCTGAAGCTGGGGATAAGTTAGGAGATGCATTCGATGATTTGTTCGGAGACAAAAGGTATTTAAGTTTATAATATCTATATTTCATATTTCGAGGGCATTACAATACTAATTATATATGATTCCAAATTCAGTATTAAAGTCAAGAAGACTAATAATAGTTGAGAACATCGACTTTCTGTCATAGAATTGATATTATACATGACAACTTCTGTGTCACGAAGATATTATGTCTAATGTTGAAGATTATTGCGTTCTTTATAATAACACTGTTTCCATGGTTATATACAAGTATGAAGGTTGCCATTCTACCCACACTTACATGACCGCGTCATTTCACTAAGAGGGGATCTTTGGGTCAATAAAACTACATAGTTTATTACCGCTACTTTTTATTGAAGTGCCTGTACCAGGTTGGTTATGGTGTTTAATGCCACTTTCAACAATATTTCAGTTATCACTACCAACACAAGAAAGTGAGCGGTAATGTATTTGTGTGCTAGGATATCGATTTTGGCTCTTTATAATATTTTGATATTTGATTTTGGAACCGTTTCGATAATGTAATATTTTTTAAATTCCATTGCACAATAATGATGATTAGTTGTTTAATAATTCAATAGACAATTAAACAAAATCTTTATCAAAATATGCATTAAATGAATCAATTATCGACAATATTGTTTCTAAACGAAACATTTGGGAACTTTTTTTTTCTTTATTTTGTAGTCCATTTGTATATTTTTGGAAACACAAATTATTGAATAGATTTCTTTGAAATGATGGGAAATAACTACATTTAACAAAAACTATGAAAACTGTAACAGTAAGTTTAGTTTCTTTCAACATTTTGTCGACTGAAACGTGATATAATCTAAAAATGTTTTCTCGATTGTTGTTTTAAATTGTACAAAACATGTTAGCAATATCAATTTATCTAAGTATTCCTGGTCCTTTAATTGATATATTAGTCGTCCATCTTATTGATCACACCATACATTTATCTAAGTATTCCTGGTCCTTTAGTTGACATATTAGTCGTCCATCTTATTGATCACACCATACATGAGGTACTAAAGTCACTATTCACTGTCAAACATGCACGGAAAGATGAACTTCTTTTCAATAGTTTGTTTCGCCAAAAACGAAATATTAATTATCAACTAGGATTCCATATATAGGACCAAACCCTTTAGTATTCCAGCATGTCATTTTACCGTACAGCATATTGTTACGTTACTGATTTTGCAATACAAACATAATTGAACCCATTTGAATTCAGACATTCTCGAAGCTGGGACGACTTTGGAGATTTTGGTGATTTTGGAAGTGACTTTGGAAGTGATTTTGGAGAAGGACTATCTGATGCTGGGGATACGATAGGAGATGGACTGTCTGAAGCTGGGGATAAGTTAGGAGATGCATTCGACGATTTGTTCGGAGGGAAAAGGTATATATTAAGTTAATAATATTTATATTTCATATTTGGAGAGCATTACAATATAGATTATATATTATTCCAAATTCAGTATTAAAGTCAAGACGACTATTATGTAGTTAATAACACCAGTAGAGTTTCCTGAGTATTTACCTATTTATTCAATGCCAAGCCAGGAAAGTGAGCGGTCATGTTTTTTGTGTATCAATTGTTCCCCTTTCTACGAGTTGTTCCGTCAGTGTTATATTTTTTGGCTTTATTCTGATACATTAAACGTTATTTACTGATGAATAAATCCATAAAAGTACGATTCCCTATTAAAACCCAAACCCAAAATAGAACGACAGGCATATAGTGAAAATATTGATCATGTCAAACACAACATTTAAAATCAACTGTCATGATACCATTCTAATGTAGTCAGCATATCATTTGCTAAGCCGTTTATTGTAATGTATTTAATTTTGTATAAGAAAAAAAAGATTGATTCTATTTTGATTCAGAAATTCCAAAAGATGGGAAGACTTCGGAGATTTTGGTAACTGGGCAAGTGACTTGGGGGATGATATCGCAGGCGGTGTCAAAACTGCCTTTCACAAGACAAAGACTGGACTATCTGAAGCTGGAGATACAATAGGAGATGCATTCGACAATGTCTTTGGAAAGAAGAAATGATTACATTAATCTTATTTTTATGTCGTATTTAGGGAACAATCTTAGAATAACTCAGAATCAAACTATTGCGCATAGATACCAAATTTATGTAGCAACATGGAAAAATAAAATATGAAAGCGAACACGATATTTGTTGCTCCTGTTCATCCTCCGTGCAATATATGAATGATCACAATACAAATCTTTGCACAATAGAAATTGCTTACAGTCTTTTCAGCTAACTTTGATAAACACCAACTTGCATCACAAGTATCTATGATACTTTTATTTATAAGTTTGGTAGTTAAAAAAAGATACTAAAATATGTAAATATCTGGGACAGATCCGTTATTGGTTCATTTAAAAAAAAGTACAAATGAAAGCATTTACTTGGACATAAAAACAAATATATCTATGTATTGAGCAAACACTATAATGACATACAAAAAGGCTTTGGATGTTCGCTTTCAGTACTGTATTGAATAACTATGGCTGTAACCCAAGCTGATCTTTTGTGACTGCATTGCTTGATGGTACCAAAGCAAGTAGGGACAGTCTTCATGTTGTGCCTTTCCTTTATATTACTTACACCCTTCGATTGCATTTGCACTCTGAAGAACGTTGTTTTCAATTACTGATAATGTTAACATTAAAACAGCTGACCGCTACATATCCACACCATCTTGTGATAGAATTACATAATATATTTTATCTTCGTGAAACAGAAGGGAGCACCTGGGGTCATCCCCGGTTTTTGGTGGGGTTCGTGTCGCTCATCGTTTTAGATTTCTGTATTATGTTATTTAGTTTTAGTTCCGTGTCTTGCATACCCAATGTTGCCAATGGTTTGTCCATTCTTGATTGACCATTCGAGTGTCTCTAACATTTATTCACACGTATCTTCGAAGTAAATTTAGCGTACAAAAGTAGGTTCATGATTATTAATGTCCTTCACTGCACACACATTGACACAAAGCGACCGTCATATCTCAAAGTCAAATCAAAATGAATAGTTAAAGCAGGAAAACATCGTATACATCATGACACAAAGCGACCGTCATATCTCAAGTTAAAGCGGGAGCGTATACATCATGACACAAAGCGACCGTCATATCTCAAAGTCAAATCAAAATGAATAGTTAAAGCGGGAAAACATCGTATACATCATGACACAAAGCGACCGTCATATCTCAAAGTCAAATCAAAATGAATAGTTAAAGCGGGAAAACATCGCATACATCATGACACAAAGCGACCGTCATATCTCAAAGTCAAATCAAAATGAATAGTTAAAGCGGGAAAACATCGTATACATCATGACACAAAGCGACCGTCATATCTCAAAATCAAATCAAAATGAATAGTTAAAGCGGGAAAACATCGTATTTGATATGGTCGATGATGTTTTTAGTATACATGTATTTGATATGGTCGATGATGTTTTTAGCATACATCTATTTGATATGGTCGATGATGTTTTTAGTATACATGTATTTGATATGGTCGATGATGTTTTTAGTATACATGTATTTGATATGGTCGATGATGTTTTTAGTATACATGTATTTGATATGGTCGATGATGTTTTTAGTATACATGTATTTGATATGGTCGATGATGTTTTTAGTGTACATGTATTTGATATGGTCGATGCTGTTTTTAGTATACATGTATTTGATATGGTCGATGATGTTTTTAGTATACATGTATTTGATATGGTCGATGATGTTTTTAGTATACATGTATTTGATATGGTCGATGATGTTTTTAGTATACATGTATTTGATATGGTCGATGATGTTTTTAGTATACATGTATTTGATATGGTCAATGATGTTTTTAGTATACATGTATTTGATATGATCGATGATGTTTTTAGTATACATGTATTTGATATGGTCGATGATGTTTTTGCATTGCACTGAGTCACACACCACTACTCTTAACAACGCGACATTTTTGACCAGACAAAACCCCAAGGATAGAAATGGGACATTGTTTCTACGCTGCGTGGTACAGTTCCTTCGAATGGGGGAATTCCGTGATTATGGGGGCAAATCAAATTGAACATAGCGTATATGAGAGCTATCTGTTTGAAGTATGTGATAGACATACATGTATCACAATTTTTATTTGACCTAATTTACTGTTCTCACCATACATATATTTGTGTTTGATTGTTGTCTAACGTCAACTGAACAGCATTCTAAGTTGTATGAACAGCATTCTAAGTTGTATGAACAGCATTCTAAGTTGTATGAACAGCATTCTAAGTTGTAGGAACAGCATTCTAAGTTGTATGAAAAGCATTCTAAGTTGTATGAACAGCATTCTAAGTTGTATGAACAGCATTCTAAGTTGTATGAAAAGCATTCTAAGTTGTATGAACAGCATTCTAAGTTGTATGAAAAGCATTCTAAGTTGTATGAACAGCATTCTAAGTTGTATGCACAGCATTCTAAGTTGTATGAACAGCATTCTAAGTTGTATGAAAAGCATTCTAAGTTGTATGAACAGCATTCTAAGTTGTATGAACAGTATTCTAAGTTGTATGAACAGCATTCTAAGTTGTATGAACAGCATTCTAAGTTGTATGAAAAGCATTCTAAGTTGTATGAACAGCATTCTAAGTTGTATGAACAGCATTCTAAGTTGTATGAACAGTATTCTAAGTTGTATGAACAGCATTCTAAGTTGTATGAACAGCATTTTAAGTTGTATGAACAGTATTCTAAGTTGTATGAACAGTATTGTAAGTTGTATGAACAGCATTCTAAGTTGTACGAACAGCATTCTAAGTTGTATGAACAGTATTATAAGTTGTATGAAAAGCATTCTAAGTTGTATGAACAGTATTCTAAGTTGTATGAACAGTATTCTAAGTTATATGAACAGCATTCTAAGTTGTATGAACAGCATTCTAAGTTGTATGAACAGTATTCTAAGTTGTATGAACAGTATTCTAAGTTGTATGAACAGCATTCTAAGTTGTACGAACAGCATTCTAAGTTGTATGAACAACATTCTAAGATATGACGAGAACAAGCTTACACACACACATTATGTTAGAAATGACACTTTGATTAATTGATTCTGGAAAATGAGGATATAAAGAATAAGGTATTTTATATGTTTGTGGCGTTCTAAGGGCGAGTTTTGTATGAATTCGCCAAACACAATTAGCAAACACCCATTAGGGATTAGCTATAAATCACAGGGAGAAATTAGATTCAACATCATTACATTAGGGGTCATTATGAATATAGCTCACTTGACGTTAAACATCAATCTGGATTTCCAGCGTCGTATGTCGTTGTGATGTTTGTGGTCAGTGAGTTAAAGTGTTCAGTGATTGTTCGGTTTGTTGATATAGGTGAAATTGCTGACCATCACTGATTAGACTTTTCTTTCACAATCAACTAATTAACATAGTCGTAATAATTAAATAAAAAACAAGATGCAGTCTTGCAGGTTTCATTGCCTGAAGAATCTAGACGGCAAGTCAAGAATACAAATAAAGCATTGAGAGAATAAATCATGCATAGTTTTTATTTATTTTCATTCTAAAACGATATTTTCTAACGTAAGCCTAGTCTTTACCATAAGCGGAAAAGCAACAAGTACCAATTTTACAAATTCCCTATCTCTGCTGGTATCCTAACTGTCAGATTGCAAGTGAACACTCTGCCTATTATACAATGGAGACGTTTGATATATCATTGTACAAGTAATTTAGGAAGAACAATTTTAAACATGTCAATGAAATATCCAATCCTTAATAATGTAAAAACAAAGATTCGGAAACAACGAGCTGAAACACAAAGCTAACCTTCTTAAAAATATAGGTAAAATTAGGCAAAGTAAACAATAAAGTTAAAATAAAACGGTATATGTAGTTAGATAGTTTATCTACCAGTATGTACTTTAACTGTTGGTTTTGTCACGCACCTAATAAGTATCCATGTGTACGTGTCCAATTTTCAATACAGATGCATTTTGTATTATCAAATTGAACTTTTACTTGAACACAATGACGGATGTAAAAGTATAAAACTAATGTAGTTCACCAAGATAACACTATCGCATACTTGTATATCTGTTTCACTAAGCAGTATCAATCCCAATGATCTAAGGATTGAGCCGTGCAGTCCATACGAACGTTCATTGACCTTTTTATTATACTCTCCATGTCTATGTTGTCGTTCCGTGAACCGGTCTAACACCGCCACATGTTTGTGCCTGTCGTAAGTCAGGACCTGAACGTCATATGCAATGATTTTTTATGTTCAGTGAGTTGAGGCCAGGGGTGATTTTTCACTTGGTTGGTCTTGGTGGAATATTTTACCTTCCCTGGTTAAACTTTCTTTTCTGAATGCAACTGTATTCCTCATAAATTCATGATGGGTATTTTATTGAAAACAGATTGCTCTTCTAACTCCATATTCTTTAATTTAATAGGAAATATTCAATGTCATTTCATTGATTATAACATCATAATTGTGATCAAACATTTGTAAAAGATTGTATTATTAGAGTACATAAATGACACATTTATATAGCAGTTCAAACAAAGCTTCAGTAAAGTATATACACTTGAGCGTCCCACTTATTGACCACACAATATTATCTTGATATAAGTACCTAGGGTAATATACTAGTGTACAAGTACAAAGTCGATTGTACAACATATGAGAATGAATGTACGTGTTGATATCTTAGATACAGGTATGTGTTACATTTAATTTTACTCTTCAATTTATAAATTGGATATGCTATAAATTGTTATATTTATAGATGTAGATGAAGTAAAAAACATCTTGTATTCTTAACTGATGATATACATATAGAAAGTTGAATTGATAAATAGGACTGAAACTTAATTTCATTCATAAAAGATTGAACGCACCAAAATAGATACATCATTGATATCTTTCTTCGTCTTGTGTACTCTATGTTGTCAGTTTCTTCGTCTTGTGTGCCCTATGTTGTCAGTTTCTTCGTCTTGTGTGCCCTATGTTGTCAGTTTCTTCGTCTTGTGTGCCCTATGTTGTCAGTTTCTTCGTCTTGTGTGCCCTATGTTGTCAGTTTCTTCGTCTTGTGTGCCCTATGTTGTCAGTTTCTTCGTCTTGTGTACTCTATGTTGTCAGTTTCTCTGAATTGTCCTTTTTTTTATTGCCCCTTCGGTGTTCTCTATTGTTTATTTATCTTATAGCACATAATTTAGTTTCGTAGTATTCATTTCCAGATTGTATCAGGAATTAAAACATATCTACACTGATTTTATTTGAACATTGTCTGTAAACTTATACCTTATATATGTTCTTCATTAATAGTTCATCTGCATAGAGAGAGGCAACATTTGTAATCTACAGGGAAGAGTCAATTTCTACCATTCGATATCTACCCATCATGTGACTTTTTGCACACATCGTTTACTACCATTTTACGAATACATATGGCAAATTGTGAAAACACGTGATTTGGTTACGTGTTGGGAACATTAAATCACATTCTGGCTTTTAGTCAGCTGAATTAGATTAAGGGAAAACCATTCTGAACATGTGTAGCAATAAAAACAATTAATATCCCTATAATGTAAACTTTAAACTAAAACAGTGCCGTATGACCCTCTTAGCTGTCTGACAAACTTTTCCTTGCGTTGTGAGAAACGATGGAAAGTAATTAGCAACATTATATGTCCTCTTTCTGATTGGATTACAGAGCAAGAAAAATACAATCTCATGCATATGCATACTATAGAATAAATATCATATTCTCTCCAAAAATACGTATATGTATTATGTTAGTCAACGGCTCTCTTCAATAGAACTTATATTATACATATGACAACAGATTAAATATATTATGGAATATGGCGTTCTCTATACAGTAATAACGTTTTTGTCCGGTTATGTGTGCGGGTTGGCATTTTACTCGAATGTGGAGAGCAATCCATGAACACATCGTTTCACTGGGAGGGATATTTGGTCTATAACACTAGTTTAACCCCGCCACTTTTCATTGAAGTGCCTGTGCCAAGACATGAAAGTAAGCGGTCATGTATATGGTTGGTAGGGGTACCGGTTTTTCTTTTGGATTTTAGAAATGGTCGACAGTGTGGTATATTGTGTTTTAGAAATGGTCGACAGTGTGGTATATTCTGGTTTAGAAATGGTCGACAGTGTGGTATATTGTGTTTTAGAAATGGTCGACAGTGTGGTATATTCTGGTTTAGAAATGGTCGACAGTGTGGTATATTGTGTTTTAGAAATGGTCGACAGTGTGGTATATTGTGTTTTAGAAATGGTCGACAGTGTGGTATATTGTGTTTTAGAAATGGTCGACAGTGTGGTATATTGTGTTTTAGAAATGGTCGACAGTGTGGTATATTGTGTTTTGTAAATGGTCGACAGTGTGGTATATTGTGTTTTAGAAATGGTCGACAGTGTGGTATATTCTGGTTTAGAAATGGTCGACAGTGTGGTATATTGTGTTTTAGAAATGGTCGACAGTGTGGTATATTGTGTTTTAGAAATGGTCGACAGTGTGGTATATTCTGTTTTAGAAATGGTCGACAGTGTGGTATATTCTGGTTTTCATTTTATTATATTTGTTTTTCCATATCATTGGATGTTCATATTTGATAAATAAGTTTGAAAATGAAATACACATATTCAGATATAGAATGAAGTGAATGGCAGAGAGAATTATGAATCAACTTAAGAAAGAAAGAAAGAAATATTTATTGTAATTGAATCAAATATAACAACTTGAAGTACACTATGACTTTGGTATCTATTTTGTTTACATTTACAATCTTTTATAATTAAGTACAATTATAAATATACATGTAATGATAACGTAATGATAAAGGATTGTTACTAACAATTGATGACAATGCGGATGTCTAAGCTAATCTCTACCATGGACAGAACAAGCTAATCTCAACCATGAACAGAACATGTGATACACTTCTCTACGGATGTCTAAGCTAATCTCTACCATGGACAGAACATGTGATATACTTCTCTACGGATGTCTAAGCTAATCTCTACCATGGACAGAACAAGCTAATCTCTACCATGGACAGAACATGTGATATACTTCTCTACGGATGTCTAAGCTAATCTCTACCATGAACAGAACAAGCTAATCTCCACCATGAACAGAACATGTAATATACTTCTCTACGGATGTCTAAGCTAATCTCTACCATGAACAGAACAAGCTAATCTCTACCATGGACAGAACATGTGATATACTTCTCTACTGATGTCTAAACTAATCTCTACCATGAACAGAACAAGCTAATCTCTACCATGGACAGAACATGTGATATATTTCTCTACGGATGTCTAAGCTAATCTCTACCATGAACAGAACAAGCTAGTCTCTACCATGAACAGAACATGTGATATACTTCTCTACGGATGTCTAAGCTAATCTCTACCATGAACAGAACAAGCTAATCTCTACCATGAACAGAACAAGCTAATCTCTACCATGAACAGAACAAGCTAATCTCTACCATGAACAGAACAAGCTAATCTCTACCATGAACAGAACAAGCTAATCTCTACCATGAACAGAACAAGCTAATCTCTACCATGAACAGAACAAGCTAATCTCTACCATGAACAGAACAAGCTAATCTCTATCATGAACAGAACAAGCTAATCTCTACCATGAACAGAACAAGCTAATCTCTACCATGAACAGAACATGTGATATACTTCTCTTATAGTACATCTTATTTTGTTTTAGATCAAAGACAAATATGGAAGGAGCACAGATTGCGTTCATTGTCATGCTTGTGGCTTTATTTGGGTATTTTGGGAGTAGATTGTGGTATAATTTAAAAGGACCATCATATGCTGAACGCATCATTAAAAATGCAATTCCAAATAAAGCATTATTAAATCATTCTGCTGAATTCAATAAACCAGACTTCATAAAGGTAACAAGTAGGAACACGGACAATAAGTAACTAACTTAGAGTTGCCCGACATTCTCCTCTACAGGTTCCTAAGAAGCAGGGCTACTTTACCAAACGATTTGTAATACAATATGTCTGCTCTGTCCTCTAATTAGCTGAATCATCACTGACGTCTTCACCCAGAACAATTGCACGTCAAGTCACCAGACTTGACAGAAATATTCTTATGTAGGCCTATTTAGAAATGCTAAAGCCATTTCAAATTCAAGTTAGCAGATCGGGCCTCTGATTTACTAAAGACAAGTTTGAGGGTACTAAAGGCGTAATCAAAAACCATAAATCGAAGGACAGACAATACAATGGCCAAATAAAAAAAGGACAAAATGACAAATAATAATCTACAAAACACTACATAGAAAACGTAAGATTGATCAACACGAACCCCACTAAAACCAGGGTGTGAACTCGTGTGCTCCGGAAGGGTAGGTAAGCAGTTCCTGTTCTACAGGTACCAAACCCGGTGATAAATCATGACTGAGGAAAGAACTGGGTTGTGATTACGACACACTGAACATATCCGTGGTCATTTGTGACACAGATATTCCGTAGCGTTGAACCAGGTCATGGTGGTTATTTCACTTAACCACTAGGAAGCCGTGGTTCAATAGCTTCCTTATTATAAGATTTTACATTGCATGAACTACTGCATGCAATGTCGCTAAAGTAGTCATGAATGCTGCCTAAATGGTATGGAACATGTGTTAAAACATTTTAAAGCAAACCATCATTCAGGACTCTGTCATTGTCCCTAATTAGCAGAGAAATTTTCGATTACGGAATATATATGCTAAAAACAGCAAAATCAGAACTAGCCAAAAATATACGAAGAAGAGTTTGAAGATACCAAAGGTGCAATCAGAATCCGTATATCGAAGAAGATCAGACAACACAATGACCAAAAGAAAAAGTACAAAAGGACAAACAACGATCAACAAAACATACATATAAAACTAAAGATCGAGTAACACGAACCCCACTAAAAACCGGGAGTGAACTCTGGTGCTCCGGAAGGGTAAGCTATTCCTGCTCCACTGGTGACATCCGTCGTGTTAATCTAGTTACAAACCCGGTGATAAGTCATGAACGAGGAAAGGACCGGGAAGTGTTTACGACAAGTGGAAACATCCCTTTAGTTTTGTTTCAGTGAAATAATTGTCAAATGTAGAACAAAAAATATCTGGAAAACCAGAAAACCACCGACCAGCCGCAAGTCACTGACAAACTTTATCACATAATGTTGAATCGAGTACACATCGCCCAATCGGAATTCGAACTCACAATGTTAGTGGTGATAATCACTGATTGCATAGGTAGTTGTAAATCCAACAATCATTCAATGACAGGACCGAAGTTTGCATATATGTGTATGTAAATATGCTAACATTAGACATGCATTTCCATGCATTAAGGTTTTATATAGACTTTGTGAAGATTTATATTTCTTTAAACTAAAAACCCAAAGTATAATATCAGTCAACATTTTGTACTAAAGAATTCACAGAATTTGCTATTTTTCTCATGGGAGAATAGTAGCCCATTGGGTTCTCGGTAATTGTTCACTTTATACAATATATTCTTTTTTTAAATAATTAATTTTGAGAACTAATTGTTGATATTGTAGGTAACGGACGGTGTTTACGTCGCTGTTGGGTTTGCCTTGGCCAACTCTATTCTGTTGGAAGGTCCTGAGGGTCTAGTGGTTGTTGATGTGACAGAAAGTGTAGAAAGTGGTGCAGAAATATTAAAAGTCTTCCGAAACGTTACATCAAAGCCAATTAAAGCCTTGATATTTACACATAACCACGCTGACCATTCTTATGGAGCTAAGGTAAGATTGTTTGACAACGTTATGGAGCAATCATTATATTATCCTATCTTTAGATCTTGTTAATTTTGGTTGTTCATCGAATATATCCAAAATGTGATTCTGTATTTGATGCTTAATATCATCCCATCGGCTCCAATCTGACAATTAGAATAATTTGAAGAGTCCAAAGGGGCAATCAGAATCAGTGTTACTGCTGTAATATTTCACCTTTGTGATTTCACTGATTGTCGATCAATGATGACACATATCAGCGACAGGCGGGGCTAATTCAACATTACTGACCAATGAAAATAAATCGTAAATACTGACAGATTTTTCCGTTGATGGTGGTATATTTCTACTGGTAAGTAACCCCCGTCTATCGCGCTGAGTTACATTATTGATCAACATGTTTATTTCTAAATAAGAAACCGCAAGTAAACTATGCTACCAAGCGAAAACAGTAATATGGTATGGAGAATCATTGACTGTGGGCATGAACATAGGATGGAGAATCATTGACTGTGGGCATGAACATAGGATGGAGAATCATTGACTGTGGGCATGAGCATAGGATGGAGAATCATTGACTGTGGGCATGAACATAGAATGGAGAATCATTGACTGTGGGCATGAGCATAGGATGGAGAATCATTGACTGTGGGCATGAACATAGAATGGAGAATCATTGACTGTGGGCATGAACATAGGATGGAGAATCATTGACTGTGGGCATGAACATAAGATGGAGAATCATTGACTGTGGGCATGCACATAGGATGGAGAATCATTGACTGTGGGCATGCACATAGGATGGAGAATCATTGACTGTGGGCATGCACATAGGATGGAGAATCATTGACTGTGGGTATGAACATAGGATGGAGAATCATTGACTGTGGGCATGAACATAGGATGGAGAATCATTGACTGTGGGCATGAACATAGGATGGAGAATCATTGACTGTGGGCATGAACATAGGATGGAGAATCATTGACTGTGGGCATGAACATAGGATGGAGAATCATTGACTGTGGGCATGAACATAGGATGGAGAATCATTGACTGTGGGCATGAACATATGATGGAGAATCATTGACTGTGGGCATGAACATAGGATGGAGAATCTTTGACTGCGGGCATGAACATAGGATGGAGAATCATTGACTGTGGGCATGAACATATGATGGAGAATCATTGACTGTGGGCATGAACATAGGATGGAGAATCATTGACTGTGGGCATGAACATAGGATGGAGAATCATTGACTGTGGGCATGAACATAGGATGGAGAATCTTTGACTGCGGGCATGAACATAGGAATAACCTGACATTCCACATTTTACATGACTTGTAATTAAAGAATGATTATTAGATTATTAAATTATTCTTTAATTACACTCTGGAAAGCATAATAACAGTGAAAACAAATATTGCCATCATAAAGATACCATATACAATTTTATTTAATATTTTTTAGTCATTTATAGAAGATGAAAGCAACCCACCAGAAATTTGGGCTCATGAAAGAATACTGCATCAATTCAAACGTGTTTTCTCCACAGTCAATACTGCTGCTTATACTCGAGCGATGAGACAATTTGGTGTATTCTTACCAGAACAAATAAATGCTGGTATTGGGTTTAAGCTCAGGTATGGTACGGATGCAGCTACCCTTGGCATTGTTTATCCAACACGTTTTGTACACAAACAGAAAACTGATGTAACTTTAGCTGGTAAGTAGTTGGTTAAATTGGACTTAACAAATTTGTATAAAAATAAAAATATCTCTTGGTATCTCTAAGTATGTATTAATATACATTTTATAATGAAATATCGAACTGTTGGACTATTTTAAACGGACACAACTTTGGATAGATATCGAACGAAAATAGTTTTTAATACCATACAAAGGGAACGGTGAGCGTAGTAACTATTGAACTGCTATAGCATACGATACACACATACATTGCCACACCATACAATAAGATGACAAAGTGTAGGAAGTATCGGATTGTTTTACCATGCATACCGGACGGAAAGCGTGCGAACGGACTGTCGTACCATGCAAAAAGGACTGCAAATGTGGGATATTTCTGACCGCAATATCATACAAAGCAGACAAGAAGAGATATATGATTGTCTATATATATATTTAAGGACACAATTGACAAGCTTAAACGCATGTGTGTTTCGTTTGTTGACAATATATCCTAATTTATTACTTGGAGACTTTCAATATTTTATTTAGTTTACTATGAAATGCTCTTTTTGGACGACACGTGTTTTTCAGGTAAATATAATAATGCAAGTATTGAATACATCTGTAACATTGTATGTTTTCAGGAATAAATATGACAATCCTACATATTCCAGGAGAAACGGATGACCAAATTGGGGTATGGATTCCCGAAAGTCGAACTCTGTTATGTGCAGACGATATTTACAAGGCCTTTCCAAATCTGTATGCTATCCGAGGTACACCATCGAGAGATTTAATGCAATGGGTTGATTCTTTAGATTTAATGTTGAGTTACGAGGCAGACTTTCTTGTTCCAAGTCATACGAGGCCGATAATTGGTCGTGAAAATATAAAACAAATTTTGACAGTGTACAGAGATGCAATACAGTTTATTCATGACCAAACAGTGAGATATATAAATCAGGGTTTTACCGCTGATGAAATCGTTGACAAAGTCAAGCTTCCAAATAATTTAGCAACACATCCATATTTGATAGAATTTTACGGCACTGTAGCATGGTCTGTAAAGGGTGTTTTCACGTCTTATCTTGGATGGTTTAGCGGAGACCCAATCGATCTCCAACCTCTGACATTGAAAAATAAATCGAAGCGAATGATGAAATTGATAGGGGAAGACAAAATGCTAGATGCTGCCAAAACAGCATTCAAAGACAAAGATTATCAATGGGCTTTAGAATTATCAACATATATACTCAATTGTAATCCTGACAATTATGATGCAAGGGAAATAAAGATAGATGCATTAACTTTGTTGGGTTCCAGACAAATAAGTGCGTGCGGACGAAACTATTTTTTGACCGCGGCATTCGAAGAAGCAAGTGAAATAAAAATAAGAGATCCACAGCATAATAGAGAGATGGGCGCCAGACTACTACCAATCAGACAGCTGTTTCTGGCCATGCCTTCTAAATTCAAACCGGAAGATTGTGGTGACGTTAACAACACAATGTTATTCTCGTTCTCTGATTCTGGTGAAAACGTGAAGTTAACTATAAGAAACTCTGTAACAATTGTATCATTCCACGATGAAGACACTTCTTATGATGTAAAAATATCGCTGACGGAAATAGTATTTCGAGAACTCGTTGTGAGTCAAATCAGAGCAATAACGGCGTATGGGTCGGGTGAAATAGTTATTGATGGTGGAATAATGAAATTTAGAAATTTGATGAATTGTTTTGCAAAATTATAAGTATGTTTTCTTTCTTTCATATTTATTTATTTATTTATTATTATTTTTCGTTCATATGTTTTTTTTTTACAATATAAAATATTGAACTTTATAATTGCATTTTTTTATGGTTTCGTTTTACACATATGGAAGTATTTAATTTGTGATAAGTAATTACATCGTGACAGTATCGCTGACGGAAGATCTTGGTACAACGACTGGTTCCTCCATATAGCTATATCTATATTTATAGTTTTGACTTCTGTATTGGCAGTGGTCAAATGGTATCTGTAAAAATATTGTAAGTTTGTCTACCAGATGTGGATTCTTAAGAATTCAAATGATTTCTTTCGGCGTTTAGAATCTCAAGTACATAGTCTGTTCCGATGCCTTTATATATTCTTCTCTTTGTATTCCTGTACATGTACTTCAATCAAAATTGACAGACCTTACTTAAATACTAAAAGTAATGATCTCTCCTTTTACTAGATATATAAATGGTCCAGAACAAAGAACTGCCATAGCGCATTGCTACCCCACTTCTTATATTATGTTCCTCCAGCACAGGGGCAACTTTTACGCATCGCTTCGGAAGCACTAACATAACCAATCTAATTAAATTAGATATAACATATTTTACGATGCATTAACATCTCATAACATCCTGTAAGGGGTCACGTCAGGGTTGATATTTCAACTGACCAATCAGCGATGAACCTAACAGTATTACGGCCTAGCACACACCGGGAGCTCTCTTGCATATGATTGTGTTGTGTTTTTGTTTTGTTTGTCTTCGTCTTGTGTATACTATGTTGCCGGTTTCTCTGGATTGTCCATTTTAATTGCCCCTTCGGTTTTCTCTAATAATAACACACTATTTCATAGTTATTGCTCTTTGAATGATTTTAATAAATCGTTGACACTTGAAACTTATTATTTCGTCTTGATTTGATGTTTCACTTGTGTTTTTAAGTTTATCTGGAATCAAATTCGTTTATATTGTTCCCTGTTATTGGCATGGTGCTTTGTATCTTGTGCATATATTTTTCAATATTCAACATCTGTTTTGTTGATATTGGTGGAAATGTGTTGACCATCACTGTTCAAACTGTCTTTTCATAATGTTGTCTATATTATGCAATGTAAATGGCTTTAACATTGTAACAAACTGACAAGTAAGTCAACAATTTTGTATTTCTATAGCGCGCACTATTTTAATCAGTGATTGAATGATTTTATTCTATTACATTGTTACAGAAATAAAATAAACATATAATAAGGTAATATTCGGTGTGCATGTGCAAATTATATATACATATTAACATGCAGGACTGACTCTCGCATATATGGTTATAATAAATTTAAACTTTTACTTTAAATGAGAACACAATACCAGTTGAACAAAGGTCTAGTTTGAATGTGTTTGGGTTCGTACAACAAAAAATGTATAAATCAAATTACCGGTGTTACATACTCATTTTTCCCCCCGGAAAAATGAGTATATACTGAGATTTCCCCCCCAGAAAACCAAGTATGTGTTAACATACTAGTTTTCCCCCTCTCCTATTTTAATATGGTTTTTCTTGTGTACACTCCTATACATGTACATGTATATGGTGGAAGACATAATAGTTAAATGTGAACGAAAGAGGGTATCAACAATGATAATAGTAATAACTAAGGCAAGCATGAACATGGAGTGAGAACGGATAAGGAGGTAGGAGGAAAGGATGGGAAAAACACTTGAGTGATAAAGCGATCTTCCTTAGTGCAAGTGAGAAAAGCTCAAGTTGGTGGATTGAGAGGAATGAAGGATGGAGAGGTGGTGAGGATGACTGAGAGGAAGGAGGGAGAGAGGTAGTGAGGAGGTGAGGGGGGGGGGGGGGGGGGTAGGAGGGGATCTGACCCCGCAACCCCGAACTAAGAAACTTGAAATCCCCTTAGTCCCGAACTAAAAAACTTGAAATCCAGAAGTCCCGAATATAATAAAATTTCAATCCCGAATCCCGAAAGGGTCTATCCCGAATTCCCGAGCTTAAAAAGACACCATCCCGGAGTCCTGAAAAGGGTCCTTCCCCCTCATAGTAGTAATTTAATTTAGAGAATACTGTTACCATTTAGTTCATCATTTGAAATGAACATAATATGATACATTGGTATAATTATGTTCGGTAAAGCAAATCCACATTCTGACAGTAGAACTAATAATTGTATCATTCATAGTTATGCGTCATTGATGGACGCTGCCATTCTATAGTTACTGATCTCTATTTAAAATGATCGATTACAAACACACAAGCTACCACAAAATAGTTTGTTTAGTTTAAAGCTAATTATGTTGTGTATCGGTGTACTGTAAACAGTTGAAATTCTTAAGAATAAATTAACAGATAACCATTGGCGAATCCAGGGGGAGTTCCGGGGGTCGGAAATCCCCCGGAACCCCCCTCCCCTTTGCTCGGCAAATTTTTGAAAAATCCGTGAAAATCGGCAAAAATTAGACTGGAACCCCCCTTTTTAGCTCAACTGACTAAAAGTCAGGGTGAGCTTTTGCCATCACCTTGCGTTCGTCGTCCGTCCGTTAACTTTTTACATTTTGATATTCTTCTTGAGAACCACTGAACATAATTTAACCAAACTTGGTATGAATGATCCTTAGGGTATGTAGACTATAGTTTGTGAATTATATATCCGTCGATGAAAAAACATGGCCGCCATGGCTAATAATAGAACATAGGGGTCAAACTGCAATCATTGACTAATATTTCAAAAAGTATTACAGATAGAGAAAAATAGAGGTGATCTTCCTTCTTCAGCATCAAAAGCTCTACAAAAGTCTCCATAGGGTCGAAGTCGTACAACGACCCCTTATAGGAGTTATTGTCCTTGCATAGTCTATCAGTGCAAAGGGGGAGAATTGAGTATGAGGGGAAAACTTCAGTATATACTCAGATTTCCCCCCTAGAAATCAGGGGGGAAATCTGAGTATATACTGATCTTTCCGGGGGGAAAATGAGTATATACCGATATTTCTGGGGAAAAAACTAGTATATACTCATTTTTCTGGGGGGGGGGGATGAGTATGTAACACCGGTACTTTCTTTTAGAATCAAATGTTTTACAACTCATAATATAGTGGTAATCAACCGCATCGGTGGTGTAATGGTTAGCGTGCTCGTCTCGAGTGTGGTAGATCATGGGTTCATCGGTGGTGTAATGGTTAGCGTGCTCGTCTCGAGTGTGGTAGATCATGGGTTCATCGGTGGTGTAATGGTGAGCGTGCTCGTCTAGAGTGTGGTAGATCATGGGTTCATCGGTGGTGTAATGGTTAGCGTGCTCGTCTCGAGTGTGGTAGATCATGGGTTCATCGGTGGTGTAATGGTTAGCGTGCTCGTCTCGAGTGCGGTAGATCATGGGTTCATCGGTGGTGTAATGGTTATCATGCTCGTCTCGAGTGTGGTAGATCATGGGTTCATCGGTGGTGTAATGGTTAGCATGCTCGTCTCGAGTGTGGTAGATCATGGGTTCATCGGTGGTGTAATGGTTAGCGTGCTCGTCTCGAGTGTGGTAGATCATGGGTTCATCGGTGGTGTAATGGTTAGCGTGCTCGTCTCGAGTGTGGTAGATCATGGGTTCATCGGTGGAGTAATGGTTAGCATGCTCGTCTCCAGTGTGGTAGATCATGAGTTCATCGGTGGTGTAATGGTTAGCGTGCTCGTCTCGAGTGTGGTAGATCATGGGTTCATCGGTGCGGTGGTGTAATGGTTAGCGTGCTCGTCTCGAGTGTGGTAGATCATGGGTTCATCGGTGGTGTAATGGTGAGTGTGCTCGTCTCGAGTGTGGTAGATCATGGGTTCATCGGTGGTGTAATGGTTAGCGTGCTCGTCTCGAGTGTGGTAGATCATGGGTTCATCGGTGGTGTAATGGTTAGCGTTCTCGTCTTGAGTGCGGTAGATCATGGGTTCATCGGTGGTGTAATGGTTAGCGTGCTCGTCTCGAGTGTGGTAGATCATGGGTTCATCGGTGGTGTAATGGTTAGCATGCTCGTCTCGAGTGTGGTAGATCATGGGTTCATCGGTGGTGTAATGGTTAGCGTGCTCGTCTCGAGTGTGGTAGATCATGGATTCATCGGTGGTGTAATGGTTAGCATGCTCGTCTCGAGTGTGGTAGATCATGGGTTCATCGGTGGTGTAATGGTTAGCGTGCTCGTCTCGAGTGTGGTAGATCATGGGTTCATCGGTGGTGTAATGGTTAGCGTGCTCGTCTCCAGTGTGGTAGATCATGGGTTCATCGGTGGTGTAATGGTTAGCGTGCTCGTGTCGAGTGTGGTAGATCATGGGTTCATCGGTGGTGTAATGGTTAGCGTGCTCGTCTCGAGTGTGGTAGATCATGGGTTCATCGGTGGTGTAATGGTTAGCGTGCTCGTCTCGAGTGTGGTAGATCATGGGTTCATCGGTGGTGTAATGGTTAGCGTGCTCGTCTCGAGTGTGTTAGATCATGGGTTCATCGGTGGTGTAATGGTTAGCGTGCTCGTCTCGAGTGTGGTAGATCATGGGTTCATCGGTGGTGTAATGGTTAGCGTGCTCGTCTCGAGTGTGGTAGATCATGGGTTCATCGGTGGTGTAATAGTTAGCGTGCTCGTCTCGAGTGTGGTAGATCATGGGTTCATCGGTGGTGTAATGGTTAGCGTGCTCGTCTCCAGTGTGGTAGATCATGGGTTCATCGGTGGTGTAATGGTTAGCGTGCTCGTCTCGAGTGCGGTAGATCATGGGTTCATCGGTAGTGTAATGGTTAGCGTGCTCGTCTCGAGTGTGGTAGATCATGGGTTCATCGGTGGTGTAATGGTTAGCGTGCTCGTCTCCAGTGTGGTAGATCATGGGTTCATCGGTGGTGTAATGGTTAGCGTGCTCGTCTCGAGTGTGGTAGATCATGGGTTCATCGGTGGTGTAATGGTTAGCGTGCTCGTCTCGAGTGTGGTAGATCATGGGTTCATCGGTGATGTAATGGTTAGCGTGCTCGTCTCGAGTGTGGTAGATCATGGGTTCATCGGTGGTGTAATGGTTAGCGTGCTCGTCTCGAGTGCGGTAGATCATGGGTTCATCGGTAGTGTAATGGTTAGCGTGCTCGTCTCGAGTGTGGTAGATCATGGGTTCATCGGTGGTGTAATGGTTAGCGTGCTCGTCTCCAGTGTGGTAGATCATGGGTTCATCGGTGGTGTAATGGTTAGCGTGCTCGTCTCGAGTGTGGTAGATCATGGGTTCATCGGTGGTGTAATGGTTAGCGTGCTCGTCTCGAGTGTGGTAGATCATGGGTTCATCGGTGGTGTAATGGTTAGCGTGCTCGTCTCCAGTGTGGTAGATCATGGGTTCATCGGTGGTGTAATGGTTAGCGTGCTCGTCTCGAGTGTGGTAGATCATGGGTTCATCGGTGGTGTAATGGTTAGCGTGCTCGTGTCGAGTGTGGTAGATCATGGGTTCATCGGTGGTGTAATGGTTAGCGTGCTCGTCTCGAGTGTGGTAGATCATGGGTTCATCGGTGGTGTAATGGTTAGCGTGCTCGTCTCGAGTGTGGTAGATCATGGGTTCATCGGTGGTGTAATGGTTAGCGTGCTCGTCTCGAGTGTGGTAGATCATGGGTTCATCGGTGGTGTAATGGTTAGCGTGCTCGTCTCGAGTGTGGTAGATCATGGGTTCATCGGTGGTGTAATGGTTAGCGTGCTCGTCTCGAGTGTGGTAGATCATGGGTTCATCGGTGGTGTAATGGTTAGCGTGCTCGTCTCGAGTGCGGTATATCGTGAGTTCAATCCCTGGTCGACTCAAACCAAAGACTATAGAATTGGTATTTGTTGCTTCTTCTCTAAGCACGCAGCGTTACGGAGTAAGAGCAAAAATTGGGTGGCTCGGAATCAGAATAATGTGTCCGAGTGGGGTGACATGTCTCTCTGAAGTGTGGTTTCAGTGAGCTAGGACTATAAAAATCCAACTAAGCGTGTTGGTCTAGAACAAAGCGGACCTCATCACCATCTCATTGAAAATTAACTTGTTCTCCCCATGATAGAGCTGACAAATTTCCGAATTGGCGTTAAGCAACAATCACTCACTCACTATGTCGTTTGAGTTACCAAGGGGACATATCATGTCATCTCTTGACACGCCATAACACCTTCCTGTCTCAAACGGTAGGCGAGGATTTCTACATCTAAATTTACAAAATATAAATATATAGTTCAGCCATAAAATTTTCGAATTCATCTTTGTCTTAGAAATCCTAGCAAATACATTTTGAAGATCACCAACTGAAGTCTAGATATTCTTGTTGACATTGGTCTTTCATTTTTTGCTTAACGCAAACACATCAGTAACAAATGTTTGAAGATGCCAAAGGCAAAGGGTAATCAGAAGCAACAAATCGAAGAGGTTCAGACAATACAATGAACAATATAAATAACGATATATAAAACATTACACAGAAAACTAAACATCGAGAAAAACGAAACTCACTAACTCATGTGCTCCGGAAGGAAAAGTAGTTACTATTTCATATGTGGCACCTGTCTTGTTACTCTTTTAGCATTGGAAATAGCAATAATAATAAATGGTAGAAGAAAGACAACGATAAACTAATATCTTTTCTTATTGCTAGTAATTAGATTTATATCTGATTGATAAAACAAATGTGTCGATGTAATAATTAAGTTTAAGAAGAATTTGAAGATACCAAAGGGGTAATCAGAATCCGTATATCGAAGAAGAACAGACAACATATTGGCCAAAAGAAAAAGTATAAAAGGACAAACAACGATCTACTACATAACCGACGAAAGCACTCAAACCGAGATACACAACGACGAACGAGCCCTCCACAATCCAACAACATCGACGCAAGTAAGGGAGTGATCTACCCAGACAATACGTAATTTCATTGGCAGGCAATTAACGCCGACAAAATACCTTATCGATCCGGAAGAAGACCGGAAGCCATGGAAAACATGTACAACTGTACGAAGCCCGTACATCAGAGACAAACTTTCATACAAAACGGAATTTAAAGACGGATCGGTGTCATTTTCAGAATCATTCGACCCGGACGACCCAACGTTAATAGATCGCTTCCCTGATTACACAACTGAAACAGACCTTGGTGAAAGACCACCAACACCCACACAACGACGGGGAAAAACAGCATGCGAAAGGCAAGCAAGAAGAAGAAAACTATGTCTGCAATACCTCAATAGGTGAGCCGGACGTTAAACCCTCATACTACTACTACTACTAAACAATCATATATAACTAAAGATCGAGTAACACGTACCCCACTAAAAACCAGGGTGAAATTTAAATATTTGAACTCGTCGCATTGACCAAATTATGATGGCTGCCTATTTATGTTAACAAAGCGCTTTCTTAAAGCAAACTTCTGGTGATTATAAAGTGTCTTGATAATAACGTTGACATATCTATCAGATACTACTGTATATAAATTTGCCTACTGCTACATTTAAATAATAGATATATGTCGTGAATACATGAATTACATATGAAGATGCTGCAGAAATATTTTCACGAACTAATCATACTTTATTGCAACAAAAAATAAAACAATATATATATAAATATTTTAACTCTATGCTTTATATCCTATCCGGTCCCAAAAAGAACAAAATTTGTCCCGAAATGAACTGCCCAATTCATTATTTGGAGTTTTAAGAACTATATTTTGCCAGCCACTGTTCATATCATATTTTGGCCAAGCTATAGGTGGTGGTGTACCCTTTGATGGGTCACCAGTTTTGGCAAAATTTGACCAGTATGTTATCATGCTATTTGAAAGCTTGTATTCCTCGGGTGTAAAAGTGAAATTATTAGTACCAGACTGGAAAACATAAGGTATTTCTGAACCATGACATACATGATCGTCACACTCTGTGAATTTCCCCCATCCCTTAAATGAGAAAAAATGATCAAAGACATAAACCCAGGTATCTACTCCGTACTTTAACATGACTTCTCTTGTGTAGTTTCTACAGGCACATGTAAAAATAAAATCTGTTGATGCAAGCTGTAGATCTTCTCGTTCATCTAATGGATGATTAGGTGGATACATGGCTAAAATATCTAAAACATTTCGTCCATAAGTGGCAAGGAGGACCTCTGCGTACAACGTGGGACTAACTGTAGTGTTCCAAGCTTCAAAGATGAAAATTCTGGTTTCTTCTGTATTCGTTCCAATCATGAATGGCTTTTTCTGGAAATATCCTTGTCTGAGAGCATCCAATGGTTGCATTGGTACAACTTTACCATCGACATAAGGACCGAGTGGTTCAAAAAATTCTAAAAGTTTAATCGATGTTGGGTAGTTTCGGATAGTCTTTTGTGCTATTGCAACTTCGTCTGAAGATTTAGAACGTAGACATGCCATGTCGTTGGGTTGACACTTAAGCTGCAATGTTAACATTTCTCCAAGAAAAAGTTCCTCTGTTCGATCTTTGAATGGAATAGAGATCGGAGGACTCTCCATAATTGCCCTCTGAAAGTACTTAGAGCTTTCCGCATTCATAAGGTGAATGGTTGTTGACTGTGCACCTGAGCTTTCCCCGAACAAGGTCACCTGTAACAAAATAGTTGACATATTAATAATTATAAAAAAGGGCAAATATTTTTTATAAAACTGTATTTAGAAAACAAAAAAGAAAGTCAAGAGAGATAAATGTATCACCCAATCCGACACAATCTCTCTGTGTGTGCTACGTTTTAATACCTCACAATTTGATTGGCTTGTCGTGGATTGGTCGGTTAAAAATACGATCCTTGACGTGATCGCGTATGGGATGTCATTAGATTTTAGTATATCGTTAAAGAGATTCAACAAACGTCGTATTTTAATTAGATAAACTTTGACATACATCATATTCCAGCTTTGTATTTGCATTAATAGGTATATGCACAAGATTAACAGTCTTTCTTTATCATTTCCAACTATGCAATTATAACATGCATTGTGGTCCTCAGGGAACCATGTGCAGTCCCATGTAGTATCCATTTGTTTTCCTGTAAGAAGTCTTTCATGTCTTATACTGTGCTTTTTATATGCGTTTTAACACGTGGAATACCAATAACGTATCATATGTACCAAGCCAGAAAAGTGAGCGGTAATGTATGTGTGTTGGGATATCGATTTTGTCTCTTTCTACAATTTTTGTTTAGATTTTGAAACTGTTCCAAAAATGGGACATTTTTTTCTTCCTATTATTAGATCATAGCAATCTGAACAGTCTTTGTTTCCTTCATAACAGCTCTGAACAGTCTTTGTTTCCTTAATAACAGCTATGAACAGTCTTTGTTTCCTTCATAACAGCTCTGAACAGTCTTTGTTTCCTTCATAACAGCTCTGAACAGTCTTTGTTTCCTTCATAACAGCTCTGAACAATCTTTGTTTCCTTCATAACAGCTCTGAACAGTCTTTGTTTCCTTCATAACAGCTCTGAACAGTCTTTGTTTCCTTCATAGCAGCTCTGAACAGTCTTTGTTTCCTTCATAACAGCTCTGAACAGTCTTTGTTTCCTTCATTGCAGCTCTGAACAGTCTTTGTTTCCTTCATAGCAGCTCTGAACAGTCTTTGTTTCCTTCATAACAGCTCTGAACAGTCTTTGCTTCCTTCATAACAGCTCTGAACAGTCTTTGTTTCCTTCATAACAGCTCTGAACAGTCTTTGTTTCCTTCATAACAGCTCTGAACAGTCTTTGTTTCCTTCATAGCAGCTCTGAACAGTCTTTGTTTCCTTCATAGCAGCTCTGAACAGTCTTTGTTTCCTTCATAGCAGCTCTGAACAGTCTTTGTTTCCTTCATTGCAGCTCTGAACAGTCTTTGTTTCCTTCATAGCAGCTCTGAACAGTCTGTTTCCTTCATAACAGCTCTGAACAGTCTTTGTTTCCTTCATAGCAGCTCTGAACAGTCTTTGTTTCCTTCATAACAGCTCTGAGCAGTCTTTGTTTCCTTCATAGCAGCTCTGAACAGTCTTTGTTTCCTTGCTTTTAATACATGTGGTTGATTATTTAAACGTAGACTAGTATATCTAATTTAGTGGCCACGACGTCTTTCTGTGTTGACTGTCATTAAGTACGCTCGTAGTCCTAAGATTAGAAAGCCGAACAATAAATCTTTGTTTTGGAAGCAAGCAAACCAGAGGGCGTAAGCTTAATATCTTAACGTTAGAGAAACCCGAAGGGACAATCAGTGATAATCCAGATAAATAGGATACATTGGGTACATAAGACACAGGACGAAGACAAAGAAAATACAAAAACAGCAGAGAAAACTATAATAATTAGCAACACGAACCTCACAATAACCCCTCTTACTAATTGTTGGACATGATAAAGGTATAATATGAATTTCAGAGGTTTACAAAATATATCACTATGTTTGACAAATATAAAGCACACATAATATGATATCTGAATAACCTGTTTTGGATCCCCTCCAAAATTCTGTATATTTTCTGCAATCCATTTAAGAGCAAACTGTTGATCCAAAATACCATAGTTACCAGTCGCTCCCTTTTGAGTTGGTGTATCTTTAGTCAACAGAAATCCGAGGGCGCCTGTTAACAATATATTACTTTGAATTACATATCTATAAACATTTAAAATCTGTGAAAAACTGTGTAAATAAATGATTGTGGACAACACTTACATGACTGCATCATTTCACTTAGAGGGGAGGTTTTGCACACAACACTAGTTCACCACATTATTTTTGTTATGTACGTGCCTGTGTCTAGCCATAAAAGTGAGTGGTCATGTATAAGTGTGCTATGAGTATCGAGCTTGCCTCTATTTCTACGATTTTTCTATTGGATTTTGGAATTGATCCGACTGTGTGGTATTTTTTTCCCATTTTATTACGAAAATACATCAATATTAAACAATAAAATATCATTAATATTCATTGCCAGTTTCATCACAAAAATCAGGCAATGTATCATAGGTGTGACGTGTATACTAGATAGTTTAATTTGCTCACTAATGACGCAAGTTAGATAGCCAAAAAATTCAAAATATATTGGAGCAACGACCAAAACATGTTACAACAAATTGGTTAAGGGATGATCTTAAAACTAATTTTTTACTTGTGTATGTACATTCTAATGATAAAAATATAGAAAGGAGGTATAGAAATAATTGCATGGATATATAATGTGCTATTGAACTGGTGCTGCTCTCGTGGAATGACAGCTCATAATGACATAGTTATCATGTGCTAGTGATAGCAACATAAACAATATATATCATAAATGCTGTAGTTATATGCTTTACACTCCTTGCTATAAGAACAGTGTATCTTTGCACTTAACCTTCAAGATATATATTTTTCTTAATGTTGTGGAAAGTGTGTTCTTAAAACAATTGCATACAAATCGTTCTATAAACTAAAATTTATAAAATACCTAGTCTATAATCTAAGGTTATCAGTATAACCTGGCCTATATGAGCAAAATATTCGCCATCAAACAACAGCGATGATGAACTCATATGAACAAAATTGCCGCCATGTAAATATACCATAACCGGAAATGACGTAATGACGCTTGCCGACAGAGGAGTCCATATATTTAGATACAAGCAATCTTCAGAGGTCTGAAAAAGAGAAGAAATAATATGCATATATCAGAAGAAATTTATCAGAATACATTTTTTTTTTATAAATATTCCTAACAGGGGTGTGCCAAAAGAACAAAATTTAAAATTGTGATGTCTAAAATATTCCATAATATATTAACACATAGGAGGAACTGCTTACTCTTCCGGGCACCTGTACTCTCCCTCGGTTTTAAGTGGTGTTCGCGTTGCTCAATCTTTAATATTCTGTATAGTGTTTTGTATATCATTGTTTGTCCTTTTGTCTTTTTTCTTTTGGTCATATCATTGTCTGTCCTCGATTTACAGCTTCTGATTGTCCCTATGATATCTTCAAACTTTCCTTTTTCATACAACAGTAAAATACTGAATATGTTTTACACAATACATTGTGAAGAAAACATAGCAGAATAAAAAAAAATCTGGTTTCGTTTTGTGTTTATATACTAGAAAAAAAGTGTTCGGACAACAGATTTGAGCCCATATTTTGCAGTGTACACCTAGCAGGGTCTTAAATTATACAACAAACATTTCTTCAACAAAGAATGTTCCTGTATGTTTTTGTAAAATGATTGTTGTCTTTTCCGTTTATCCGTAAACGAAGGCGTTATGTATACTTTACCGGAACAAAACGACGGATTGCTTAGAATGTGTTGTCTATCCTGTTCTTGTTAGCGGAATAGTATCTATACATCCCCTATTTTAATGAACAATTTTCTACACACTGAACAGATGGATGTATATCGTTACTTATATTACATGTTCAGCTTGGTATGTACAGGGCCTCCAAGAGAAATTTTGCAAAGCGGAACAAGACTGTTTTGGGGGCGCCGGGAACAGGCTGAGACTTCTCTCAAAATTGAGGATTTGAGGTCCTGCTCATAAAGTAAATGTGAGTGATGATCAACAACCAGAATTCAGAAGTCTAAGTGAATCTTACATAATTATTTTTTCTAAATAAACAAAAAATAGTTGAAAATACTCCTAAAATTTCAAAAAAATCAAAATTAAACGTCTATGTCTAAGGCTATGAGAGCCTTCAGATATTCAAATTACATAACCCTTCTTGGCTTTCCGGGCCCCGAACCGATGTACCGGCCGAACCCCCTCTCATAGGCCCTTGGGGTGTATGAAATGCATGGCATACATTTTCTCTGTAAAGAATATGGATAAATGTCTTGGTATACTTCGTAACTGTGCATATTCTGTATTTATCCATGTCATATTCAGCCCTGGTAACATTTCTTGTTCATAACTTGTGTTTTATTTACATTGTTCCATAACATACCGTATCTGGACAAACAAATGCAGGATTCATGTCCTTACAACCTTTCTGAGGACAGCCAGGCTTTAGCTCCGTAGCATTGTAAATATTGTGATCTATCCATTTCTTCTTTTCCACTGGATTGTTCCATCTAGTAGAAAATTATATTTGATTACATGTTTTTGAAATGCCGCTCATTTTCCTGGCTTGGTACAGGCATATAAATTATCATTGAGGGTCATTTACACAAAAAATCTTTTTTTTATTGTGTTGAGCAGAAATCCAAAATTGCCACCACTTCATAACATTGTTTTGACACAGTACCCTTATTTTTTTTTACTTTTTTAACCTCTAAAGTTCATGAATAACCAGCTGAGCGATACACGCATTTCTCAAACTCATTAATTGGCCCAAAATGACACATTTTTACGAGTAAGTCTAGGACAACAATACCAGGTGGCAAATACAAGCCCACTATAATCTTCATCTCCATTTGGTATCTGCATAGTAACTTTTCAAGTTTATTCATTTACATAAAAATATACGGATGATCAATATCGATACATTTAACAATATGAAACGAGATAAACAAATGTTTAAATGCAAGAAACTTCATGTAAAATGCATATGGTGTTTTATTACTTTTATTCCAAACAGGTATTTTTATACTTAATTAAACTTACCTGAGATTGTTAACAGGGGGCTCTGCGTAGGGAATGCCTAGAAATGCGTTCACATTGTTTTTCATGATTCCGGCGATTTTTCCGTATTTGGTGTTGACAATAGGCGTAGATAGTACAAAAGTTGTAACAAATGCTAGTATCAGAAGTACCGTCTGAGTAATAAAAATCGACATTTTTTCGTTTATTTTACATTTGTTAGTAAATATATTAATATATAATTATGTCGATTATCTTTATCAAGAAGCCACGTGATAGACGAAGGTTAATTTGACAATAGAGATACCCATTCTTGTAGGTTCATGTGAGGTTGCATTGTACAAATATAAATGACACGCCATATTGATAAGTTATATTGCACCCATTACCTATGTGTATTTTATCACCACTGATGTTGTGAGTTCGAATCTCGATCAGGGCGAGGTGTACAACATTATGTGATAAAGTTTGCCAGTGACTTGCGACAGGTCGGTGGTTTTCTTTGGGGCCTCTGGTTTCCTCCACCAATAAAACTAACTGCTACGATATAACTGAAATATTGTTGAAAGTGGCGTTAAACACCATCAAACAAACAAACCTATGTTTAATTTGTGGTAAAAAGGGTTAATAGACTATTAATTGACCCTCGCTATAGGAATATTAAATAGTCGTTTAATTGTTCGTATCACTAGGGTCAACTGTTAGATTATGCTAAAGTATTCTTTTTGCAGATTCAGAAATATATTTTCTTCAGAAACGAACCGCATCGGTGGTGTAATGGTTAGCGTGCTCGCCTCGAGTGCGGTAGATCGTGGGTTCGAGCCCCGATCAAGTCAAACCAAAGACTACACAATTGGCATTTGCTGCTTCTCCGCTAACCACGCAGTATAAAGACCAAAGACTGGTTGGCTAGGAATCAGGATAATGTGTCTATCCGAGGACTGTTTTTTCAGTAAGCCAGCACTATAAAAATCCAACTAGTTGGTCTTGTACAAAGCTGATCTCATAACCATCTCATTGAGTACAAAGCTGATCTCACAACCATCTCATTGAGTACAAAGCTGATCTCATAACCATCTCATTGACTACAAAGCTGATCTCATAGCCATCTAATTGAGTACAAAGCTGATCTCATAACCATCTCATTGAGTACAAAGCTGATCTCATAACCATCTCATTTAGTACAAAGCTGATCTCATAACCATCTCATTGATTACAAAGCTGATCTCATAACCATCTCATTGAGTACAAAGCTGATCTCATAGCCATCTTATTGAGGACAAAGCTGATCTCATAACCATCTCATTGAGTACAAAGCTGATCTCATAACCATCTCATTGAGTACAAAGCTGATCTCATAACCATCTCATTTAGTACAAAGCTGATCTCATAACCATCTCATTGAGTACAAATCTGATCTCATAACCATCTCATTGAGTACAAAGCTGATCTCATAACCATCTCATTGAGTACAAAGCTGATCACATAACCATCTCATTGAGTACACAAGCTGATCTCATAACCATCTCATTTAGTACAAAGCTGATCTCATAACCATCTCATTGAGCACAAATCTGATCTCATAACCATCTCATTGAGTACAAAGCTGATCTCATAACCATCTCATTGAGTACAAAGCTGATCTCATAACCATCTCATTGAGTACAAAGCTGATCTCATAGCCATCTCATTGAGTACACAAGCTGATCTCATAACCATCTCATTGAAAATGAACTTGTTTGAGTTAGCGTTAAACTACATATCACTCACTCACTCTTCAGAAACGAAAACATCGCATTTATCTATTGCTTAGTATAATAACAAGCTACAAAGCTATCAATATATAATTCAACAGTATTTGAAAAACGGCAGGATATGTTCAAAGGAAAAGAAAAAGAAATAATAATAGGAGGAAGAAGAACAAAAAGAAATGGGTAGAAACTACAGGTACAAATATCACCACTCCGTTTGGACAAACATATAAAACAATTAATTATATGCATATAGGTTATGAATTGTTGGTATTTGACGCCATTTTCAACAATATATCAGTCATATCTTAGGGTCAATCTTATTGATGGGGGCAATAGGAATACACAGAGAAAAATATCATCGACCTGCTGCAGGTCATTGACAAAATTTATCACATAAAAAATGTATCGAGTACATCTCACTACGATGCCGGAATCGAATATCAACTTTAGTGCACTCGTCACAGCTTATACAACTCAGAGGAGGCGAGATGTACATTGTATATACTCAAACACCAACCTTGTTAGAGTTGGAATTATATACATAAAAGAATGTCGTATCGCACACAGGGTCGTCTTAACAGCATTATTGGCCACCGGGCAAAGCAATGCACTAGTGCCCATACCTACACAACCACTTACAGGAATAAAACTGTAAATGTCGATAAAATTAAACATATATTTATTGTATTTGTATATCCAACAAAATAGTTTTTAAACATTAAAAAACATGCTGTACACAACATACATATATTAGCATGGGGTGCCTATGTTCGTGGGGCACCCGGGCAACTGCACAGTGTGCCCATGCGTTAAGACGGCACTGCTCGCACTCGGCCGATTCTGTTCCTCCATCTAATAGACGGTGAACACAGGATTCACTCGAGTTTTGCTGAAAGAAAGCACTGATTACATATAAATGTAGGTAGATTTAAATCCAACCACCATAGGATGACGGCCACGATGTTCCAATGCTTGGTAGTAAATATTGACATACATAATGATGTCAACATAGAAAGTAGTGTATTGGAATATAAAATATTGACTGATATCGGAAAAATAATTTATCAATATGATCTATAAATCTAAACGTTTTGATCCTCATTAGATAGACAATATGAATAATAAATGATAAAGCATCACAGTTCTTTAGTCATCAAGCGACAGTCACGTAACAAGTATTAAATTATAAATAACTTATGAAATATGCATGTTGCAACACAAATTTTTTTTTCTGTTTTTTTGACAAAGCTTTGAAATAAATTACCGCGTAATTAAACTGAAAACACATAAAATTTATTTAATTCTAATACCCATTGTCATAGCAAATTATCGTAAACAAGGGCTTAATATTAACACAGGAGATCAAAGTTATTTTAAACAATACATAATCAACATTTTTTTCACGTTAGAAGACTGAGAATTCAGTCGTATAATAAGGTTGAATAAATTTACATAAGATTATTAGAGATAAAATAAACAGGAATTTTAAATAACAACACTAGTTCTCAGTGAAAAATATAAAACTTCAGTGATAGGAGAAGTATGAAACCAAAAGGAATAAAAATTGAAAACAGATTCAAGGAAAATAAGAAAATTCCAAAGATTATCGTCATTGATGAAGACGAGGATAAACAGTTACAAAGACAAAGTGTAGACCATAGTACGAGGAGAAAGTCACCTGCTCCAACATTACCAAGCAGCCGACTTTCACGTTCACGCTCTCCAATATCAGAGCATCGGAAAACAGAAAACATTATTTCAACAACAATTCCAAATAATAAACGATCAGAATCATTCGGATTAACAAGTAATAGGAGGATAAACTCTCATGTTCTTCCAACTTTGAACGCGCCAATCTCTTTTCGAAGCAGGTCGCCAACTCGTTCCCGGTCAAATTCGTTTTCCAGTAGAGATAGTAAACAATTGCAGTTCAATGAGAACCTTTTAGTTGGCGAGGAAATGAAAAGATCAAAATCACAGAATGACTGTATGTCAATCTTAGACAGAGGATTTTCATCAGATTTTGCCGAAGCAATGTCGTCCATTAGACGTTTCCCATCTCATGAAAGATTTTAACAGAAAATTCATAATCATTGGAATATTCAAACATTGGAAAATACATGTACTAATTAGGAACTGAAGAAAGTTTTTATTTCTAAAAACATCACAAGTAAGAGGGGAAATTTTTCGTCGTTTTACTGTGTTTGGGATTTAAGATGGGAAATTAAACATGGAAAGATGTTCTAAAGGATCACAGAAATTACTGAATCTGAAATGTGTGAATTTATACATACAAGGTATGGGTGGAGTAACACACACTACAAAAACTACACAGTTACATCAATATATCTATGTATATGAGGATGAAGTCTTTGTGTATCTGTACAGGAGAAAGAGAAATATTATTTTACATAATGATTTTATTACATAATATATTGGAATATGACCTGCCTTGTTACATTATGTTCATTCTAATTGTTTGATGGAAAATCTTATTGACCCGGTGTAATTTACTAGCATTTTTAGTGACAGTGTTTGCGTTTTGTGTCAGTGATCAAAACTAAGTTGACTTTTATTCACTTAACTTATATATTATATAATAAAACAATCGCAGTTTTTCTTCTGTGTCGGTCATGAGTTTTTGTAGACATAAGAAACTAATATTGATCTCGGCCTACGTCCTTGTTCAATATTGATTTCTCTTTAGAAAAAAAGATTCATAAAAACTCATATCAATATCAATTTCTACAATAGACTATTATACATTTATTGCATGCTGGTGAGGGAAATATGAAAATTTATTCACCCAAGAGTATCATATTCCCTGAGGGCATCGCCCGAGGGGAATATGATACTCGTGGTTGAATAAATTTTCATATTTCCTGAACCCGCATGCTATAAATGTTTTATTATACCGAATGAAACCAAGAAAACACATATATGTAAAATACTACTGGCAAACATATTTTAAGTCCTTTGGAACGTTGTCTAAGAAATTTGAAAACCACACCCACAACGGTCGCCTGCAAGTGATGCGTTCCGAGTGCATCTGACGTTGTCCTGTCAAAGAACGATAACTCTGGGGGGAAAACCCGCGAGGCTTCCGAGGGGGTGGAATATGATTTTTATTTCACGAAATATGGTTTTTGTCCTATGTGATCACGTGTTCTGATTTTTACCCATTGTCCAATCAAATTAATCTATTTATGGTAATTAATATATGAGGTACAGTATAATAATATCGTATATTGCTATGCAGACAATGAAAATAAACTGTGCTGATTTTAAATGCGAAACAACATATATAATACATGTACCCGTTGTGGTTCATGTACATTTTTATGTTAAATTATAATAATCTTCGGTAATATAGAGGGGGGTGGGGAGGGGTGGGATGTCTCCTTCGGATTGCCATAGTTTTTGGAGAAGCTATATTCACTTCAGTTATGTCATGTTATGACAAAGCTTGAACATTTTCTGTACCTTTGAGTGCATATCAACAATCCGGGGCGACAATCACGTAACCTGTTTAATCTGATAATAGTAGTATATATGTAGAACAAATTGTGGACTAATTTTAATAATACAACTTAAATTTATAGCGTAATGAAAAATTCGTACAATTTGACTTTTCTCTAGTGAATAAATTAAAGTCTACAAATAAACTATGCATGAAAGGGATTTACCTTCCAACATTCCAACGTAGCATTATTTTACGGGCGAACGAAGGTTACAAAAAATGTACACAGTTATTTACACAGTTAGACAACCTTTGAAGTGAAAAACTTGTTTCATTACTTGTGTCTTTATATATATAATATACAGATTTTATACAAATGTTTCACTATTATTTCGCTAAATAAAACGTCAAGATACTGTGAATAAATAAGGGCAGTCACTTGAAGTTTCAAAAATTAGGGGAAAAAAAGAGAAAAACTTCGAAAAATTTTGGCCATCTATAATAAATAAGGGTTATTATAAATGACCAACATTTTTCGAAGTTTTTCTTTTTTTTTTCCCTAATTTTTTAAACTTCAAGTGACTGTGCTCACATGTGTAAAGTTCCATGGAAAAAAGATCGATAATAATGACACACTGATCCATATTTGTTTACTACCCTTTTTCCAAATGGCATCGTATTACGTCACACAAGGCCGGTCAGTGGTAAATAAATCATGTGATTTTGTCATAGAACTTAAAAAGTAAACCAGATTAAGAAAGTATAGTATTTTAGATTTTTCTGTGCAATTGTTTTGTCTGAAAAATTTCAAAAGATGTTTTTTTAAATAGTTTGAAATTGAAGTATTAAAAATTAATTATTTGATGCAAACATTGAACTTGCTGGTGTCTTCAACCTATGCCAACATTTTTAAATATCATATTCAAGGTATGCCAACAAACATTATATTACAGGTGTTTATATAGTAAATTTGGAAATGCAGGTCTCAAAAGTGAAATTTATTATTTAAAAAAAACCAAAGCAAAACAAAAAACAATCTAAAAATATAAGAATAAGTGTGGTAAAATTTAATAAGTTGAAAAAAAAATAATCAAACTTTTGTAAAAATTTATATATGAAAATAAAAGTCTGGTAAAATTACACAAAAATCTGTAAATAAAAAAAATGAAAATATAAATTCTTTTAATAATTTAAATAAACAATCTTTCTAAAAGGTATGAATTTAAAATATTATATGATACTCATGCAATTAAGCAATTTTCTTAAAATCTAAATTCAAAAGTTTTTAATGATATTTATTTATAAATTTAGAATTATCATAATTTCTATGATTTCGAAATCGAACATTCTTATCCAAAATCTAAGACAATTGTATTTTTAGCAATTTGTAATGTGATTGTGTATACTGATTGTTTTTGGTTATTTTGATAAAGTATGATAAAAAAAATATCTGTGTCTATAATATCTTTAATTTATTTTCATGAAGTATGATAAAAAAAAATATCTGTGCTTGTAATATCCTAATTTATTTTCATGATGTATGATATAAAAATATATATGTTTATAATATCCTATTTTATTTTCATAATGATTGATGTTAAAATATATGTGCTTATAATAATATCCTAATTAATTGTATCAAGTTTGATATTAAATATATATGTGCTGATATACTGATTTTTTGTTTGTTATTTCCATAAAATATTATTTTAAATACTTACTTTCTACTTACTATTCATTTAAAATTAATTGTGGACTTCGAGTACATTGACATCTCCCCCGATTTTACACTAATTAAACATGACAAGACATGTTTATATAACAATTAACCTATTCAACCTATGCCAACAATCTTTCTTACCTTTTTATATATATTTTTTTTAAATGTTGGCATAGGTTAAATGAACCAACTTGCTTACCCATTTATAATAGAATATTTAATCCAGTGAATTTGGTGTTTTTGTTTTTGTCAATGCAATATATTAGACTGCCATATTTTTGTAAAACAATTAATGACTGATTTCTGTTTACTTCAATCACATTTATTATCACTGAGTGGTAACAATACAGTTTTGTTTTAATAATGACAGGTCCCCCCTCCAGATAATCTTATTTTTCTGTCTGGTTTAATTTAATTCTCTGTTCAATTTATGCTATAAATTTTGATTATTGCTGGTAAATTAATTCTTTTTCTATCTTTTCTGTGAATATCATTTCATTACCCCAAGAAGTAAGGGGTATATTTGTTATTAAAGCAGCCGTGGAAATGCAAAATAGTCTGCCATTTTGTGACTAATGGAGAGTATTTTCCCGGTAAAATCAGCCATTTTCTAGAAAATTGTGGAATCTGAATGATCAATCATCATATTTTCAAAGTATTGTAAAATACAATTTGCTTGGCCTACTTTCCAGAAAAGGTCATGATCTGTGATGACGATTACATCAACAAACCGGAAAGGTAAAAATTCTTGGGAAATACCATCGCTTAAAACATATTTAACAAGCATAATGATCAGGAAAAAAAGACATTAGTAAAAAGGATCTTTTTTACTTGCATGGAATTTATTCAATTCAATCTTATCTGTTTTAATCTCATCTTGTAATCTTGAAGTTTAAAAGTATTCCCTCTGTGTTTATGTACGCTATGCATATACAGAATGACGTCAATGGTCTCGTGCTGCGCGAGAATTGTAAATCAAAACAAGTGACCGACTTAATTGCATGGCCGAGCAGATGTCACGACACGATATAAGTCTTTCAGTGTTTATACTAATGTTGAAATTCAAATACTTTTACCCCAATTGTTCCATGTTACAGCTATTCCAACACTACCAATGTTGAAATTAAAATACAATGTATTTGAAATCCAAATGTCATAGCTCTTGTTCTTCTGGTTCACGGTTGTGAAAAATTATTGTGATGAGATATTATTTTGTATGGGAAAGTTTTAGAAATCTGATGCGGCCATTTCGACTATTCTCTTTCAGTATGAAAGTAAAAAAATCGAAATCATTTCACGATTTTGTTTTTCGCTTTTACAATTTGTGAACACTAGTGTTAATAAATACAAAAAAAAAATCCCACATGATTAAAAAGTAGAGAGTTCAAGATATTGTGACAATGATAAAACAGATAAATTCCTGTTTTCACAGATTTAATAAATTTACATAATTTTAACATTTTCCACCTTAATTATTGATAGGTCATAAGAAGAAAGGTACATAGCGGGATCATCAACTTGTTCGACGAAAGAATTGTCTATTCACCTGACAAAGATTCTGTCTGCAGTAAAAGAGGGACAACAGAAATATTGTGAAACTGTTTACTCGCGTAGTGGCATAAATCACATGTGGATTTTGAAAAACTTTAAAGATCTTTTGGATAACCTGAAATCAAGATCTTTCTCTCAGGTATCCTCCATCAAAACTTTTGATTTTTCAACTCTATATACCACCCTACCGCATGACAAATTAAAAACCCGCTTAAAAGAAACAATTCATAAAGCTTTTAGTCATAGAAACTATGGCTCAAAATTTGTTGTGTTAGGCTACAATTCCACATATTTTTCAAACAAAATTCAAAAAGGTAAAACATGCTTCTCCGAGGAACAAGTGATCAGTATGCTGGAGTTCCTCATCGATAACATATTTGTCTCCTTTGGAGGGACACTGTTTCAGCAGGTCGTCGGCATACCAATGGGTACGAATTGTGCCCCTCTTCTAGCCGATTTTTTTTTATACTCATATGAGTCGGAGTTTCTTCAAAAGCTTGTAAAAGATAAGAAGATTCATGAGGCTAGAGCCTTTAATTTCACATACAGGTATATTGATGACGTTTTATCTATCAATAATTCTAGATTTGCAGAATTTTTTCCATTGATATATCCTCCAGAGCTGGAAGTTAAAGAGACAACCGATACAGCTTCGTCCGCATCATTTTTGGACTTATACCTCGAATTTGACGACAGTGGTCAACTCAGTACTAAAATTTATGATAAGTGGGACGACTTCAATTTTAAAATCATAAATTTTCCAAACATGTGCAGCAATATACCAGCTTCTCCTGCATATGGTGTTTACATCTCGCAATTGATTCGCTATGCAAGGGCCAGTAGCAATTATTCTGATTTCCTGAAACGTCATCTTCATCTGAGAAACAGGCTACTGGACCAGGGCTATAAAAAGATTCGCCTTATTCGATCTCTTAAAAATTTATATTCCGATACCAAGATCTTGTCGAAATATACTCCGTCTCTGCAGAAAAAAATATAAGCGATGCATTTTCATATAGTGAAAATGTATAAAGATAAAGAAGTAAAAAATGTCAAGGAGATTTTTTTTGTCAATGGGTGACGTAAAAATATTTTTGACATTTACGTCACCGAATATGGTACTGCTTTGACAACTATTTTACCTATTTTGTTCCTGTATTTAAATACTGTTACAGTGACAGCCGGAACCTTTGAACCGTAATGAGAGCGGGAGGTTTGGCGCCTTAAAATCTGATTCAACCCACCATTTCTTTAGAAATGCCTGTACCAAGTCAGGGTCATTACGGTTTTCACAGTTTTCCTGTTGTTGACTGATTTTGTCTGTTTATATAATTATGAGTTTTGACTTTCCCTTTGTAAGATTGTTCGGAGTTCGGTAATTTTGTTATTACCCTTATTTAACTAAAAAGAAAATTGGTTAATCAATCTGTTGAACTAATATTATTAACTTGAATAATTATGACTTGTAACAACACGTTTTAAAAAGTGTCACTCTTTGCTCGAATTAATTAATTTTCGTTTATTGTGTCATTTTATTTGTATTTATTCTTTTGGACAAGTCTTATCTGGACAATATTAGAATATAAATTATAGTGTTGAAATTCAGAAAATATTGTTGGTAATTACGTCCAAGCATTAAGTCCCGAACCCGCAGTTATAATTAAGGAACAATCATTTCTCACCTCCACTCATTAAACATATAAAAAGACCACGACATATGACGTTAAAAATCCAGTACTGGCACACAGAAAACTATGGCGGTGTTGAACCTATTAATGGGATTCCAACCCTTTCCTCTTGTTAACACTAATCAAAGGACTTTTGTTTGATATTATTTTCAAAAAGCTTCAGCCTAATTTGAAATTTATTATTTGTTTCTCTTTTATTATTTATTATTTATTATTTATTATTTATTATTTGTTTCTCTTTTCTGATATGTCGTTTTATGTGCGATATATCAGAAAAGGGCGAACAATAAAAGATATAATTTTAAATACTGTACTCAAATATATTTCCCTCTGAAACTACAGAGTCAATCTCATCCCTGTTAGTCTCTAATAGTTAAAGGACATGTTAAACTCCACAAGTCCGAAAGACGTGTACAAAAAAGCTATAGAGGTGTATATAATGTGTATTCGTTGTCTTATTGTATAATTATAATCCTTAGCGTCTATCAGATGATCAATCACGCTTATCATCCAAAATGGCTGTTTTTACCATGAATACATCATAGACTAATAATATTTAAAACTGCTATATAACCATTGTTAGCTAAAAGAAATGCTACCCTGTTAGTCTCTAATAGTTAAACCCCGAAAGACAGAGAAACGGGGAAGAAATAAATAATGATAAAATATACAAAAGTATAAAAAGTTATATATATTTGTCGTATACTAAATATATAATAAACTGGTTTGAAATACTCAGAACGTATACACATAAACTTAATAAAGCAACCATACTTCTATTGTCAGTCTACCATGTCTTAAGATACCGGCTGAAATTGTCAGATTTATTGTATTAAAATATACACAAAATATGCTATTCTTTTATTGTGGATGTTCATAAATGAACTTGATGTTATTCACTTCCGACAGTTCCTTTTTGCATAAATTGTCAAACTTCTCATTTTGTGCCACGGTAAAGTGAGTTTTCCAGTCACCAATTATCCCTGAAACAACAGTACAATATATAAACACAAGTACATTAGAAAATGCAATTCATACAAAATTAGGTATAACCCAATCTTTACACAAAGAAAAAAGTTAAGCACCCCCTGATATATTAAAACATAATAAGTTACACTAAGTTTAGATTCTAATATTTATATTGATTATAGCAAGAACAATGTTCCATTAAAAAGATGTGCTCACAGAGGTGTGACCATTATGTCTAATATCGACTAGTCATGCACGTGAACCATGCCTCGCACGCATTACTCAAAATTCAGTATGTTCACGCTTCGAATTTGGGTATTTAAGTCCGGTGTTTTAAAAAATTTATTCATTCTCAGTAAGCATGGTACGAAGGCGAATATCAGAAGCACAAAGATGGCAAATAATCGGCATGCATACAACAGGGATGTCCTGTCAGATGGGCTACCACTATACTGTAGTCAGCCGACTGGTGAGAAAACACACACAAACCAACAATGTGAAAGACTTGCCAAGATCCGGCAGACCACGGGTAACATCTGCTCGTGACGACAGGGCATTGCAGCGTTTGGTTAGACGGATGCCATTCGCAACCAGTCCCGTACTCAAACAACACTGGCTGCCCAATAGACGTCTGTCAACAAGAAGTTAGAAACCGTCTGAAATCAGCGGGACTTAAGTCAAGGAGAGGCATTAAACGTCCACTGTTGGCAGACCGACATCGACGAACACGTTTGGCATTGTGTTTAGCACGACGTGGTTGGAATGTAAGGACATGGTGCAAGATCCATTGGTCAGACCAGAGCCGGTTTCTGCTTCATGTAACCGACGGCCGGATGATGGTTTGGAGACACAAAAATACAGCCTATACCCCAAGGAACATACAGCCAACTGTCCCTTACGATGGAAGCTCAGTAATGGTTTGGGGGGTGTATCTCTCATGACTGCAAGCTGGATTTAGTCACCATACAAGGCAACCTAACTGGTGATCAGTACATCAGAGACGTCTTGCAACCAGTTGTTGTCCCCCATTTCGACAACCACCAACTAGCTACAAGGCCTGTGTATATGGATGGCAACGACAGGCCTCATCGTTCAAGAGCAGTAACCGCCTACCTCCAAAGCGAAGCCGTGACTTCTGTACCTTGGCCAGCCATGAGCCCGGATTTGAATCCCATAGAGCATATTTGGGACATGTTAGGCCGTCGTATACAGGCTCGGGAATCTCCTGTGCAAAACATTCGTCAGTTGGAAGCAACATTGCATCGGGAATGGCAGCAGCTATCACAACAGGACATCCGACGTCTAACTGGAGGGATGAGACGCAGGGTTGAGGCCGTCATCCAAGCATGTGAGGATTACACCCGGTACTGAACTTTGAACAATAGATGTCGTCAAGTCATTCATAAGTGACGTTTTGAAAGTGAAATGACAATCTTATCGTGCTTTTTGAACTGTGAAGGTCAATACTTAAAATGGACATGTTTTACTACAAAAACTGGCCTTGTGATATTGTGATTAAATATTCATTAAATTAACTTTTTTCTTGATTTTTTGTGTGGTTTCTTACAGCCAATGTAATGTCCTAACAGGTCACCATTGCGTTCTTGAGATTATCTGGTCAGTAATCTCGTGATGCTTTTTTCTTTGTGTATATTTTTGGAGATTACCATTTATCTTTTAAAATCGATCATATAATGATAAAAATAAAGTTTAGCCAATGATTGTTGATAAAATGTAGATATCTAACCAACAATTCCACAAATATGAACAAAACGAACAACTCGTGGTCGTGATCGTATGGTAGTTGGATTTACAACTACCAATGCAATCAGTACTTATCGCCACTGGTGTTGTGGGTTCGAATCTCGATCAGGGCGAGGTGTACAACATTATGTGATAAAGTTTGTCAGTGACTTGCGACAGGACGGTGGCTTTCTCCGTGTCCTCCAGTTTCCTCCACCAATAAAACTGACCGCCACGATATAGCTGAAATATTGTTGAAAGTAGCGTTAAACACCATAAACCAACCAACCAGTCAGTTCGTATCACCATGGCATCGTCTTACGGAATAAACCGCATCTGTGGAGAACTGGTTAGCGTAATCGCCTCAAGTGTAGTAGATCGTGGGTTCGAGCCCCTGTCGCATCAAACCAGACTATAAAATCTAAGCACTCTATGCTTAAGGGGTATAGAATTTGCCTCTGTTACTATGATTTTTTTTCTATTTAATTTTGTAACTGATCTGACTATTTTTTTCCTTCATTTCATTTATATCAACAAAGCATGATTAAAGCATTAATGTTATTGTGTAGTAACAATTCTTAGATAAATATAATAAAGTTATTAATGCCCGACATTGTCATCTGAATTTGGACTATTTTGGTTATATTCTCCTGTAGAGAGAATGGTTTAATATACACATTGGCATACCTTTGCGGAACATTGTAGATTCATGATTAGGATGGACCATTCGTGATTCGTCTATCTGATTCGCCTTAAGATGATCAATGTCACATTTGAGGGCAACCTCTTTGATGAAATCTTTTGTATATGGTACCTTAAGAAATTCAGCCATTCTACCAACATGTGTCACTGGATCCTGCATTAATGATCAATGCATTTGTACAACAATATGGCTAATTTATTAGTTTATTTATGAATATGGTGATCCTTACTACGTTCAGCGGCTCACAATTCTTTGCTTGTTCCATATATATTGGACCAAGAAAGTTGTTGGTTTAAGAGTACCAAATTTGATATTGCATAGAGAAATATTTTTCTCATGACAGTAAAGAGCTTGCCGTTCTCGGATCATAACTGTTAAGACTCTGTTATTTCTCGGTGTGTGACAACATAACATGAATCTCGAATTTCGAATCTTGAATCTCGAATGATCCTTCTGGGCTTTCGTACAAAATTAATTAACCCTGATAGAATTGACCAGATACAGACATGTTTGTAATAATGGGTCTGAGGGTTCTCATATTCAACAGGTAAATAGATGGTAGTGATGCTATTGTCATCTGTCACTGTATCTAAGTTAAAGTCACTTCTCACTGTATCTAAGTTAAAGTCACTTCTCACTGTGTCTAAGTTAAAGTCACCTCTCACTGTATCTAAGTTAAAGTCACCTCTCACTGTATCTAAGTTAAAGTCATCTCTCACTGTATCTAAGTTAAAGTCACCTCTCACTGTATCTAAGTTAAAGTCACTTCTCACTGTGTCTAAGTTAAAGTCACCTCTCACTGTATCTAAGTTAAAGTCATCTCTCACTGTATCTAAGTTAAAGTCACCTCTCACTGTATCTAAGTTAAAGTCACTTCTCACTGTATCTAAGTTAAAGTCACTTCTCACTGTGTCTAAGTTAAAGTCACCTCTCACTGTATCTAAGTTAAAGTCACCTCTCACTGTATCTAAGTTAAAGTCATCTCTCACTGTATCTAAGTTAAAGTCACCTCTCACTGTATCTAAGTTAAAGTCACCTCTCACTGTATCTAAGTTAAAGTCATCTCTCACTGTATCTAAGTTAAAGTCACCTCTCACTGTATCTAAGTTAAAGTCATCTCTCACTGTATCTAAGTTAAAGTTACCTCTCACTGTATCTAAGTTAAAGCTACCTCTCACTGTATCTAAGTTAAAGTCACTTCTCACTGTATCTAAGTTAAAGTCACCTCTCACTGTATCTAAGTTAAAGTCATCTCTCACTGTATCTAAGTTAAAGTCACCTCTCACTGTATCTAAGTTAAAGTCATCTCTCACTGTATCTAAGTTAAAGTCACCTCTCACTGTATCTAGGTTAAAGTTACCTCTCACTGTATCTAAGTTAAAGTCACTTCTCACTGTATCTAAGTTAAAGTTACCTCTCACTGTATCTAAGTTAAAGTCACCTCTCACTGTATCTAAGTTAAAGTTACCTCTCACTGTATCTAAGTTAAAGTCATCTCTCACTGTATTTAAGTTAAAGTCACCTCTCACTGTGTCTAAGTTCAAGTCACCTCTCACTGTATCTAGGTTAAAGTCACCTCTCACTGTATCTAAGTTAAAGTCATCTCTCACTGTGTCTAAGTTAAAGTCACCTCTCACTGTATCTAAGTTAAAGTCACCTCTCACTGTATCTAAGTTAAAGTCACCTCTCAATGTATCTAAGTTAAAGTCATCTCTCACTGTATCTAAGTTAAAGTCATCTCTCACTGTATCTAAGTTAAAGTCATCTCTCACTGTGTCTAAGTTAAAGTCACCTCTCACTGTATCTAAGTTAAAGTCACCTCTCACTGTATCTAAGTTAAAGTCACCTCTCAATGTATCTAAGTTAAAGTCATCTCTCACTGTATCTAAGTTAAAGTCACCTCTCACTGTATCTATGTTAAAGTTACCTCTCACTGTATCTAAGTTAAAGTCACCTCTCAATGTATCTGAGTTGAAGTCACCTCTCATTGTATCTAAGGTAAAGTCACCTCTCACTGTATCTAAGTTAAAGTCATCTCTCACTGTATCTAAGTTAAAGTCACCTCTCATTCTATCTAAGGTAAAGTCACCTCTCACTGTATCTATGTTAAAGTCACATCTCACTGTATCTAAGTTGAAGTCACCTCTCACTGTATCTAAGTTAAAGTCACCTCTCACTGTATCTAAGTTAAAGTCATCTCTCACTGTATCTAAGTTAAAGTCACCTCTCACTGTATCTAAGTTAAAGTCACCTCTCACTGTATCTAAGTTAAAGTCATCTCTCACTGTATCTAAGTTAAAGTCACCTCTCACTGTATCTAAGTTAAAGTTACCTCTCACTGTATCTAAGTTAAAGTCATCTCTCACTGTATCTAAGTTAAAGTCACCTCTCACTGTATCTAAGTTAAAGTCACCTCTCACTGTATCTAAGTTAAAGTCACCTCTCACTGTGTCTAAGTTAAAGTCACCTCTCACTGTATCTAAGTTAAAGTCATCTCTCACTATATCTAAGTTAAAGTCACCTCTCACTGTATCTAAGTTAAAGTCATCTCTAACTATCTAAGTTAAAGTCACCTCTCACTGTGTCTAAGTTAAAGTCATCTCTCACTGTATCTAAGTTAAAGTCACCTCTCACTGTATCTAAGTTAAAGTCATCTCTCACTGCATCTAAGTTAAAGTCACCTCTCACTGTATCTAAGTTAAAGTCACCTCTCACTGTATCTAAGTTAAAGTCACCTCTCACTGTATCTAAGTTAAAGTCACCTCTCACTGTATCTAAGTTAAAGTCGTCTCTCACTGTATCTAAGTTAAAGTCATCTCTCACTGTATCTAAGTTAAAGTCATATCTCACTGTGTCTAAGTTAACGTCACCTCTCATTGTATCTAAGTTAAAGTCACCTCTCACTGTGTCTAAGTTAAAGTCACCTCTCACTGTATCTAAGTTAAAATCATCTCTCACTGTATCTAAGTTAAAGTTATATCTCACTGTGTCTAAGTTAAAGTCACCTCTCACTATTTCTAAGTTAAAGTCACCTCTCACTGTGTCTAACTTAAAGTCACCTCTCACTGTATCTAAGTTAAAGTCACCTCTCACTGTATCTAAGTTAAAGTCACTTCTCACTGTGTCTAAGTTAAAGTCACCTCTCACTGTATCTAAGTTAAAGTCACCTCTCACTGTATCTAAGTTAAAGTCATCTCTCAATGTGTCTAAGTTAAAGTCACCTCTCACTGTATCTAAGTTAAAGTCACCTCTCACTGTGTCTAAGTTAAAGTCACCTCTCACTGTATCTAAGTTAAAGTCACCTCTCACTGTATCTAAGTTAAAGTCATCTCTCACTGTATCTAAGTTAAAGTCACCTCTCACTGTATCTAAGTTAAAGTCACTTCTCACTGTATCTAAGTTAAAGTCACTTCTCACTGTGTCTAAGTTAAAGTCACCTCTCACTGTATCTAAGTTAAAGTCACCTCTCACTGTATCTAAGTTAAAGTCATCTCTCACTGTATCTAAGTTAAAGTCACCTCTCACTGTATCTAAGTTAAAGTCACCTCTCACTGTATCTAAGTTAAAGTCATCTCTCACTGTATCTAAGTTAAAGTCACCTCTCACTGTATCTAAGTTAAAGTCATCTCTCACTGTATCTAAGTTAAAGTTACCTCTCACTGTATCTAAGTTAAAGCTACCTCTCACTGTATCTAAGTTAAAGTCACTTCTCACTGTATCTAAGTTAAAGTCACCTCTCACTGTATCTAAGTTAAAGTCATCTCTCACTGTATCTAAGTTAAAGTCACCTCTCACTGTATCTAAGTTAAAGTCATCTCTCACTGTATCTAAGTTAAAGTCACCTCTCACTGTATCTAGGTTAAAGTTACCTCTCACTGTATCTAAGTTAAAGTCACTTCTCACTGTATCTAAGTTAAAGTTACCTCTCACTGTATCTAAGTTAAAGTCACCTCTCACTGTATCTAAGTTAAAGTTACCTCTCACTGTATCTAAGTTAAAGTCATCTCTCACTGTATTTAAGTTAAAGTCACCTCTCACTGTGTCTAAGTTCAAGTCACCTCTCACTGTATCTAGGTTAAAGTCACCTCTCACTGTATCTAAGTTAAAGTCATCTCTCACTGTGTCTAAGTTAAAGTCACCTCTCACTGTATCTAAGTTAAAGTCACCTCTCACTGTATCTAAGTTAAAGTCACCTCTCAATGTATCTAAGTTAAAGTCATCTCTCACTGTATCTAAGTTAAAGTCACCTCTCACTGTATCTAAGTTAAAGTCATCTCTCACTGTGTCTAAGTTAAAGTCACCTCTCACTGTATCTAAGTTAAAGTCACCTCTCACTGTATCTAAGTTAAAGTCACCTCTCAATGTATCTAAGTTAAAGTCATCTCTCACTGTATCTAAGTTAAAGTCACCTCTCACTGTATCTATGTTAAAGTTACCTCTCACTGTATCTAAGTTAAAGTCACCTCTCAATGTATCTGAGTTGAAGTCACCTCTCATTGTATCTAAGGTAAAGTCACCTCTCACTGTATCTAAGTTAAAGTCATCTCTCACTGTATCTAAGTTAAAGTCACCTCTCATTCTATCTAAGGTAAAGTCACCTCTCACTGTATCTATGTTAAAGTCACATCTCACTGTATCTAAGTTGAAGTCACCTCTCACTGTATCTAAGTTAAAGTCACCTCTCACTGTATCTAAGTTAAAGTCATCTCTCACTGTATCTAAGTTAAAGTCACCTCTCACTGTATCTAAGTTAAAGTCACCTCTCACTGTATCTAAGTTAAAGTCATCTCTCACTGTATCTAAGTTAAAGTCACCTCTCACTGTATCTAAGTTAAAGTCATCTCTCACTGTATCTAAGTTAAAGTCATCTCTCACTGTATCTAAGTTAAAGTCACCTCTCACTGTATCTAAGTTAAAGTCACCTCTCACTGTATCTAAGTTAAAGTCACCTCTCACTGTGTCTAAGTTAAAGTCACCTCTCACTGTATCTAAGTTAAAGTCATCTCTCACTATATCTAAGTTAAAGTCACCTCTCACTGTATCTAAGTTAAAGTCATCTCTAACTATCTAAGTTAAAGTCACCTCTCACTGTGTCTAAGTTAAAGTCATCTCTCACTGTATCTAAGTTAAAGTCACCTCTCACTGTATCTAAGTTAAAGTCATCTCTCACTGCATCTAAGTTAAAGTCACCTCTCACTGTATCTAAGTTAAAGTCACCTCTCACTGTATCTAAGTTAAAGTCACCTCTCACTGTATCTAAGTTAAAGTCACCTCTCACTGTATCTAAGTTAAAGTCGTCTCTCACTGTATCTAAGTTAAAGTCATCTCTCACTGTATCTAAGTTAAAGTCATATCTCACTGTGTCTAAGTTAACGTCACCTCTCATTGTATCTAAGTTAAAGTCACCTCTCACTGTGTCTAAGTTAAAGTCACCTCTCACTGTATCTAAGTTAAAATCATCTCTCACTGTATCTAAGTTAAAGTTATATCTCACTGTGTCTAAGTTAAAGTCACCTCTCACTATTTCTAAGTTAAAGTCACCTCTCACTGTGTCTAACTTAAAGTCACCTCTCACTGTATCTAAGTTAAAGTCATTTCTCACTGTATCTAAGTTAAAGTCATCTCTCAGTGCATCTAAGTTAAAGTCATCTCTCACTGTATCTATGCTAAAGTCACCTCTCACTGTATCTAAGTTAAAGTCACCTCTCACTGTATCTAAGTTAAAGTCACCTCTCACTGTATCTAAGTTAAAGTCACCTCTCACTGTATCTAAATTAAAGTCATCTCTCACTGTATCTAAGTTAAAGTCATCTCTCACTGTATCTAAGTTAAAGTCATCTCTCACTGTGTCTAAGTTAAAGTCACCTCTCACTGTATCTAAGTTAAAGTCACCTCTCACTGTATCTAAGTTAAAGTCATCTCTCACTGTATCTAAGTTAAAGTCACCTCTCACTGTATCTAAGTTAAAGTCACCTCTCACGGTGTCTAAGTTAAAGTCACCTCTCACTGTGTCTAAGTTAAAGTCACCTCTCACTGTATCTAAGTTAAAGTCATCTCTCACTGTATCTAAGCTAAAGTCACCTCTCACTGTATCTAAGTTAAAGTCACCTCTCATTGTATCTAAGTTAAAGTCATATCTCACTGTGTCTAAGTTAAAGTCACCTCTCACTGTATCTAAGTTAAAGTCACCTCTCACTGTATCTAAGTTAAAGTCACCTCTCAATGTATCTAAGTTAAAGTCATCTCTCACTGTATCTAAGTTAAAGTCACCTCTCACTGTATCTATGTTAAAGTTACCTCTCACTGTATCTAAGTTAAAGTCACCTCTCACTGTATCTAAGTTAAAGTCACCTCTCACTGTATCTAAGTTAAAGTCACCTCTCATTGTATCTAAGTTAAAGTCATATCTCACTGTGTCTAAGTTAAAGTCACCTCTCACTGTATCTAAGTTAAAGTCACCTCTCACTGTATCTAAGTTAAAGTCATCTCTCACTGTGTCTAAGTTAAAGTCACCTCTCACTGTATCTAAGTTAAAGTCACCTCTCACGGTGTCTAAGTTAAAGTCACCTCTCACTGTATCTAAGTTAAAGTCACCTCTCACTGTATCTAAGTTAAAGTCATCTCTCACTGTATCTAAGTTAAAGTCACCTCTCACTGTATCTAAGTTAAAGTCACCTCTCACTGTATCTAAGTTAAAGTCACCTCTCATTGTATCTAAGTTAAAGTCATATCTCACTGTGTCTAAGTTAAAGTCACCTCTCACTGTATCTAAGTTAAAGTCACCTCTCACTGTATCTAAGTTAAAGTCACCTCTCACTGTATCTAAGTTAAAGTCACCTCTCACTGTATCTAAGTTAATAATCTATCAACAAAACGAGCAGTCACCTCTCACTGTATCTAAGTTAATAATCTATCAACAAAACGAGCAGTCACCTCTCACTGTATCTAAGTTAATAATTTATATTCCCTTTATGGAAACTTTCATCTCGGTTTGTTTTAAGTCTTACATAGGTCTCTACATCTAATACCCTTGTGCTGCCTAAAGTTTTACAATGGTAATATACAGTATAAGTAATAATACCCATGCACCCTTACATTGGATCATTACAGTTGATACGATATTCTATGTCACCTTGCTATTACTATGACTTTATATTATACCATGGTTATTGAAGACACAACAGTTTCATACTTATATTTGTTTCAGGAATTTATCACAAACAGAAAATTATTCGTTTTCTATTTTAAGACTTTACACTTTAGTATATGTGTTCAGCGTATACCAGTTAGTATACTATTCTATGTAATAGAATGTAACTTACTATTTTTAGTTCTTCATAGGTTACTGGTAAAATATTGGCAGATTTGTTATTAATGGCTGTTTGAAATTCTTTTGTAAATGCAAACCATCCACCATATAAAGTATCTATAAAAAGAGTGTATATGTTTTGAATAATGACGATTGTTTTATTTCAGATAAGCAAGATGACGTGTTTGATATTTCAAATAAAATGTATAAAGATCTTGATGGGGAACAATTGAAAAAGATGAATATTTCAACTAAATTTCTATATAATGTATCGCTATCTTACAGCTGCTCCGCTAAGCACACAGTATTAAGGAATACGAAAAAAGATAGTTTGGCTCAGAATCAGGATAATATGTTCATGTGGAGCGACATGTCTAACCCACAGGCGCATGGGGCATGGATTTCGTTTCCTCCTCCCCCTTTTCTCTACTACCCCCCCCCCCCTTTTTTCAAAATTTTCATATAAATCATTCCCTTTTCAAAATTTTCATAATCATTCGTTTTTTCTTCATTTGACAATATCAGTAGACGTCATACATCATGAATAATACGTGTATTCTGTGTCCACAGTTTTTCGACTGATACAGTATCTTATACTGAAATTTTGAAAAAGGAATGATTTATATGAAAATTTTGAAAAATGGGGGGTAGTAGAGAAAAGGGGGAGGAGGAAACGAAATCCATGCCCCATGCGCCTGTGGTCTAACCATAAGAGTGTTGGTCTCGTACAAAGTGGGCATCGTCATAATCATCTCACCGAAATGTAACCTGTTCTGTTTTTTTATATAGCTAAAACACTCCTCCCTTGGCGCTAAGCAACAACCACTCACTCCAATATCTATTCATATGTAGCTTGGGAATTTAATATGTGTATCGTATGTCCATTACAGTAGCTATGTCTGTGCAATTAGCATTACCCTTTAAAACGTAATTTTCAAAAAACTCATTCCATGTCCATTGTGGAACTCCAACCTTTCCAGACAAGAAATGATACTGAGATACAGCTCGGTCCCTCGGATTACGATTTACATAAATGATTTTATAACCATTTTCTACATGTTTCTTGGGAAGATATGAGAACGGTAAATGTGTATGAAACAATCTTGGTTCTGATATTTCATCGACTTTATCAAATTCCATCCAACATTCCATATTGATTTGGCCTATTGATTCCTTAAGATTGTATTCAGCTTTTTGAGACAGCAACATTGAAATTATTTCTTGTGTCCAGTGACTACCTATCAAAAATATAAAAAAACAATATGAAAACACAAATCATGTACATATATATCATCTATGACTTATCATCGGGTTTGTTACAAGAGAAACACGACGGGTGCTGCGTGTGTGGCAGGAACTGTCTACCCTTACGCAGAACATGAGTTCATCCCCGTTTTTGATGGGGTTAGTGTTGCTCGATCTTTAGTTTTCTGTATGGTGTCTGGTGGACCGTTGTTTGCCCTTTTATTTTTGGTCATTGTGTTGCCTGTCCTTCAATTTACGGCTTTTTATTACCCCTTCCGTGTCTTCAAACTTTTTTTTCAGTAGAATACCACGCTGAACATTTGTTTCATCAGTGGTCGTTGACGACAAGTTGAAAGTTAATATTGTCTAACCCTTTATCGTTGACCATTGCTGAAATACATGACGTTAAACAATAATCAATCAATCAATCAATCAATCAATCAACCAATCAATCAATCAATCAATCAATCAATCAATCAATCAATCAATCAATCAATCAATCAATCAATCAATCAATCAATCAATCAATCAATCAATCAATCAATCAATCAATCAATCAATCAATCAATCAATCAATCAATCAATCAATCAATCAATCAATCAATCAATCAATCAATCAATCAATCAATCAATCAATCAATCAATCAATCAATCAATCAATCAATCAATCAAATTTGGTTTGTGACGCAAGACTTATCATTACATTTACAATATAACGGAATCTGTGGTGCAATGGTAGTGTGTTCGAGCCCCTGTCTGGTCAAACAAAAGAGCAATAACCACGTCGACTTGAAGAATACACAGCGACAATAACCACGTCGACTTGAAGAATACACAGCGACAATAACCACGTCGGCTTGAAGAATACACAGCGACAATAACCACGTCGGCTTGAAGAATACACAGCGCTTGTATGTTACGTTTATATTACTGATTCCAGATACTAATGTCACGATGGATGACTGCTTAGTCCTATAATATCACACTCCATACAATTCCAATCATTACTTTTGATATGTTTACTGTATGTTATTGTCTGACAATGTACGTATATTGTATATTTATCATGTTATACACAATTTGAGGGTTATAACATGAACAAGAAATGAAGAAGAAAAATTAATGTGCATATTAAGTTGGAAAGATTTAGGGGAATTTAACATTTTAATTCAACCTTCAAGTTGTCAAATTGCATATAATTCATTCAACGAATCGTTGGTAAAAGACAGAAGTCCGTTTCACTAATATGCCTAATTTAATACATGTTTTGGATATTCCAGTGGCGGTTTCCCCCGCACATGTCATTCTTTCTAAATTACCTGTTTTCATTGCTGAACACAGTATAATGTCTGTTGCTTTGGAATCAAAATCTTTCACTTGTTGAAATCGCTTTTCTATGTCAACTTCTCCTGTCATTGCCAAAAATGTCATTCCACGATGTTCAACAAAGGGGAATATTGGCACCTTTCTTCGGTCTAAACTGTAAATTGGAGGGAAAATAAGAAAAAATACATAAATAGAAACAACATAATAGGCATGTACGAATATACGACACATTCTTTTATTCGTTTCTGTAAACAAGAAGTCATTTGTTTGCAATATCTTCTATTGAGAAAATACAAGTATGTACACAGTGGATACTATTATACAATTATCAACCTTGTAAGAGTGTGATATGACGGATTGTCTCCCAGAGAAAGATTATTTCACCCGAGGGTGGCATAAACTTTCGAGGGGAGACAATCCGTCATATCACACTCTTACAAGGTTTATAATTGTTTTATTACATCGAATATCCCACACAGTGCCATAATTATTTGGTCTAGTTCATATCTGACAACAGATACCAAGTGATGACCCATATTCAGCACGTCTATACTTATTTTCACAATGGAGTATGAAATCGTCACGTAATAAAATACAATTATCGCGTGCGGTTGATATAACCATGCGACCTATCGTCCAGCGGTTGATCGAACGGAATGTCAAATGTCATGTGACGTTCTTTAGACTAATCAAATCCAAGACATCTATATGAGTATGTAATAATATGTCATAGGACACACTTCTAAACGTCTGTGTATTATTAATTAAATCCGGTAACTTTGGATTATTAACTGACAGACTATCATCAAATTACTTGAATGTGGGACTAAAGGTTTTAGCTTCTGTAAATCTTTCGTCTTCGGTAAGATTTTGTATAAACTCTACACCATAAAAGTAAAGCGAAAGAGAAGAAAGGAGAGTGGCACAGTTCGTTCTCATGGGGATGTCAATGATTAGTTGAACATAACTTTTGCTTTCATTAGCTTAGCATTACTTGTCACTTAGGACAAGCAATTACTAGTACAAATTTATATTGAAAAGCAGACAGGGACCGTCGTGGTCGTGATCGTATGGTAGTTGGATTTACAACGACATGTGCAATAAGTGCCTATCACCGCTAACGTTGTGAGTTCGAATCCCGCTGGTGGCGAGGTGTACTCGATACAATATTATGTGATAAAGTTTGTCAGTGACTTGCGGCAGGTCGGTGGTTTTCATCGGTTTCCCCCACCAATAAAACTGACCGTCACGATATAATTGAAATATTGTTGAAAGTGGCGCTAAACACCATAAACCTAACCATGCTTAGGACAACCAATTAATAGTATATGGACAAGCACACTGCAATCTGATTAAAATCATCTGTTACAATACGTTACGCTCCTCTAACTTTTAGATTAGAGGAGCGTAGCGTATTGTAACAGATGATTTTAATCAGATTGAGCACACTGGTCAAGTAGACATGACCTTAGTCTATATATAATATCTGCTTAACCTTGACATAACGTAACTAAATTTGTTGTCATGTTTGTTAACTTAGTATATTTATTCAAGAGCATTAATCATTAATGTCCATGTGTAATACAGATATATATGGTCAAGGTTGTCATTTTGAAAGATAGAAATAAACTTTAATATTATAAAATTGTCCGTAATGTTTTTGAACGCCATATTGTTACACAGTTAAAAAAAAATAAAAACATTTAATATCATTGGCCTTGTGCATATCTTATGTACTACTACATCATTGACACTGTAACTATCTGTCTGTTAGATAATGATTATGGGTCAACAAAAAGTAGGCATCTTTAAAAATCAAATATGTATTATGCAATCGCAGTACATGCGATTGTTTATACCTTCCCATACAGGTGCAGAGTGATACAAGTAGCTATCTTATTCATAACCATTAAAGTAGAATGTATACAAATTGTATATTACTATATTGTCATTACTCTTCCTCTTAATATCCAAATAACATAGTGGTATGCTTTTTCCTGATCTGTGCAATTTTCCATTTTCTGCAATGCAGCACGCAACACCACCCATGAAACCATTTCTGGTCTTTATTTTTATAAAACAAGTGTGGACACAGAAATGTGCTGTCCAAAAGGCAAGTGTGGATGTCAATATTTCATATTAAAAAAAAAAAAATTATGGACACAGGGGTCCTGGATTTTTTTAATAAAAAACTAATCCTGGATTATTATTTTTGCTTAAAGTCCGGTCCTGTGTTTTTATTTCAAATTTTCATCATAGCCCCCCCCCCCCCCCCCCCCCCCCCCCTCCCCCTCCCAAGGGATATAAAATTGTATCATTAATAATAAATTAATAAATAATAAATTCAGATTTTCTATTTAAAATAAATCTCATTTACAAAACCACTGATATTTGTTCAATTTTTAACGCTGAATTAAGCTTTAGTCGCAACAAATTTTTATTTTTCTCTTTAAACTGTCGAAACATAACATTTATTTAACTGTAAAATTCACAAATAAAATCCCCCCCCCTTTTTTTCTTGTTTAAATCAATGATCAACAATATTCCAGAATCAAACAAATGAATAAATATAACATAGAGTTCTTTTACATGTGCCATCTTTTTACCATGCGGAGTCAGTGTGTTTTAAATCGGTCACCCAATCAGGACGCTCATTATTCTTGTCCAAGATAAAAATACATCGCTAAAATTACATGTGGGCGTTTCCCCACTTCAACTCGTAAATTTACATAGAAATCGGAGATATTTCGTCATAGAACTTCACACATGGTTTTGTCTATCATATTTCTCGAAGACAAACATAAAATTTTATTGCATTTATCAATATTTTATGAGTATCAACAGTTCTCGGATATGTAAATTATGTTTATGATCAGGGAATTCCCTGTTATGATTGATGATTTGTGAATCTTTTACATTTTGCAAGTTTAATTTGTACATCATTAACTTATTTAGGGCCGTCGTGGCCGTGATCGTATGGTAGTTGGATTTACAACTACCTATGCAATCAGTGACTATCACCACTGATGTTGTGAATTCGAATCTCGATAAGGGCGAGGTGTACAACATTATGTGATAAAGTTTGTCAGTGACAGGTCGGTGGTTTCCTCCACCAATAAAACTGACCGCCACGATATAACTGAAATACTGTTGAAAGTCGCGTTAAACACCATCAAACAAACAATTAATTAATTTCTATTTGAATTAGATGTAGTTGACAACTAAATGCTTTACCGTGTCATGCTGAGGCTCCTGTGTGATAAGATACGACAAATTATAAAACTAATAGCTGTTTCCCATCGACACGTGACCACACAGTGTTTCATTATCTGTATGGGTTGTTTCAATAGTTAAAGTGACCCACGAAATAAATATTTAAAATAAATAAATGAATAAAGTAACTGAGTAAAAAACTAAATATGGTGTATGCATGGAGGATATTGATATTTTTCATTAAAACACGTCGGCAACTTTTTTCCATTAAAAAACACATTTATTATTATATTGGCCTATAAGACCACAGGGGCTCGCAGTTATATTTTCACATCACCAGGTATGTATTAAAAAGAAGAAGGGAGGACACTTTTTGGGGGACCAAAAGTGAAAGTAGAGTTTCGGCACCTTTTTTCGCTTCAAAAACGGTTTAGTCTTTGTTCTTCCCATAAAATTAATGCAAATATCGATGTTTTTTGCTGATTGACTGGTTTACAGTGGAATAACACTCGTTTTTAAATTCCAAGCGGTTTGGACAACTTCTTAGCATACTCAATTCCGGTTTATACGGACTAAATATCAAGGTGAGTTTTCATTGGTCGAAGGATTTAAACTGGCATTTTTGAGGGAAATTATTTACTCATTTTGTCAAAAGATATTCTTAAAATGCTGTCCTCCTATATTTCCAGATTGATTGAGACAAGGAAAAAATATATTTTAATGCAAGAGATTTAAGTTGCCTTTTTTCCTACTTTTTAAAATTATATTTCGATTTTTTTATTTCTATCAATATTATTAAGTCCGTATAAACCGGAAATGAGTATGATAAGAAGTTGTCCAGACCGCTTGGAATTTAAAAACGAGTGTTATTCCACTGTAAACCAGTCAATCAGCAAAACACAACGATATTTGCATTAATATTATGGTAAGAACAAAGACTAAACCGTTTTTGAAGCGAAAAAAGGTGCCGAAATTCTACTTTCACTTTGGGCAGCAAAAAAAGTGTCCTTAGTCCCTTCTCTTTTAACATATACCTGGCAATGTGAAAATATAACTGCGAGCCCCTGTGTATACGACCATATATTTTAGAATACATTATTCTTGACACTATCGGAGTTATATATTGATTATGCTCCAACGAAATGTATATATGGACAATTAATAGCACAGATACAGCTAGGTATGCTCCATACCTGGACCTACACCTAGAAATAGATCAGGACCGGTTTATAACAAAACTTCTTGACAAAAGAGACGATTTCATTTTTCTCATTGTGAAATTTCCATTTATATGTAGCAACATTCCAGCAGCACCTGCATATGCAGTATATATATCACCTCAGTCGATACGATATTCCTACGCTTGCGGTACCGATCATGATTTCCTTCCTGGTGGTTAAGTTGACGTCATCACTTTTAAAGTTTGACTGTAGCTATAATGGCTTGATTAACCATAAAAGACCACATATATGTTCTGTTTGTCGTAATCACAATCCTTTCCTTTACTCGTTCATAACTTATTACTGAACTTGTAACAAGAGCAAGACGAATGAAACCACTAATGGAGCAGGAACTGCCTACTCTTGAAGACACCACTAATGGAGCAGGAACTACCTACCCTTGAAGACACCACTAATGGAGCAGGAACTGCCTACTCTTGAAGACACCACTAATGGCGCAACTGCCTACTCTTGAATGACACCACTAAGGGAACGACCATTTAACTTGAAGGGGGGGGGGGGGGTTATGGTTTTTTTCTAAAAAAATATTCTGATTCCCAATATTACTGAAAAAAATATTCTGATTTTGGTGGAGGAAAAAAAAAATAATCTGATTCAGAGTTTTTGTCATATAATCTAATGTTAGATTATGGAAAAGAAATTCGCACTTTGCGCGACAAAAAAAAAAAAAAATTCGAACTCTCGTGTTGTCCGAAAAAAAAATTCTGAACGAAACAAAAAACCATAACCCCCCCTTCAAGTTAAATGGTCGGTCCCTAATGGAGCAGGAACTGCCTACCCTTGAAGACACCACTAATGGAGCAGGAACTGCCTACTCTTGAAGACCCCGCTTTTAATGGAGTTCGTGTCTAAATCTTGAATTTTCAGTGTAATGTGTTTGTCATGTTGTAATTTTCCTTTTGGTCATTATATTGTTTGTCCCTCTTCGAATTACTGCTTCTGATTACCCCTTTGGTATCTTCTGATTACCCCTTTGACATCTTCTGATTACCCCTTTGGTATCTTCTGATTACCCCTTTGGTATCTTCTGATTACCCCGTTGGCATCTTTTGATTACCTCTTTGGCATCTTCTGATTACCCCTTTGGCATCTTCTGATTACCCCTTTGGCATCTTCAAACCTTTCTTCCTATCTCACAAAACGTTCTATACCTTTTGACATTAATGTGTTCTGGTAATGCCAAATCATCTTTACTATGGACTGTTCTAGAAATTTCAAAGAAAAACAAGAAAGGATATACTAACAATTACTTCGTGTTCCAAGTCTAAATCTGTCTTGTATGTTTTTCACATCATATCAACTTCGTGAAAGATGGATGCCAGGATTGGGACAACTGAATAAGACACAATCTGTTAAACATTTACAATGTTTACTATTATGTCTTACGGTGGCCTTGTATACTATCTTATGCTTAATTGATAGTTGAGGCCATTGGCTTTCTTTAATATTATACATATGACCACTTCTGTGTCATGAACTGATTAAATATTTTATGTATAATATTCAAGATTATAGTTATTAGAACACACAGACAATTCACAATGAAAAACTATCTGGGTTAAAGTGGACATGCACTATTTAACCAGAACACAATGAAAAACTATCTGGGTTAATGTGGACATGCACTATTTAACCAGAACACAATGAAAAACTATCTGGCTTAAAGTGGAAATGCACTATTTAACCAGAACGACACACATAAATTCACTTTTTTCTTGTCATGATGAGTACCAGGGTATATCCCCACATTGCATTAAAGATGGGGAAGAATAAGTGTACATAGTACTTAAAAATCTAATTTGTCTTGTCATGATGAGTATATATCCCCACTTTGTTGTAAAGTTGATTGGGGATAAGAAAAGTTTGAAGATACCAAAGTGATAATCAGGTGTTCTGGAAGATTTCAAAGTTCCTGCTTCACTAGCAACACCTGTCGTGCTACTACTATAAAATGAAGATATAAACTACAAATGTAAGGATATCAACAATGTTTAATTGGATACATGTATGTTAATTTAAGACTTTTACAACTGACATAACCACATGTATGCAAAATGATAATTAAATAATTATATTTACATTATAAAACAGTCAAATTCCTGAACTTAAAAAAATAATAATTCAAAACTAATCAAAAAGATACATACATTGAAAGAACGAAGACGCATGTAATATACACAGGACATGCATTCCCACATAGGCATTAATTCACAAACAGAAAGATTTTAAATTCTATTTATTTCCTTTATACAAGAATTAATCAATTTACTCTATATGAATCCTCTTAAGTTCAAATACACAATGACTGTTCAATTCTACAAGAACAGTGTTTTTTCTTCATAGAACTGAAAATTAACATCCTGTAGAAAGTCATTTTACATTAATTAGAAGAAGAACTGATTATACTGAAACATTCATACTAACAATATAAACCGGTTAAAAAGGTGAACAAAAACAAACAAATATCATCTCAAACTTCAAACAAAGAAATCTTATATTTTTTTGTAAATGATAGGAAGATATAAGGTGGGATGCAAATATTGTTGTAATTTAGCTGTTTATTCCAAATTATCAAAATAAAAATCATGCATGTTTTTCAATCATGATTATACAAAACACAAAAAAATATTTATATTTGTTTCCCTGGCAAATTGTGTCAGTTTTATATAAACCTGCCAAAATAATTTGCTATATGAAAAAAACATTGGTAAAGAAAAATGTTACACATGATTTTTATAAACCTTATCACTTTGCCTTAAAATTATATGAATAACATGTCATATCACTATCATGCAAAATGCATGTGAAGAAATCACATATTTAACTTATACAAATAATATTATTTTATTTTCATACAACAATCATGTGCTTTTTAATAGCATTTTCACATTCAAATCATGTGACTTTGATTCCTGCTGTAATCATGTGATCACCTGTTATGTCTTCAGTCAAGACAAAAATGTGTAGGAAAATCATGTGAAACATTTTTACCTACTCAATGATTAAAAAACAATAGTGCTTTTCTAGTTTTTTAAATATAGATACATACAGCCCATATAAACAAAGAAATTTGAATAATATTACAAATACTCAAGTTTCTAAATATAGATACATATACAAGTCATACAAAAAAAAAATTTCAAATATTAAAAGAAAAAAAAATTAACCATTATCTCATAATTAATTAGGTTATCTAGTTAAATTGGTAGAAACAAAACAAATGTAGAATAAAAAGACAATCACATGTATGTAATTAAAAAGACAATATAATCACAATACAGGTCAAATCAAAGTCAGTCAAGCAATAAACACATGTATTTTAAGACCAACACTTGGTCAAGATAAGAAGATTTTGACGTGATTGGTGATACGGTTTCTGTGCTTTCAGTTCATTTCATCGGGTAGTCATAACTCAATATATGTACCAAACTTAACAAACATTTCATTTGAATCATGAAATTGCACCCCACCACCACTAAGTGGACAGTTATCAATTGTGCACAAGACTACAAAATTAATTACACTTTAATACACGTTGTTGGTTACTCTGAATTTAATAGGTTGTCTCATAAATATATTTGTTTTTATTTATTTGTCTACCATACAAATAAAAGTCTCCTGATAGCATGTAGAACCAATAGTAATAAATGTTAACAGTATAGCACTGACAGGAAACATCCTACCCCACTGGATCTCCTCTTGTCAGTCAAATCATGGAGTCATTTTTGACATTGTAGAATAACCACAATATACATACATTCGTAAAAATAATATATTTGCACTTGCTATGAAAGAGACAAGAAAAGCTGCCAAAGGCTATGTATACATAGTCTACAGGTTTCTAAAGTTTGTATATTTTCCCTCACAATGTACTTATATTTGACATGAACCTAATAACAATTGGATAGTGTACAGTGATATATATCAACTAATGCTACAAGATTTTATGCTTTATTGTTAATATGTTTATACAACAAGAGGAATTTTACACAGTTTTCAATACAGGCTCCCTTTGATAACCATCAAGCACTATTAAAGTCAGATTTTATTTCAAAAATTGACTATTAAAGTTGACATCTGTTGTAAATTCATACTGAACCCCTCGACTAAGAATTCACGCACCCACTCCCCCCTTTCCAAAAATCTGGGTATGGGCCTGTAATAGATAGTGTTGTATAACATCACATGAATGCCTCTAGAAACACAAGATATGAATATTTATGTTTATAAATAAGTGTCTATATATATCACAACCTGTCACTTTCAGGTATACTGTAGGTTAATAAATACCCATAGAAGTTAGCAACAAGATGTAGATCATACAGTACAGAAAGGGACATACCGTGATCAATCACCATGATAGTGGTCATGTCTAGGAGAGTGATGGGGATTAAAATTTTTAATTCATGTCGGTGATCAGGGGCAATAAAACACCAGGTGTTAATCTTGTAATCAAGTGTGTCGCTTTACAGGTAAACTAGTCAGATAAGATGTACAGGTGAAATTACATTTTTATATCGCATTTTTTTTTTTTTTCAGGTACTGTCTCAGATTCCCCTCAGAATTAAAAAAAAACATTTTTATTTCTTTCCTCAAAACATAAAACATCCTTGAACGTAATCCCGGGAATGAAATCCAGAGATCGAGAAAATAGCACAAGAACAGAGACTTCATTTGAATTAATGAATAAAATGTAAATAATAAATGATTATTCAACTTCAATTCAGTGAAATCATGGGTTGTGCAAATTTGTTTCAAAGATTTTTAACCTTGGCTGTGTATTGCATATCTACACCTAGTATTTTATTGACACACGTACACAACGTGACCTGGCTTGTGCACAAATGAAGTTTCATAAACACATGCGCGATATGCGTGATTTGTTACGTTTTAAAGCGTATTTCCAGTTCAATGTTACATTTAGTTCAATAATATTTTTTATACGTTCAGTAATTTTTTTTATTTTAATCTTCATAGAAAACCCAGTTAAAACCCTTTTCGTTGTAGAAATATGTACTAAATAATTTTTATATGGTCATTGAAGAATTTGATTAAAAAGTAACGAAACAAATATTTATAAACAGATCGTTCAAAGAAGTACATGTCCAAAAGTCACTAAATTTACGGATATATTTTGGAAATTAGCGGCTAATCTGCAGAAAGTTTTGAAACGTGAAAGGAAATAAGGAATTAACCTTTATCATGATTTTACCCCTACAAATGTTTGACATTACACAGTATCTGACCAAAATCAAATGTCACCAGTTTATTTATTTATTCAAATCTTAATTGGCTTTCTACCCAATAGATTTGTGAAAAAATACAACCAAAAAAAACCCAGTTTATGGAACAAATTAAAAGCATGCTCTTCGTTTTCTGCTTTTTGTTCATTTTGTAGCCATTAGGCTACGTAAATTTGGATTGTTATAGGTTTTTGTTTGCAATTTTAAAGAAAATTATTTTCATCTATAACGGAATTACGTAACAAGCCAAGTGTGTAAAACAGTTTACTTGAATTGTTAATTTTTTTCAATACGAGAGATAAAAGTCCAAAACACAAAATCAACCAATAATCAATTTTAAGTCTGCTCTTTACCAATTAAACACTACAAAACCCGTACTTGCAAAGTCTGTGCTTCAAAAACCTGCGCCTGCGGTTTAACTTATAAACAAAAAATACATTTATGAAGTAGGCCGTATTTACGAATAATTCAATACATACTGAATTCAACCCAACAGAAGAAAAAAAATGAGAAATTAAAATTAAACAAGATAAAGTTAACAAGACACATTCTTTGGCAATGAAAAGTAACAAACAGTCAAATATTAACAGCAAGAGGATACAAAATTAATTGTTAAAAATACATCCTTCAGTAGCAATAATTACGGCTTACGATATTAAAAGTCAACAGGTAGAACAGGTAACGCTAATCTCTTAATTGGCGGTAAAATATCCGCACCACCTTGTTTTATGGTTATTTTTAGGTCTATCACAGTGGGTTTATGTCCGTGATGATATGTCTAAAGGATTAAAAATTATGTCTCTCGAAGTGATCAATCACGGTATGTCCCTTTCTGTACTGTAGTATAAAACCCTTTACTTTTTAACAAATTAATGGTAAACAATACAGTACTACAGCATATAATAAAACAGGAAAAGATTGTCTTTAACTTGCCCAGGCTTCTAATTCCTTCAGCTCGTCTTCATCATGTTCAACTTTGTCTGAAATAGTAAAATTACAACATAAATAAATACATATCAATGAAATATGCTTAAATTCAAAATACGGGCATATAAATTATTATAAAGTCAAACCTGTCTGAACAGAAACCCTGAATAAAGAGGAACCCTGTATAAACCCAACTTTAAATAAAGTCCCAAAATATTAATTTAACATGCATAAACTGCACACTTGTCTATTCTGAACAAAACAGCTGATCTCACTATTGTACAGTAAACAAAATATTCAAACTAATAATTGTTATTGATTACTGTGAATTCTCAATATCTTAACATTAACATGTGCTAATAATGTGTTTCTATTGAATAACACACTGGTCAGATATCACTGTTTTGTTGTGAAAAATGGTTGTAGAAGACTAAACACTGACATCAAACACACAAACAGCACTGTGTCATGTCAACATTGATGTCGGTGGAACATGGTGTTAAGACATGCTTAGCATAAGAGGCTATTTTCCCACAGGAATGTGCCCCGATATCACTGAAATATTGTTGAAAGTGGCATTAAACACCATAACCACCACTACCACCAAAAGAATGTTGACTTGCAGGTTATAATATGAAGCAGCTCATTTATCACATTTGACTTGATGTTGAGACTGGTAAAAATATAATTACAAAAATGCTGTTGTGGTTTGGTTTTAGAGATGTAATACATGTACACTGCCAATAAGATATATTCAATTATTAACGAATACTTGTGGATTTTCATGCCTTTGTGATTTTTTTCACAAATATCTAACAAGTAATATAAAGAAAGAGAGATAACACAAAGAAGTTATTTCTATTTTAGCCTTGCAAACTATAATGATGAATATTTATCTCTGCATCAATAATTTCCTAATGTAAACAATATATTTCTAATGGAAATCAATGACCATGTGTTGGAACCTACTCTTAGATGCAGCTACAGGCACAGGTTCGCTGGGTACTGATGGAAGATTATCAACCATTGGACCAACATCCAGTAATTTCTGATCTAGTTCTTCTTGTTCTAATTCTTCTAATTCTGCCATCAAATCATCCTACAAACAGAAAAAATAAACAATATTTAATATAATTCTAAATAATATAGACATTTTGGAATTATTTTTTTGGGGGCATACTTCTGAAATCATGCAATAAATAATAACCTAATTTAGTAATTCTAAAATGATCTGTGTATAGACCTATTCAGGATAACTGCAGTCCTACATTTATCCGGGACATTTGTGAGTGGAAAAATGATGATTTTGTGGAAAAATCATAACGTGATAAATGCATTTAATTGTTCTACTTACGGGAAAGAGTATTATTACCACCCATAAATGTCCTGAGTGAATGCAGGACCACAGTTTTCGTGAAAGGTTCTACGGTGGCAAAAAAAAAAGTGCAAAAAATGACAAAATTAGAAATTCAGTCTATGAGAAGGCATATGCCTTTAGCACTTGATCAACCTCAACAACAACTTAACAGTGTACTCTTATACAAATTCAATCAGTTCATAAACATACATGTAGCATATGTTGATTCAGAACTCTTTCTTCAGTAAGTAACATTATTATTTAACAGGGTAGCATATATGCTACACTATACAATGTATTTACCAAAGGATTTTTGTGACTTCAAGTTGTTAACAATTTACTTCAGTATACATGCAGTTGTCAAGAAACTTGATTTAACGTGTATTTGTGTTGGTTAAATGTCTAGTTACAATGCATATCCCAAAATCTAAATGTCTATCAGTATATTTCTAGATAAAATCTAGGAAGATTTTGTGTAATGCCACACTCTTAACTACTCTGTACCATCTTACCTCATCAGCATCTTGTCCAAAACCTACAGGGTTAGAAATAGCCTCCGATATTTCATTGGCTATTTCTTGTTGTTCTGCTACGTCGTCCATCAGATCATGAACTTTGTCAACATCCCTGTCAAAATAAAGGGAGACAATTTAAGAATTTATGTCTTTGATATGGATGAGCCATTGCTATTGGAGATACAGTTATCAAGACATGCAAGATGGGAGGATGGGATCCCATTAATCAGTTTAACCCCACCACATCTTTGTGCCTGTCACAAGACAGTGACTGAATTTTCAACATCATATGTTGTGTTCATTTTTTGTGTTCAGTGAGTTTATATGATAAAAGGTGATTGTTCATGTTGTTGATATCTGTGCCAGGTGGAATTGTTGACTATAAATTTTCAAGCTTTCTTTTCATAATTGAGAAACTTTCTTGTGGTGTTATAGACATTTCTTTGTTCCTTGTCTACAAGAATTGATTACTATTCCATAAATATATTATGGTTAATTGAATTATTGTTTATCACCCAATCTAATTACAACACATCTCTCACTTTCTTCCCTTTATTGATACATGTATGGCATGGCTTGTGACATCTGAAGAAACCCCATTACATGTATGGCATGGCTTGTGACATCTGAAGAAACCCCATTACATGTACAAATGTATGGCATGGCTTGTGACATCTGAAGAAACCCCATTACATGTATGGCATGGCTTGTGACATCTGAAGAAACCCCATTACATGTATGGCATGGCTTGTGACATCTGAAGAAACCCCATTACATGTATGGCATGGCTTGTGACATCTGAAGAAACCCCATTACATGTATGGCATGGCTTGTGACATCTGAAGAACCCCCATTACATGTATGGCATGGCTTGTGACATCTAAAGAAACCCCATTACATGTATGGCATGGCTTGTGACATCTGAAGAAACCCCATTACATGTATGGCATGGCTTGTGACATCTGAAGAAACCCCATTACATGTATGGCATGGCTTGTAACATCTGAAGAAACCCCATTACATGCATGGCATGGCTTGTGACATCTAAAGAAACCCCATTACCACCATAAAGGTTACATGTATATGTGAATGACTCTATGACATGAATATTTAATAACATGAAAAATATGTGTTAAGACCTATCAGCCCATTGGATTCCTTATAGCAAACAAAGCATTTTAGTATTAATTATTACAAATTAGGTACAGGTACCCTCTACAGCATGTGATGACAAAAATGACTACATTCAATCACTGTGCAAAATTTTAATAAAAACTATTGCAGTTAACGATTACATACATGTAATCTAGACACCCTTTCAAGTGTTTTGGGAGGACGGAGAAAGCAGTTTCTAGATATGTGCTTGTCACTGACAAGGCAGGTTGAAAAAAAAAGTGTCATATAATCCATCCATACTTTCTGAAATTGATGTAACTTACATGTTTTGATGTGCATTTCTTAAAGCTTTAGCAGCATTTCCCATAACATTGAGAACTTCTGTATTTGTGCTGGCATTTTCAAGAGCCTCTCTTTGAAATTCAATGGTGGATAAAGTACCATCAATTTGCTGTAGTTGCTTTTCATATCTCTTTTTCCTTTTCAAAGCCTGCAAAGCAGCTAAAATGGAAATGTATGGTGTTTGTGACTAAAATTACATGTACATATATACACAAAAACTCTCAAAAAGATGGAAATTGTCAGCAAAAAATTGATTAAAAACATGTTATTCTGGGCTCACGTTACAGTGTGATTAGGGCAAAGAAGTTGCCTTGGTAAGGTCTACTTCACTTTTTCAATGCTAAAAAAAGTTTGTCGCTCTATATCAACAGAGTATTTTTCCACATGTCACATAAGATAACTAGAACTGTGAGTGACCTCACTGAGTGATACCCCCCGCTTGCAATACTATGATGTTCAAACTTTGGAATACAGGTATATTAGCAAGTTACCTATGAAAAATGAGCCGTTTAGGAAGAGTTGCGCTTACAAGGTACACGACCCCCCTTTTCGTGAAAGTACAAGTTGAATTATCTCCTCTTCTAAATTTTAGACAGCAACGGTATTCCTTCATGCACATCTGCAGGTTGTGTACTACAACTGTGTAAAGTTTCATAAAAATTAAATAAGCAGTTTAGTAGGAGTTGCGCTTACAAGGTACATGCCCCCCCCCCCCTTTTCGTGAAAGTATAAGTTGAATTATCTCCCCTTTTAAATTTAGGACAGCAACCATATTCCTTCATGCACATCTGCAGGTAGTGTACTACAAATGTGTAAAGTTTCATAAAAATCCAATAAGCGGTTTAGGAGGAGTTGCGCTTACAAGGTACATGGACGGACGGACAGACGGACAGGGTGATTCCTATATACCCCCCAAACTTTGTTTGCAGGGGGTATAATGATGAGATTGTGTTTATTGAAATACATTTCGGTTCAAAGAAACATTTTATTCGTTCAATAACAAAAAAAAATGGTGCCATAACAGAAGGGGACACAATCATGCATGGTGCTTTGGGAAATCTAAGTTTTCATACTTAGTATTTTCATATATTTAAAACAAGAATCTCAAAATTTGCTGAAATGCACCGAGATGCTTCTGATTTTAATAATCCATATCATAGTACGTTTGGTATTTTATTTTACTTGACACTGAGTTAAAATTGTGATCAACCTCTGTTTACATGTTGACAGGTGTATGTCTACATTTATACCTATTAATGTATTTAATAAACATATCAGTAATGGGTAATAAAAACACTTAATCTGCAATTAAACATAAAACATTAATAAGGTGTAATCCAATTTTTCCACTTTAATTTGAGACATGAGAAATAAATACATTTTTTTGTATAGCTTGTAGATTTGAATTGTAATATGTTCATTCCCTGGTTGCAATTGGACCTTTGGATTAAATTAAATGGTAGATGCACATTAGGAAATTTTGTCCAACAAAAGACATAAAAATAAAACTGGCCTCTTTTAAACTGTTTATTAAATTTGGACAGGGTAACTTGAGCATGGCCGTGAAACAAAGTTTCGATTAAACTCTTGACTCTCCCAGAAGTCTCCCCACTTCTCCCTCTAATTTGAAAATAGTGAGAGCTCTGGTTACCGTTTTATGAGCTTGTCATAGAAATCGGTGGTAAATCTGACAAAATGAAAAAAACTGTTTGGTCGACAGATATTAATTTATCATCATTCCAATAATACAACTGGTAGGAAATGTAAGCATACAATGTACCTGCTGAAAAACAATTCATTATGAAAAGAGTCACAGTGTATGCTACTTAAATTGCATGTAAAAACTAAATGTATATGGAAAATCTAGAAAAAACATTACTTTTTGTAATAAAATGTGTTTAATGTACTTGTCATGAAAAATGTTGTCCTTAATTAGCTACAAAATTAATGTAACAGACAATTACAGGAGCTGCCGATCAAGGACATTTGCTTAGTTATTTGGCTATGGGAAATGATGAGATATATACAATGTTAAATTTCTGCAACATGTTATTGGATCTCCTGTTATCAAATTACAATTTTAACGGAGAAATTATTGTTGAATTTAACTTCCAACAAATTCAATATGTCAAAAAAGAGTAAAAAAGAGAAAAGTTTGGTTTGATGAAATGAGCAAGTAATTACCATTTCTCATGTATTTTAGCGCACGGTTGAAAAGGTGCAGTACATACATAGTGCTTACTTAAATGGTTAATCAATTCTATATGCTTTCGAGATGTTTCGTCTACACTCTGGTTCGGCCATAGTACGTTTCGTCCACAAACCATTTCGGCCATAGTTTATATTTAACTGTTTGAAGAGGGAGTGTCTCTAAATTAAATTGTTAGATTTGTCGTAAGTATGGATGAACAAACTGAGTGTCGTAGCCTGTACTTTTGCATGGATTCTTAGGGGAATTATTTTTATAGTAATCATGGTAATACACATACACATATCATATTGGCGTCGAGATGACTGACCATAAGTGTGCATTGCTTATTCTGTGACCATTTATGTCTCAGGTTTTGGTAAGTGTGGATCCTTAGTTATAGTCTGTATTTTTGCATGGATTCTTCTGGAAAATATTGTGTATTGCTTCATCTGTGATTATTTATTTCATGATTTCAACATCTTTTGGTTATTGGTCTTCCAAATGTTATGATTTTATCTGCACTGATGAGACATAAATTGTCGAAATGGCCATATGCAGAATTTAAATTTCCTGCAATTTAGATACTTTGTTATTTACTTTGTTATTTTCGTAGATATGGATTGAGAAACTGAGTGTCATAGCCGGTACTTTTGTATGGATATTCATATTTTTATTTCATGTCAAGATTGGTTTATACCATGCCGATTTTATATATATGTGTATACACAAGAACAATGTGGCTTTGATATTTTTATTGTTTGTAAAATGAAACACCATTAAACACTAATACCAGCAAGCAAGCACTAAAGATCAAAAAGCACTAATTTCAGTCATTTTTCTGGAATACTCAACACTCATATGTTACAATCATGATATCAATCTCGTCGTTGACTAGTCTCCTGTATATGTCTTGGGTAATTCCTGCAATATTTAAAAAATAAGAAATATAATTAATAATCATATAATTTTGATAGAAGAACTTGACTATCTCGATGTTAATGAAACCAGCAATTATCGTTGAAAGCATTTGCTCTTCTGTCCGAACACATAATATTTGGAGGTTTACATTAATTAAAAAGCATTTCTTTTAAACAATATTGAAAGTTTGAAATCAAATAATGTTATAAATAGAACATTACGAATTACGATCAACAGGAATACATGTAGCTTTCAGTTTACAAATTCATATTCATATAAAAAAATAATATATATACGGTAAAATTAAACATAACAATCTTTCAGAAATATTTACTTTTCCTTTACTAAGACACATTGAAAATGTAATAAATAGTTTAATAATGAAGCTTACCTGTATTGCAAAGGCGATGTTGCCAATTGTCACAAGTATCACACTGTCTTGGTTTCACTTCCTGGTCACACATAGAGCATAGAAACACCATGGTGAATGTACAAACTGATTATGAGACTGGAGTTCATTTTTTAGTTCCTTTAATATCAAGCGTCAGTACTATAAAGAACTTCTCATTAAGCTTGTATTTTCTTTGCATTTTTCTCAAAATACATGTACTTCAACCACTTTCAACTAACTTACATGTAGTTAAGCTTCCTTTCAGCTTGGATATTTGTTGTATCGCTTTCATGTGTTACGACTATGCGATTGCTTTAATAATTGAAAAATGTACATACTAATTATCAAATATAATCATGAAATGTCTCTGATTGAATTTAATTAATTGCAATTTAGATTAACATTTGATGAATAAGTAGTAACTATGATTTGACCATTTTCATTCTTTTATTCATATTTAGTTATAAATAAAACCATGGCCGAAACGTCTTTATAAAGGCTTTCGAGTTGATCCGGCCTGAAAACTATTCGGCCTTATGCAAATCCGGCCTTAAACAAATGCGGCCTTGGTTGATTCGGCCTTAGTTGATACGGCCTTGGTTAATTAATGCGGCCTCAGTTAAGAATGATGTGTATCTATGGATATATATGATACATACAATAAAACGACACATTGTGATGATTTGAGTAAATAATTAAGTGATGGTCCTACTATTACATAGTCTGTGTTGCCACTGGAAACAACTGTCACACTCTAAAGCATGCTGCTTTGGACGGACGTTCTGCTCACACACAATACAAGGAAACGACATAGTTGATAGTTTTGAAAATAGTAGGACCATCACCAAAATATGCATATATTAGTGCGGTTTCATCAAAAGAATTGGAGTACTTTTTGAGTAATTTATAGTATGGCTTCCTTTTACTTTTTGGTAGCCCTTATAATCATACTGCCAGTGCAATTATACGACTATTAAACAAATGATAATTAATTGCAAGAGAACATCTAAGGAATTTCGCTTGTTGACAGCTTGGTATATCAACCTGAATTATTTTTCTAATCATCAACTTCAATGGAAATGATTTCCGTCATTATTACCAAAAATTACTAATTAAAAAATTGTTAAAATAATAACGATTTATTATGGCTTTTCATATTGAGTTACGAGTAAATCTTGTGAAAACACTACAAGTTCCAATATTTTATTCATCATATCCATGTATATTTAAATAATATTTTAAATTTAAACAGAACTTTTATTTTTTAATTATTCTTTTCCATTTGATATAAGGCTGGATTTGCCGTAGGCCGCATAAATATATGATAAGGCCGGAACATCAATTTTATATAAGGCCGCATCAACTACGGCCGAATCTGCCATAAGGCCGAAACAACTTGTAAGGTTTATAAAGTGTGGCTGAACTGGTACTATGGCCGAAACGACTATGGACGAAACTTCCTGTAACGATTCTATATCAGGATCCTATCAATCTATGGTACTGTGACAGTTAATATGTTTAATATGGAGGCAAAAATTGGTTGAAATAGCACGCGAATACACTGTACCATAAAACCTACGGTAAGATAGGTTCAGACAATACATTTCTTTGAAACTGAAAGTTGTTCAAGAATCAAAGTGCACACACCTTACACAAAATTGTTCAATTTAACATTGCTTAGATATTCTAGTGTTTGAGAAGGAAGATGTATTCAAATCAATTTCAACAATGACTTTTTAATACCTCGTTTATTTTTTGTGGCGTTCTTTTTCGCTGTTGATATTTCTTGGTCAATCTTCTTTTCAAGGAAAGCTTGTTTCTTCTCTAGCATTTCCTCCGTCTCTCTCAACTTTTGTATGGCTTCTTGTGGGGACGGGCCTTTGTTCTTTCCCTTCCCACCACCGAACATTTTAGAAATCAGACTCATTGTTAGAGCTAGTGAGGTAATTTGCCTGTAAATGTAGATTTTATCTTGTTTTATAAAATCAACAAAGTCTGATCTTGAGTCACAATTTCCACTTCCGGGAGTACATCCAAATTGCTGAATTAAACGATACGAAGTTATTTTAAAATCTGACTAATTACCACAACACTAAGTAAATTGACAAACTCGTTATTTATAGATTATGGTAGGTAAATTCTCAAACGCGTATTTATAGATTCTGAATAATGCGTTTACTAATTTCAAAATGTAATAATAGGAATTCATCCGTGATAGTGAGTGACGATTAGTTATAATATTCAAACATTGAAATGGGACAAATCTTTAACAATGTGTATGAGATTTGACAAATCCTTGGACAGACGAATGGTTGGCTATTTTGACGACAATTACTTTCAACGAATTATCCGTTATCACGAATATAAGAACAACGCAGACACGTTCAAGGTGAATTTTAAAGATGCCACATGTATCAACAATACAACTACAAACTGAATATCAATGATATTAGAATGCTAGACACCTATTTACGGTTTTGTGTGAAATTATAAAAAGAAGATCAATCTAACCACTCACTGATTATAGTAGTTTATTCATCACGGTTCGTAAATGATGCCCCAAACGTTGGAATATACGTAACAGTGACAGATGATGCCTATAACAGCTGAAATTGATATATACATACTAGTTTCGGGATAAGAAAAAACAGGACAGTATTCTTCACAATGGATATTTACATTTACGTAGATGTTTTCTTTCCTCTATCACTACCAGGGGCCGTCGTGATTGTGATCGTATGAATTTACAACTACATGTGCAATCAGTGCCTATTACCACCAACGTTTTGAGGTCGAATTCCGCTCATGTCGAGGTGTATTCGATACAACATTATGTGATAAAGTTTGTCACGGTGACTTGTGGCAGGTCGGTGGTTTTCTCCGGGTACTCCGGTTTCCCCATGCCAATAAAACTAATTAACAGCCACGATAGAACTGAAATATTGTTGAAACTGGCATTAAACACCACCCCAACCCTCTATTACTGCCAAGACATTTATCGGACTTGACTGTACTATATGAGTAACACGGTGGGTGTCTTATAAGAAGCAGGAATTGGATACCCTTCGCGAGCACCTGGGTTCACCCCCGGTTTTTGATGGGTTCTGTGTTGCTCACCTTTTTTAGTTTTCTGTGTTGTGTTTTTTATGCCCCCGCGACGAAGAGTCGGGGGGCATATTAATTTACCCCTGTCCGTCCGTCCGTCCGTTCGTTCGTCCGTCCGTTTGTCCGTCCGGATATAGATACATGGTTCGTTCGGCTATCTCCTCCTACAGTTTTGGAGCTACAGCTTTAATAGTTTGTATGATGTTTATACACATAATGGAAGTGTGCATGTCCACAGGATTTTGATTTTCATCAAATATTTGATAATGACAGGTAGTTGGACGTAGTCATTTTTTATGCCACCGCGACTAAGCTGATTCTAGATAGAATTATACCCATTTCACCACAGGTAATACCTTTATATTTACATATCAGGAATGAAAAATTAAAGGTACTATCTGTATACAACTTGAATATGATAGAACATCATACATAGTGTTAAAAAACTTTTGACTTGTTTATAATTTCTTATGGTCAGACGGGGGCATCATTTGTGTCTTATAGACACGCTTCATTTTTTTAAAAAATCACTCCTAACAAAACAACTTTGTCCATAATTATCAATTGCGGGGGCATACTTCTTTTCTAGTGTTTTGTTTGTCTCCGTCCTGTGTCTTGTGTATGCAATGTTGCCAGTTTTTCTTGATTGTCCATTCTTGATTGCACCTTCGTTTTTCTCAAAGGTTTACTTACTCCATAAAAAAGGAATCATCGGTCAAGGTCGTCGATTACCTTGAGCATTCAAGTGAGTGGATTGATGGTGATTTTTGGCCTATCATTGGTCATTCTTGTTTTAGAGGGATATACCAAGAAACTCCTGTGATCTTGTATCACTCACCTGGTTGCAAATTACATTAATGATGCTTATTTGAGAAATATTTTTACTCGATCATAAAAAAGAGATCTTTGTAGTAGACATGAAAAAATATCATTTGTACCAAATACAACTCAATACACTCGAGACTATAATTTACATTATGATCAAGCCGAAATATGGCATCTCTACAGAATGATACTCTGAGAATTTATTAAAAATTCGAAAACACACATTGAGAATTTAAAATTACACACATCATGATATTGACGCGCATTTTCTGAATCTATAATAAGCTTCAAACAACTAGTGTCATTTCCTGAATCCAAATATCTTCAATTAATCTCATAATCTTCTGTTTACTCTAATTATATGTACAATGTAATATTAGTTATGCAATGTTCAACATCAAATCTGTTAATAAATTGTTCTCGATGACAGCGTACGTTTAGCGTTATATAGCTGAAATTCTCAGAATGCGTTTTTTAAGTTTTGATTTTTAATAATCAGTGCGTGTTCTTTAAATTATTGAATATCAATGTGGACATTTTTGGAAAAATCAATGCCTATGTTGTACATAGTTGTGACGAGAACGGCTTCCATCGTCGTGTACAACGATCATCTTCTTGTTTAATCATCTTCTTGTTTAATCATGTTCGGGTCGAAATAAGAGGTACTAGCAAAACACAAAACATATTTAACACAATATGCTGAACATATATATATACAATTACAGCCGCACATTTTGTATTGTGATCCGTTTGTGATGATTTCATCCGTGCAAAAAACTACACAATTACCCGAACATTTCTAAAAACGTTGTGATGGACACAAATTGACTATCACAACTCTACAAAAAGGATACGTTTGAAGATATAGATGGGGCAATCAGAAGCCGAAAATCGAAGGGCAGACAATATCATGGCGAAAGGGAAAAGGTTACAACAGTAATTTTGTAACCGTTGCAACGCTAAAACAGGTGGCAGCAGTCATTTTTTTAACTGTCACAACGCTGAAAAAACTGAAACGGTCATTTTGTAACTGTTGCAACGCCAAAAAAAAAGGTTGCAGCAATCATTTTGATACTGTAGCAACGCTAAAAAGAGTTTTTCCCCAACCGTGACAGTTATTTTTGCAGTCTTTCTCAGTAATAGTTTGTCTATCACAGTTAAAAAACGACTGCCACTGGTCATTGCAGTCATTTTGTCATCCAGTAGTGATGGATCTTCAAAATTATGTGTCTCTCACTGTTACACGTAAATCTAGGTATAGTAATATGATATGTCACATTAGATGTCTACAGCATCACTGGAGGTTACATTTCTTGGTATAGATAGAGTTTTAATTGTCCCTGATATGAACTGTTTATGTCTTTGGAAAGTCCACATTAAATAGTCATACATATGACCCCTGTGTATAACTATTACATAAATCTGACCTCTGTTAAAATCTTTACAGTTCACTCAGTCCCTTCTGCAGTTCAACAGTGAATACGTTATCTTATCAACAGTGAATACGTTATTTTATCAACAGTGAATACGTTATCTGATCAACAGTGAATACGTTATCTTATCAACAGTGAATACGTTATCTTATCAACAGTGAATACGTTATCTTATCAACAGTGAATACGTTATCTTATCAACAGTGAATACGTTATCTTATCAACAGTGAATACGTTATCTGATCAACAGTGAATACGTTATCTTATCAACAGTGAATACGTTATCTGATCAACAGTGAATACGTTATCTTATCAACAGTGAATACGTTATCTGATCAACAGTGAATACGTTATCTGATCAACAGTGAATACGTTATCTTATCAACAGTGAATACGTTATCTTATCAACAGTGAATACGTTATCTTATCAACAGTGAATACGTTATCTTATCAACAGTGAATACGTTATCTTATCAACAGTGAATACGTTATCTTATCAACAGTGAATACGTTATCTTATCAACAGTGAATACGTTATCTTATCAACAGTGAATACGTTATCTTATCAACAGTGAATACGTTATCTTATCAACAGTGAATACGTTATCTTATCAACAGTGAATACGTTATCTTATCAACAGTGAATACGTTATCTTATCAACAGTGAATACGTTATCTTATCAACAGTGAATACGTTATCTTATCAACAGTGAATACGTTATCTTATCAACAGTGAATACGTTATCTTATCAACAGTGAATACGTTATCTTATCAATATTGAAAATGAAAATAAAACACTATAATAAAGAAATGTCAATTTTTTTAGTCCTAACACTCATCTTCGGGAGCATTGTGATTGTGTTTGATAGGTGAAAATGCTACTGATTATGCAAGGTATGACAGGTAGTGTGGTTCAAAATGACACCACGTACCATTACTAAATAAAGTGTGAATTTGGCTAAATTCTGTGTTTGGATATTTATTTGAGTTTGTACGAACAAAGTAATCATGTTTGTTATTATCTACATTACACTTCATAGTTCAACTCATCAGACTCGACTCTTGATGTAAGTTTCTGTTTATATCCTTCAAACAATATAGTTTTATTGTTCCTCGGATTTATTCTGTATTTATTCTTTCTTTGTATAAGAAGAAAATGCACTAATATTGTTAAACATTCAGTTATACCGGTCTCTACCTCTTCGTCATCCTTTCGTGTGAAAGCCATAATTTGTGATTGTTGTTTATCAAAACAGTATTTATAATTAAAAGTATAAGTAATACCATACAATTATCTTATTCATGTGATTTCTGACAAATAAGGGGGACATTAATGTTGAGTCTTCAGCGAAAACTCAGAACAAATTCTATTATGATTTACCGTAGCTTAAACATTGTTTACATTGTCCATAAATTCACAAGGATCCATAACAAAATTTTCAACAATCGAACTGTACACAGTCGGACTCTAACCTAAATGTAAGATTCTTTGGGTTTCTCAAGAACAGAATAACAATTGAGGCACAGAAGTAATGAATTCTTTATTGATTTTTTTAAATGAAAACTATGAAAATTTTGATTTAAAATGTATGAGTGAGTGATGGTTTTTAACGCCAATTCAGCAATTTTTCAGCTATATCATGGCGAGTTTAAGATGTATGTTTCTGAAATGAACTTAATCAAACGTCATGTTTGATCGCTGAATCTCCTTTACATGGACGTTGTGTGAAACATGAACTTCGTCCCAGAAAGGATGCTGTTTAATCCTTTTTAACCACGACTCCAATTTCGGCCACATCTTGAAATTAAAATTTGACCATTCTAACAAAGTTAATACAATTGCTACACAGCTGTCTGCAATTGTTATTTCTGGACCAGTTAAATATTTATTGTTCATTAAGTATCGATTTTCAATGACTTCCAGAATCTTTGTAACTTGACAAAGTCCATGTTCAATCAAACACTCGTTAGATTCTGTGGTTTGTAAACAATAGTGATCAAGAAACTGTGGGTAGATGTAGCTGTAGCCTACAATTCTGAAATTAAAAATAAATGATCTACATAATTATGATGATATATTTTGATTTGCTTATAAAACTGCTTGCCCTTGGGTTCGTCCCCGGTTTTTGGGTGGGGTCCACGGGGCTCGTTTTAGTTTTCTCTGTTGTTGTTTTTGCTTGCCTTCGTCCTGTGTCTTATGTACCCAATATTGTCAATTTCTTTGGATTGCCCATTCGTGATTGCCCTTCTGTTTTCTCTAACGTTCATTACCCCCGCCACTTTTTATTGAAGTGCCTGTACCAAGCCAGGAAAATGTTTGTGTGTGTTAGGGGTATCGATTTTGCTTCTTTTTAAGATTTTCTATTGGATTTTAGAACAGTTCGTACAGTGTGGTATATTTTTCATCTTATTGTCTGTTTTTGAAGCAAACACAATATATATAAAAAATTGTGATATTTTCCTATAGTGACGTCAAATACGCCTTGACTATATGAGTAGCATGGGAGGTGTGTTATATGAGACAGGAACTGATTACCCTTCGTGAACTTGGTTCATCCCAGGGTTTGGTGGTGTCCGTGGTGCTCATCGTTTTGGTTTTCTGTGTTGTGTTTGTTTATTTCTTTATCTTCGTCCCGTATCTTTTGTACCCAATGTTGTCAGTTTCTCTGGATTGTCTTCGTCCTGTGTCATGTGTACCCAATGTTGTCAGTTTCTCTGGATTGTCTTCGTCCCGTATCTTTTGTACCCAATGTTGTCAGTTTCTCTGGATTATCTTCGTCCCGTATCTTTTGTACCCAATGTTGTCAGTTTCTCTGGATTGTCTTCGTCCCGTATCTTTTGTACCCAATGTTGTCAGTTTCTCTGGATTGTCTTCGTCCCGTATCTTTTGTACCCAATGTTGTCAGTTTCTCTGGATTGTCTTCGTCCCGTATCTTTTGTACCCAATGTTGTCAGTTTCTCTGGATTGTCTTCGTCCCGTATCTTTTGTACCCAATGTTGTCAGTTTCTCTGGATTGTCTTCGTCCCGTATCTTTTGTACCCAATGTTGTCAGTTTCTCTGGATTGTCTTCGTCCCGTATCTTTTGTACCCAATGTTGTCAGTTTCTCTGGATTGTCTTCGTCCCGTATCTTTTGTACCCAATGTTGTCAGTTTCTCTGGATTGTCTTCGTCCTGTGTCCTGTGTACCCAATGTTGTCAGTTTCTCTGGATTGTCTTCGTCCTGTGTCCTGTGTACCCAATGTTGTCAGTGTCTCTGGATTGTCTTCGTCCCGTATCTTTTGTACCCAATGTTGTCAGTTTCTCTGGATTGTCTTCGTCCTGTGTCCTGTGTACCCAATGTTGTCAGTGTCTCTGGATTGTCTTCGTCCCGTATCTTTTGTACCCAATGTTGTCAGTTTCTCTGGATTGTCTTCGTCCCGTATCTTTTGTACCCAATGTTGTCAGTTTCTCTGGATTGTCTTCGTCCCGTATCTTTTGTACCCAATGTTGTCAGTTTCTCTGGATTGTCTTCGTCCCGTATCTTTTGTACCCAATGTTGTCAGTTTCTCTGGATTGTCTTCGTCCCGTATCTTTTGTACCCAATGTTGTCAGTTTCTCTGGATTGTCTTCGTCCCGTATCTTTTGTACCCAATGTTGTCAGTTTCTCTGGATTGTCTTCGTCCCGTATCTTTTGTACCCAATGTTGTCAGTTTCTCTGGATTGTCTTCGTCCCGTATCTTTTGTACCCAATGTTGTCAGTTTCTCTGGATTGTCTTCGTCCCGTATCTTTTGTACCCAATGTTGTCAGTGTCTCTGGATTGTCTTCGTCCCGTATCTTTTGTACCCAATGTTGTCAGTTTCTCTGGATTATCTTCGTCCCGTATCTTTTGTACCCAATGTTGTCAGTTTCTCTGGATTGTCTTCGTCCCGTATCTTTTGTACCCAATGTTGTCAGTTTCTCTGGATTGTCTTCGTCCCGTATCTTTTGTACCCAATGTTGTCAGTTTCTCTGGATTGTCTTCGTCCCGTATCTTTTGTACCCAATGTTGTCAGTTTCTCTGGATTGTCTTCGTCCCGTATCTTTTGTACCCAATGTTGTCAGTTTCTCTGGATTGTCTTCGTCCCGTATCTTTTGTACCCAATGTTGTCAGTTTCTCTGGATTGTCTTCGTCCTGTATCTTTTGTACCCAATGTTGTCAGTTTCTCTGGATTGTCTTCGTCCCGTATCTTTTGTACCCAATGTTGTCAGTTTCTCTGGATTGTCTTCGTCCCGTATCTTTTGTACCCAATGTTGTCAGTTTCTCTGGATTGTCTTCGTCCCGTATCTTTTGTACCCAATGTTGTCAGTTTCTCTGGATTGTCTTCGTCCCGTATCTTTTGTACCCAATGTTGTCAGTTTCTCTGGATTGTCTTCGTCCCGTATCTTTTGTACCCAATGTTGTCAGTTTCTCTGGATTGTCTTCGTCCCGTATCTTTTGTACCCAATGTTGTCAGTTTCTCTGGATTGTCTTCGTCCCGTATCTTTTGTACCCAATGTTGTCAGTTTCTCTGGATTGTCTTCGTCCCGTATCTTTTGTACCCAATGTTGTCAGTTTCTCTGGATTGTCTTCGTCCCGTATCTTTTGTACCCAATGTTGTCAGTTTCTCTGGATTGTCTTCGTCCCGTATCTTTTGTACCCAATGTTGTCAGTTTCTCTGGATTGTCTTCGTCCCGTATCTTTTGTACCCAATGTTGTCAGTTTCTCTGGATTGTCTTCGTCCCGTATCTTTTGTACCCAATGTTGTCAGTTTCTCTGGATTGTCTTCGTCCCGTATCTTTTGTACCCAATGTTGTCAGTTTCTCTGGATTGTCTTCGTCCCGTATCTTTTGTACCCAATGTTGTCAGTTTCTCTGGATTGTCTTCGTCCCGTATCTTTTGTACCCAATGTTGTCAGTTTCTCTGGATTGTCTTCGTCCCGTATCTTTTGTACCCAATGTTGTCAGTTTCTCTGGATTGTCTTCGTCCCGTATCTTTTGTACCCAATGTTGTCAGTTTCTCTGGATTATCTTCGTCCCGTATCTTTTGTACCCAATGTTGTCAGTTTCTCTGGATTGTCTTCGTCCCGTATCTTTTGTACCCAATGTTGTCAGTTTCTCTGGATTGTCTTCGTCCCGTATCTTTTGTACCCAATGTTGTCAGTTTCTCTGGATTGTCTTCGTCCCGTATCTTTTGTACCCAATGTTGTCAGTTTCTCTGGATTGTCTTCGTCCTGTATCTTTTGTACCCAATGTTGTCAGTTTCTCTGGATTGTCTTCGTCCCGTATCTTTTGTACCCAATGTTGTCAGTTTCTCTGGATTGTCTTCGTCCCGTATCTTTTGTACCCAATGTTGTCAGTTTCTCTGGATTGTCTTCGTCCCGTATCTTTTGTACCCAATGTTGTCAGTTTCTCTAGATTGTCCATTCTTGATTATATATATTCCTACGGTTTTCTCTTACTTTTATTTCCATAACATATAAACAAATAATTCAGGCTCCTATTAGTCTGGAGTCCCTGGTTAAACACTGACTGAAAGAAGTCCTTGGTTAAACACTGAATGTGTATTCTTTTATTTGGTATTTATTTAAGTCCTCTTTAATTAATTTAGTATAAACGTTTTAAGATTCAGTTTTTAAATAGCAATGTATAAATCTATTTTGAGGCATATTTGGAGAAACTATATCTGAACGGACAATTTTTGAAATCACTCTTATTATGTAGCTCCCAAATTCGAAATAGACAAGAGTAACACAAACGGGTGTCACCTGTAGAGCAGAAACGTATGCTTACCCTTCCGGAGCATCTCAGGTCATCGCCTTTTTAGTGGGGTTCGTGTTGCACGATCCTTAGTTTTCTGTGTAGTGTTTTGTAGATCAGTGTTTGTCCTTTTGTCTATTTTTACTATTGTGTTGTCTGTCCGTCCTTTTGTCTATTTTTACTATTGTGTTGTCTGTCCCTCCTTTTATCTATTTTTACTATTGTGTTGTCTATTCGTCCTTTTGTCTATTTTTACTATTGTGTTGTCTATTTGTCCTTTTGTCTATTTTTACTATTGTGCTGTCTGTCCGTCCTTTTGTCTATTTTTACTATTGTGTTGTCTGTCCGTCCTTTTGTCTATTTTTACTATTGTGCTGTCTGTCCGTCCTTTTGTCTATTTTTACTATTGTGTTGTCTGTCCGTCCTTTTGTCTATTTTTACTATTGTGCTGTCTGTCCGTCCTTTTGTCTATTTTTACTATTGTGCTGTCTGTCCCTCCTTTTGTCTATTTTTACTATTGTGTTGTCTGTCCGTCCTTTTGTCTATTTTTACTATTGTGTTGTCTGTCCCTCCTTTTATCTATTTTTACTATTGTGTTGTCTATTCGTCCTTTTGTCTATTTTTACTATTGTGTTGTCTGTCCGTCCTTTTGTCTATTTTTACTATTGTGCTGTCTGTCCGTCCTTTTGTCTATTTTTACTATTGTGTTGTCTGTCCCTCCTTTTGTCTATTTTTACTATTGTGTTGTCTGTCCGTCCTTTTGTCTATTTTTACTATTGTGTTGTCTGTCCCTCCTTTTATCTATTTTTACTATTGTGTTGTCTATTCGTCCTTTTGTCTATTTTTACTATTGTGTTGTCTATTCGTCCTTTTGTCTATTTTTACTATTGTGCTGTCTGTCCGTCCTTTTGTCTATTTTTACTATTGTGTTATCTGTCCGTACTTTTGTCTATTTTTTCTATTGTGCTGTCTGTCCGTCCTTTTGTCTATTTTTACTATTGTGCTGTTTGTCCGTCCTTTTGTTTATTTTTACTATTGTGCTGTCTGTCCGTCCTTTTGTCTATTTTTACTATTGTGCTGTCTGTTCCTTTTGTCTATTTTTACTATTGTGCTGTCTGTCCGTCCTTTTGTCTATTTTTACTATTGTGCTGTCTGTCCGTCCTTTTGTCTATTTTTACTATTGTGCTGTCTGTCCGTCCTTTTGTCTATTTTTACTATTGTGTTGTCTATTCGTCCTTTTGTCTATTTTTACTATTGTGTTGTCTGTCCGTCCTTTTTTCTATTTTTACTATTGTGTTGTCTGTCCGTCCTTTTTTCTATTTTTACTATTGTGTTGTCTGTCGGTCCTTTTGTCTATTTTTACTATTGTGCTGTCTGTCCGTCCTTTTATCTATTTTTACTATTGTGTTGTCTGTCCCTCCTTTTGTCTATTTTTACTATTGTGCTGTCTGTCCGTACTTTTATCTATTTTTACTATTGTGTTGTCTGTCCCTCCTTTTGTCTATTTTTACTATTGTGTTGTCTGTCCGTCCTTTTGTCTATTTTTACTATTGTGTTGTCTGTCCTTCCTTTTGTCTATTTTTACTATTGTGCTGTTTGTCCGTCCTTTTGTCTATTTTTACTATTGTGCTGTCTGTCCGTCCTTTTGTCTATTTTTACTATTGTGTTGTCTGTCCGTCCTTTTGTCTATTTTTACTATTGTGCTGTCTGTCCGTCCTTTTGTCTATTTTTACTATTGTGCTGTCTGTCCGTCCATTTGTCTATTTTTACTATTGTGTTGTCTATTCGTCCTTTTGTCTATTTTTACTGTTGTGTTGTCTATTCGTCCTTTTGTCTATTTTTACTATTGTGTTGTTTGTCCGTCCTTTTGTCTATTTTTACTACTGTGTTGTCTGTCCGTCCTTTTGTCTATTTTTACTATTGTGTTGTCTGTCCGTCCTTTTGTCTATTTTTACTGTTGTGTTGTCTGTCGGTCCTTTTGTCTATTTTTACTATTGTGTTGTCTGTCCGTCCTTTTGTCTATTTTTACTATTGTGTTGTCTGTCCGTCCTTTTGTCTATTTTTACTATTGTGCTGTCTGTCCGTCCTTTTGTCTATTTTTTCTATTGTGTTGTCTGTTCGTCCTTTTGTCTATTTTTACTATTGTGTTGTCTGTCCGTCCTTTTGTCTATTTTTACTGTTGTATTGCCTGTCCCTCCTTTTGTCTATTTTTACTGTTGTGTTGTCTGTCCCTCCTTTTAGTCTATTTTTACTATTGTGTTGTCTATTCGTCCTTTTGTCTATTTTTACTATTGTGCTGTTTGTCCGTCCTTTTGTCTATTTTTACTATTGTGCTGTCTGTTCGTCCTTTTATCTATTTTTACTATTGTGTTGTCTGTCCGTCCTTTTATCTATTTTTACTATTGTGTTGTCTGTCCGTCCTTTTGTCTATTTTAACTATTGTGCTGTCTGTCCGTCCTTTTGTCTATTTTTACTATTGTGCTGTCTGTCCGTCCTTTTGTCTATTTTTACTATTGTGCTGTCTGTCCGTCCTTTTGTCTATTTTTACTATTGTGTTGCCTGTCGGTCCTTTTGTCTATTTTTACTATTGTGTTGTCTGTCCGTCCCTTTGTCTATTTTTACTATTGTGTTGTCTGTCCGTCCTTTTATCTGTTTTTACTGTTGTGTTGTCTGTCCCTCCTTTTGTCTATTTTTACTATTGTGCTGTCTGTCCGTCATTTTGTCTATTTTTACTATTGTGTTGTCTGTCCCTCCTTCTGTCTATTTTTTCTATTGTGTTGTCTGTTCGTCCTTTTGTCTATTTTTACTATTGTGCTGTCTGTCCGTCCTTTTGTCTATTTTTACTATTGTGCTGTCTGTCCGTCCTTTTGTCTATTTTTACTATTGTGCTGTCTGTCCGTCCTTTTGTCTATTTTTACTATTGTGTTGTCTATTCGTCCTTTTGTCTATTTTTACTATTGTGTTGTCTGTCCGTCCTTTTTTCTATTTTTACTATTGTGTTGTCTGTCCGTCCTTTTATTTATTTTTACTGTTGTGTTGTCTGTCCCTCCTTTTGTCTATTTTTACTATTGTGCTGTCTGTCCGTCATTTTGTCTATTTTTACTATTGTGTTGTCTGTCCCTCCTTCTGTCTATTTTTTCTATTGTGTTGTCTGTTCGTCCTTTTGTCTATTTTTACTATTGTGCTGTCTGTCCGTCCTTTTGTCTATTTTTACTATTGTGCTGTCTGTCCGTCCTTTTGTCTATTTTTACTATTGTGCTGTCTGTCCGTCCTTTTGTCTATTTTTACTATTGTGTTGTCTATTCGTCCTTTTGTCTATTTTTACTATTGTGTTGTCTGTCCGTCCTTTTTTCTATTTTTACTATTGTGTTGTCTGTCCGTCCTTTTGTCTATTTTTACTATTGTGTTGTCTGTCGGTCCTTTTGTCTATTTTTACTATTGTGCTGTCTGTCCGTCCTTTTATCTATTTTTACTATTGTGTTGTCTGTCCCTCCTTTTGTCTATTTTTACTATTGTGCTGTCTGTTCGTCCTTTTATCTATTTTTACTATTGTGTTGTCTGTCCCTCCTTTTGTCTATTTTTACTATTGTGTTGTCTGTCCGTCCTTTTGTCTATTTTTACTATTGTGTTGTCTGTCCTTCCTTTTGTCTATTTTTACTATTGTGCTGTTTGTCCGTCCTTTTGTCTATTTTTACTATTGTGCTGTCTGTCCGTCCTTTTATCTATTTTTACTATTGTGTTGTCTGTCCCTCCTTTTGTCTATTTTTACTATTGTGCTGTCTGTCCGTCCTTTTGTCTATTTTTACTATTGTGTTGTCTGTCCTTCCTTTTGTCTATTTTTACTATTGTGTTGTCTATTCGTCCTTTTATCTATTTTTACTATTGTGCTGTCTGTCCTTCCTTTTGTCTATTTTTACTATTGTGTTGTCTGTCCGTCCTTTTGTCTATTTTTACTATTGTGCTGTCTGTTCGTCCTTTTGTCTATTTTTACTATTGTGCTGTCTGTCCGTCCTTTTGTCTATTTTTACTATTGTGTTGTCTATTCGTCCTTTTGTCTATTTTTACTGTTGTGTTGTCGATTCGTCCTTTTGTCTATTTTTACTATTGTGTTGTTTGTCCGTCCTTTTTTCTATTTTTACTATTGTGTTGTCTGTCCGTCCTTTTGTCTATTTTTACTATTGTGCTGTCTGTCCGTCCTTTTGTCTATTTTTACTGTTGTGTTGTCTGTCGGTCCTTTTGTCTATTTTTACTATTGTGTTGTCTGTCCGTCCTTTTGTCTATTTTTACTATTGTGTTGTCTGTCCGTCCTTTTGTCTATTTTTACTATTGTGCTGTCTGTCCGTCCTTTTGTCTATTTTTACTATTGTGTTGTCTATTCGTCCTTTTGTCTATTTTTACTATTGTGTTGTCTGTCCGTCCTTTTGTCTATTTTTACTATTGTGTTGTCTGTCCGTCCTTTTGTCTATTTTTACTGTTGTGTTGTCTGTCCCTCCTTTTGTCTATTTTTACTATTGTGCTGTCTGTCCGTCCTTTTGTCTATTTTTACTGTTGTGTTGTCTGTCCCTCCTTTTGTCTATTTTTACTATTGTGTTGTCTATTCGTCCTTTTGTCTATTTTTACTATTGTGCTGTTTGTCCGTCCTTTTGTCTATTTTTGCTATTGTGCTGTCTGTTCGTCCTTTTATCTATTTTTACTATTGTGTTGTCTGTCCGTCCTTTTATCTATTTTTACTATTGTGTTGTCTGTCCGTCCTATTGTCTATTTTTACTATTGTGCTGTCTGTCCGTCCTTTTGTCTATTTTTACTATTGTGCTGTCTGTCCGTCCTTTTGTCTATTTTTACTATTGTGCTGTCTGTTCGTCCTTTTGTCTATTTTTACTATTGTGTTGCCTGTCGGTCCTTTTGTCTATTTTTACTATTGTGTTGTCTATCCGTCCCTTTGTCTTTTTTTACTATTGTGTTGTCTGTCCGTCCTTTTATCTATTTTTACTGTTGTGTTGTCTGTCCCTTCTTTTGTCTATTTTTACTATTGTACTGCCTGTCGGTCCTTTTGTCTATTTTTACTATTGTGTTGTCTGTCCCTCCTTTTGTCTATTTTTACTATTGTGCTGTCTGTCCGTCCTTTTGTCTATTTTTACTATTGTGTTGTCTGTCCCTCCTTCTGTCTATTTTTTCTATTGTGTTGTCTGTCCGTCCTTTTGTCTATTTTTACTATTGTGCTGTCTGTCCGTCCTTTTGTCTATTTTTACTATTGTGCTGTCTGTCCGTCCTTTTGTCTATTTTTACTATTGTGTTGTCTGTCCCTCCTTTTGTCTATTTTTACTATTGTGTTATCTGTCCGTACTTTTGTCTAATGTTACTATTGTGTTGTCTGTCCGTCCTTTTGTCTATTTTTACTATTGTGCTGTCTGTCCGTCCTTTTGTCTATTTTTACTATTGTGTTATTTGTCCGTACTTTTGTCTAATTTTACTATTGTGTTGTCTGTCCGTCCTTTTGTCTATTTTTACTATTGTGCTGTCTGTCCGTCCTTTTGTCTATTTTTACTATTGTGCTGTCTGTCCCTCCTTTTGTCTATTTTTACTATTGTGTTATCTGTCTGTACTTTTGTCTAATTTTACTATTGTGTTGTCTGTCCGTCCTTTTGTCTATTTTTACTATTGTGCTGTCTGTCCCTCCTTTTGTCTATTTTTACTATTGTGTTATCTGTCTGTACTTTTGTCTAATTTTACTATTGTGTTGTCTGTCCGTCCTTTTGTCTATTTTTACTATTGTGTTGTCTGTCCGTCCTTTTGTCTATTTTTACTATTGTGCTGTCTGTCCGTCCTTTTGTCTATTTTTGCTATTGTGCTGTCTGTCCGTCCTTTTGTCTATTTTTACTATTGTGTTGTCTGTCCCTCCTTTTGTCTATTTTTACTATTGTGTTGTCTGTCCGTACTTTTGTCTATTTTTACTATTGTGCTGTCTGTCCGTCCTTTTATCTATTTTTACTATTGTGTTGTCTGTCCCTCCTTTTGTCTATTTTTACTATTGTGTTATCTGTCCGTACTTTTGTCTATTTTTACTATTGTGTTGTCTGTCCGTCCTTTTGTCTATTTTTACTATTGTGCTGTCTGTCCGTCCTTTTGTCTATTTTTACTATTGTGTTGTCTGTCCGTCCTTTTGTCTATTTTTACTATTGTGTTGTTTGTCCGTCCTTTTATCTATTTTTACTATTGTGCTGTCTGTCCCTCCTTTTGTCTATTTTTACTATTGTGTTATCTGTCTGTACTTTTGTCTAATTTTACTACTGTGTTGTCTGTCCGTCCTTTTGTCTATTTTTACTATTGTGTTGTCTGTCCGTCCTTTTGTCTATTTTTACTATTGTGCTGTCTGTCCGTCCTTTTGTCTTATTTTACTATTGTGTTGTCTGTCCCTCCTTTTGTCTATTTTTACTATTGTGTTGTCTGTCCGTACTTTTGTCTATTTTTACTATTGTGCTGTCTGTCCGTCCTTTTGTCTATTTTTACTATTGTGTTGTCTGTCCCTCCTTTTGTCTATTTTTACTATTGTGTTATCTGTCCGTACTTTTGTCTATTTTTACTATTGTGCTGTCTGTCCGTCCTTTTGTCTATTTTTACTATTGTGCTGTCTGTCCGTCCTTTTGTCTATTTTTACTGTTGTGTTGTCTGTCCCTCCTTTTGTCTATTTTTACTATTGTGTTATCTGTCCGTCCTTTTATCTATTTTTACTATTGTGTTGTCTGTCCGTCCTTTTGTCTATTTTTACTATTGTGCTGTCTGTCCGTCCTTTTGTCTTATTTTACTATTGTGTTGTCTGTCCCTCCTTTTGTCTATTTTTACTATTGTGTTGTCTGTCCGTACTTTTGTCTATTTTTACTATTGTGCTGTCTGTCCGTCCTTTTGTCTATTTTTACTATTGTGTTGTCTGTCCCTCCTTTTGTCTATTTTTACTATTGTGTTATCTGTCCGTACTTTTGTCTATTTTTACTATTGTGCTGTCTGTCCGTCCTTTTGTCTATTTTTACTATTGTGCTGTCTGTCCGTCCTTTTGTCTATTTTTACTGTTGTGTTGTCTGTCCCTCCTTTTGTCTATTTTTACTATTGTGTTATCTGTCCGTCCTTTTATCTATTTTTACTATTGTGTTGTCTGTCCGTCCTTTTGTCTATTTTTACTATTGTGCTGTCTGTCCGTCCTTTTGTCTAATTTTACTAGTGTGCTGTCTGTCCGTCCTTTTGTCTATTTTTACTATTGTGCTGTCTGTCCGTCCTTTTGTCTAATTTTACTATTGTGTTATCTGTCCGTCCTTTTGTCTATTTTTACTATTGTGTTGTCTGTCCGTCCTTTTGTCTATTTTTACTATTGTGCTGTCTGTCCGTCCTTTTGTCTATTTTTACTATTGTGTTATCTGTCCGTCCTTTTGTCTATTTTTACTATTGTGTTGTCTGTCCGTCCTTTTGTCTATTTTTACTATTGTGTTGTCTGTCCGTCCTTTTATCTATTTTTACTATTGTGTTATCTGTCCGTACTTTTGTCTATTTTTACTATTGTGCTGTCTGTCCGTCCTTTTGTCTATTTTTACTATTGTGCTGTTTGTCCGTCCTTTTGTCTATTCTTACTATTGTGTTGTCTGTCCCTCCTTTTGTCTATTTTTACTATTGTGTTATCTGTCCGTACTTTTGTCTATTTTTACTATTGTGCTGTCTGTCCCTCCTTTTGTCTATTTTTACTATTGTGTTGTCTGTCCGTCCTTTTGTCTATTTTTACTATTGTGTTGTCTATCTGTCCTTTTGTCTATTTTTACTATTGTGTTGTCTGTCCGTCCTTTTGTCTATTTTTACTATTGTGTTGTCTGTCCCTCCTTTTGTCTATTTTTACTATTGTGTTATCTGTCCGTACTTTTGTCTATTTTTACTATTGTGCTGTCTGTCCCTCCTTTTGTCTATTTTTACTATTGTGTTGTCTGTCCGTCCTTTTGTCTATTTTTACTATTGTGCTGTCTGTCCGTCCTTTTGTCTATTTTTACTATTGTGTTATCTGTCCGTCCTTTTGTCTATTTTTACTATTGTGTTGTCTGTCCGTCCTTTTGTCTATTTTTACTATTGTGTTGTCTGTCCGTCCTTTTGTCTATTTTTACTATTGTGCTGTCTGTCCGTCCTTTTGTCTATTTTTACTATTGTGTTGTCTATCCGTCCTTTTATCTATTTTTACTATTGTGTTGTCTGTCCGTCCTTTTGTCTATTTTTACTATTGTGCTGTCTGTCCGTCCTTTTGTCTATTTTTACTATTGTGCTGTCTGTCCGTCCTTTTATCTATTTTTACTATTGTGTTGTCTATTCGTCCTTTTGTCTATTTTTACTATTGTGTTGTCTGTCCGTCCTTTTGTCTATTTTTACTATTGTGCTGTCTGTCCGTCCTTTTGTCTATTTTTACTATTGTGTTGTCTATTCGTCCTTTTGTCTATTTTTACTATTGTGTTGTTTGTCCGTCCTTTTGTCTATTTTTACTATTGTGCTGTCTGTCCGTCCTTTTGTCTATTTTTACTGTTGTGTTGTCTGTCCGTCCTTTTGTCTATTTTTACTATTGTGCTGTCTGTCCGTCCTTTTATCTATTTTTACTATTGTGTTGTCTGTCCGTCCTTTTGTCTATTTTTACTATTGTGTTGTCTATTCGTCCTTTTGTCTATTTTTACTATTGTGTTGTTTGTCCGTCCTTTTGTCTATTTTTACTATTGTGCTGTCTGTCCGTTCTTTTGTCTATTTTTACTGTTGTGTTGTCTGTCCGTCCTTTTGTCTATTTTTACTATTGTGCTGTCTGTCCGTCCTTTTATCTATTTTTACTATTGTGTTGTCTGTCCGTCCTTTTATCTATTTTTACTATTGTGTTGTCTGTCCGTCCTTTTGTCTATTTTTACTATTGTGCTGTCTGTCCGTCCTTTTGTCTATTCTTACTATTGTGTTGTCTGTCCGTCCTTTTATCTATTTTTACTATTGTGCTGTCTGTCCGTCCTTTTGTCTATTTTTACTATTGTGTTGTCTATTCGTCCTTTTGTCTATTTTTACTATAGTGTTGTCTGTCCGTCCTTTTGTCTATTTTTACTATTGTGTTGTCTGTCCGTCCTTTTGTCTATTTTTACTATTGTGTTGTCTGTCCCTCCTTTTGTCTATTTTTACTATTGTGTTATCTGTCCGTACTTTTGTCTATTTTTACTATTGTGCTGTCTGTCCGTCCTTTTATCTATTTTTACTATTGTGTTGTCTATTCGTCCTTTTGTCTATTTTTACTATTGTGTTGTCTGTCCGTCCTTTTGTCTATTTTTACTATTGTGCTGTCTGTCCGTCCTTTTGTCTATTTTTACTATTGTGTTGTCTATTCGTCCTTTTGTCTATTTTTACTATTGTGTTGTTTGTCCGTCCTTTTGTCTATTTTTACTATTGTGCTGTCTGTCCGTCCTTTTGTCTATTTTTACTGTTGTGTTGTCTGTCCGTCCTTTTGTCTATTTTTACTATTGTGCTGTCTGTCCGTCCTTTTATCTATTTTTACTATTGTGTTGTCTGTCCGTCCTTTTATCTATTTTTACTATTGTGTTGTCTGTCCGTCCTTTTGTCTATTTTTACTATTGTGCTGTCTGTCCGTCCTTTTGTCTATTCTTACTATTGTGTTGTCTGTCCGTCCTTTTATCTATTTTTACTATTGTGCTGTCTGTCCGTCCTTTTGTCTATTTTTACTATTGTGTTGTCTATTCGTCCTTTTGTCTATTTTTACTATAGTGTTGTCTGTCCGTCCTTTTGTCTATTTTTACTATTGTGTTGTCTGTCCGTCCTTTTGTCTATTTTTACTATTGTGCTGTCTGTCCGTCCTTTTGTCTATTTTTTACTATTGTGTTGTCTGTCCGTCCTTTTGTCTATTTTTACTATTGTGTTGTCTGTCCGTCCTTTTGTCTATTTTTACTATTGTGTTGTCTGTCCGTCCTTTTGTCTATTTTTACTATTGTGTTGTCTGTGATTTACGGCATCTTATTAATACACAGTTGGTATCTTCAAACTTTGTACACTAGACGTAAATATATTGAAACAAACCTATGGACTTCACTAAAACACCAGCTAGTCACAGATTCAGACAACATTTGCTGCTGAATACTCATTCCATATCCAGCATAATTAGTGTACTTCATTGCCAAATAACGTAAGATAGCCTGTCTAAAAAATAAAATCACATTTCTGTTCAAATGTATGCAAAACACAAGATTTTATTTTCTATATTTCTTATATAAAGAGAAGTGTTAAATAAAATAAGATTTTTCTGTAAATGCAGGTAAAACACAACACATAACTTATTATTTTTATTACATAAATGTATTAGTAAAGGTTGTGTTTTTGAGAGGTGTTTTTGTCGTATGTTTTGATGTTTAATATTTTCGCATGGGTTTATTCTGTTTTAGTTTATTATTGTATTGTCATAGAGTTCGCTTACCGTAATAACATCTAATATTATCTTTGATCATATTGGTAAGATATTGGGTGGTAATGAACAACTCATCTGGTGACATCATCGAATTTAAATACTAGTTAAGGATAATGTTTATAAGTGCATTAAAGTGCTATTTAAATTTTTCTATGAGTACATATATGCACAATTCTAGTATGGAATGTTTGTCTACCATATACTGATCGGTTTCAACAAGATGAAGATTATGTTAGAAGCTTTCTCCTCGCGTAAAGCAGACATATTTTTTGACTGTTTATAATTAAAATGTGTATGCTACATATTTTGTATAGTTTTATTTTTTAAATTTATGAAGGGGTCGTCGTGGTCGTGATCGTATGGTAGTTGGATTTATAACTACCTATGCAATGTGTGACTATTACCACTAACGCTGTGAGTTCGAACCACGCTCATGCGAGGTGTACTCGATACAACATTATGTGATAAAGTTTGTCGGTGATTTGCGACAGGTCGATGGTTTTCTGGGTACTCCTGTTTCCTCCACCAATAAAACTGACAGCCACGATATAACTGAAATATTGTTGAAAGTGGCGTTAAGCACCATAAAACCAAACCAAAGCAAACCAATCAAATGCAGGGGGAGTATCATTGGATATATATTAGTGGTAGCGAGGATGAACATCTGACAAAATAATTTTCGAAATGTTACGACAGTTTTTGTTAATCAAGAAAACATTTCACAACACTAGCTATGTGCCATGAACTCTATAAATAGTTGTCCATACAATTAGATGCCCAGGATTCACTTTAAATCATTCTTGTATCATATATACCCTTCAAACACAATAGTTTCTCCATCCACTAACAGGGGGACCTCCTGGTGAGGATGATTCTTGAACACTTCCGGTATTCTTGATGAATTTTTCTTAGAAAAATCTACATCATGTAGTATGTGTGGAATTTCATGCTGAAAATATACAAGATTCCATGATTTGTACTATTTCAACCAAATAACACATGGCATGAAATAGCAGCTTTATATTGCCCCCGTGTGATATCACCATGTATTGAGTTAGTATGCTACAGTGCTAGTATATCAGTTACACAGTTTCTATAAAGGGCGTCATATCATTAAAATAATTTACACCGTTCGGTCGAATGTATTTAGTTATCAGTACAGGGCATAAAACACCTCAATATATCCACCCAATATGCATTACTGCAAGGATTCGTATGTTTCGACTGATTGCAGATAAGTTAGGAACTGATAAATTCCCTTGTCTACCTAGAAGACTGATTCATTGTATCTACAACAACATAACGATTGACAACCATATCTGGAGAGCTGAACATTCTTGCCCTTTAGATGTACATGGTCTCATATGGTCGTTTGTTCGTTTGTTCGTTTATGTTTCAGTAGTGTAGTGACGTTCTTCCCGAAAGTAATTCTATCATGATATTAATGTAAATATTAATGAACAAAAGAAAATGATGCATCCTTACGTATGATTAATGGAAAGATCCTTCTGAAATATACATCTATCTTTTTACCACATTACCATATATTTATATCTTTTTATCTATCAACGGAACGCTTTAGATGAATTTCCACCATGGTGGTCGACGCTTTTAGCATCCATAACCATCCTGACTTATTGGTGTTAAAATTGTTACATATATAAATTTAAACACTGGTACATGTTTAATTGCATTATATGTCTTACGAACAGTAAAGTGTTATTCAATATGACATACATAAAATTTACTGAAAAATGACAGTTTCGAGCGAATTTGAGAAATTGCCCTCAACTAAAAATCAGTCTCAGTCCTTGTTTTGTGCTACTTAGCTAATGTATGAGACTAAAATAGAGCATCATTACAACTAGTTTCTTGTGTATTGCTTTGTCTTATATTGACATGTTAGTAACAAGGCTATTATTTCAATTTGTATGTAGACTAGACCCCCCCCCAAAATAACTTAGTATAATTGTATAGAAACTTTTTTGTTATATTTTGTTTACATAATAATTTAAAACCCTAACTTTAAACACTAGTACTTATGTCTTTTAAAACATTTATTGACACAAGAATGTCTTAGTTCTAGATTTATTTTATTGATATAAGAAACAAAACAATCTTCTCAGTAACATCAATTTATTTCCCATGTTTCACTATATTGTGTTAAATATTATTTATATTTGTGTATGTGCTATTTTTGTTGACATTATTATATGTGTATTATTTGTAGGGAGAGGACAGTCCATAAGTTGTGATAACTTTTTGTCCAATCCCATTGCTGTTTTATTTGCAATAAAATAATATTAAACTAAAACTAAACAATATTTACTAAACAACTTGTACATACGTAGGTTTAATGGCACAATCATTGCTGTTTTAGTTAGAAATATAACAAATAATATGTTTTTCAGTAAATTTATTTGAATACAATCCAAATAGGTTGAGTAGTGACGTTTTGTATTGGTATTTAGCATTTCCAAATATCGATCTCAATTCAAAATTTGAAAAATGTGATGATAGCAGTGTTAAATTTTATATTGTATTGTTAATTTGAATTGTTTTTTTTATAATTTTTCTGTATTTCTCGTTTAAAGCAAAGAACAAAAAATGGACAAATTCTGACAAAAACAGAAAAAAAATGAAACCAATCTAACGAAAACTAGATCTGCGCACTTGCTCATTTTAATTAGATTGAAATTAAACCACTTTGTTATAATCATTATTATAAAACGTACGATTATTTGCAATAGAAAAAGTTGATATATAAAGCTGTGTTGTCATTTTTTGAAACATCTTGCACGGTAACTGACATGAGAAACAAGCGAAAGTTGACAGAGCCATAAATGAACATTCAAATTAACCTATTGGATAAAAAAATCTTTTATCCATAAAATATGCATGATTGGTGTACGCACGATGTACTTGGTAGTCGTATGTACACGTCTTGTCATTGAAGTTGACAGTGCTCTATATAATATAACTACAGCAGAATTATGACACCAGGAAGATATCTAAATCAACAAACACTGTGTCTATTTATTCAGAATTAAAACCCTACAAAGGAGTGGTTGATTTTGTTGACAAAATATTTTTTCCATTCCAAAATGTCGTTACAACAAACTGAAAAGTGTTTATATTAGTTGTACCAATATTTAAATTACAAGGATACATCAATAAGTATAAATTTAATAAATTATTTTTAAAGATTTGCTATGCATTTGTTTGGTTTTTTAAGCCACACATAACTACAAGCACCAGGTGATTAAAATAAACATATGTTATTACTGGGATCAACAATGCATCCTAGAGATTTTTGTGAGGAGTGGTTTTGGCCCATAATACTAGTCTATCTCCACTCCTTTTATTGAAGTGCCGGTATCAAGCCGGGAAAGTGAGCAGTCATGTATTTGAGTGTCAAGGTATCGATTTTGCCTATTTCTACGATTTTTATGGCATTTTGGAACTGTTCTGACAATGTGGTTTTTCCCCCCATTTAATTGCTCCATATAAATGTTGTATTTATGTATATTCATGCTAACAGACAAGACGGAAGCAACATGATCTACATGGCCCAATTTCCCTAAGATATGTTGTGTTTCGTGTCTTCCTGTTCTTTGGTTACATTTGCTTTGCTCAGTCATGCATGAACTAAAGAAACAACAAACATCTCAAGAAACCCGTTTCGAATTTGAGAGTTTTATACATGTGAAGCATCAAAAGAAAAACAAAATAGACAATTTAACTGGTGTTATCTTGGTTAATGTCTACATTTGGATGCCTTGTTACTTTTTGAACAATATCTTAAAGACACATCAAATACATAACCCCCCCCCCCCCCCAAAAAAAAACACATTATGAAAGCAATTCAACAACTGATTATGAAATCATTTTGAGTGAGGTGTACTAATTCCAGACATGCCAACATCCTTTACATTTGATGCGTAGAAACGTTTCACTCTCTTTTCTCGCTTGTCGTTTTAAATATTTTGATTTACATTGAGCTATGCCATTCTTTTATAATAACCAAACATGATCCCTTTGTTTTCCATTCAACAGATTGCACACAATCATTCAGAACATGAGAGATTATCACACTTCACACTTATAAACCAATTAATGTAAAGACACGATGTTTTTACTATTGTTCTATATTTCATGTAAGTCTGTCCTTTTGAAAATCACAGATTTGTTCTAATCTTAAAACAAATGAAAAAACATTTAATCTGCACATTTTTCTGTTTTAATAAATATTCAGTAAGAATATTCGGTGATTTTAATACAAATCAAATACTCTAGATGTTAATACGTTTATTAGATATAGAAAACTATTTGAGGTATTCTAAATAGAATCTTAGGTTTATTTACACTTAGTCTTATCTTACCAATCTGACTTATATCTAGTTCAAACAGAATTAGGTTTGTCAAGTGACGAATTGCTATTGAGGGGATACCATTGTTGGATTCCATATTTCATTTCTGTTTTTGTATGCCTGAAAATTTCAGGATGAGTTAATAATTGCTCGCATCATTTACGCTTGGCTTCAAACTGGATGATGATTCAATTTGCACCACTGCCATGCAAATTCAGCCAAATTTGGTCTTGCTGAATAATGTCAAATTTGGTCAAATATGTACAGCCAAATACAACCTATACGATATTTTCTATTAGCAAAATGTTGACTGTCTAATTACTCAACCAATGTCACAAATAAAAAAGACGTAACTATATAATGTAGTACACACGACGCGTTTCAAGAATTACCTAAAACCAAGTCATTGAATTAAAATTGCTTTAGTTACAACCATGAATAGGCCTAGTGAATGAAGACTTCCAAAGTGTGGCATTAATGGGACGAGTGATGCATGTACCACCTGTCCCGGAGCACATGGTTTCACTTCCGGTTTTCTTTGGGGTTCGAGTTATCTGAGCTTTGTTTTCTTTATTTGTTTTAACCTCTGTGTTTTGAGCGCTTCATATATTTTTTATGTTTGGTATTAACAACGTTCTGACTTATATGATCTTAGATGCTTTGCATTCATCTTGGACATGAATATAAAATCTACTGCATATAGATTGGCCGATTGTATGTAATATTAAGGTGATATACCAATTAAATTACAATTTACTAGTCTAAATACTCAATTCCATAACAAATGTGTTTTTCATTAGAATAAAGTTTCAAAACTGATCATAAAAGTCGGATTAAAAAATATTAAAAAGCTCTACATTGTTTTAGAAGTATGAAAAGAAAGATTAAACAGTGATGGTCATCAATTTCACCAATATCAACAAAACAAAAGAAAGATTAAACAGCGATGGTCATCAATTTCACCAATATCAACAAAACAAAAGAAAGTTTAAACAGTGATGGCCATCAATTTCACCAATATCAACAAAACGAACAAGTAGTCTCTTTTTCCGTGACTATAGCTTGGCAAACATATGATCCAAATCATTAAAAGGAATATATACCGATTTAATTAATTTGTCTATTACGAAGGATTTCGGTATTTTATTGTCCATACAAATTTAATAACATACATGCACTATTGATAATCCACTAGATTTACTTTAAATTTCTTTACAACTTCTCTGGGAACACGTTATATTCCCTCTAGTTAAGTTTACACAAGAGTTTGGGCATTATGAATAGGCTTTTTAAAATAAGTTGCGTGTATGAAGGTACAAATTGAATGGAATAATTTATATGTCATTTAACTTCAATTTCCTCGTTAAAGATAGAAATTAAATATAGATTAATCCTAATGTAGCAATTAATTTGAAATTTAAATTAGAAATATAGCCAGTTTTTGTATTTAAGCCAACAATCACGACATGTGTACTAAAAATCGATAGTATTCGCTCAAATATAAAACATTAATTATGTCTTAAGTACCACGGCAATACAAAATAAAAGATCTGTATCAAAGATTTAATCTATGTATATGCCCTCCACAAACATTCTCTTAAAATCAAGACGTAGACTAACAAAACACTAACAAATAAAAATACCTCCACTTTAACATAAAGCAAGGTCAAATGTTTAATTAAGATCTAACGAATATATCGCTGTTTATATTTGGTATGAAGAAGAGTTTGAAGATACCAAAAGGGTGATTAGAAGGACAGACAACACATTGGCCAAAGAAAAATGACAAAAGGACAAACAACGATCTACAAAACACTACACAGAAAACTAACAATGAGCAACACGACCCCCTCTTAACCCGGGGAATTCAGGTGCTCCGGAAGGGTAAGTATTTTTGCTCCACTAGTGGCACCCGTTGTGTTACTCTAGTTTCAAACCCGATGATAAGTTATGAATGAGGAAAGGACCGGGAAGTAGTGCTTACGACAAGTGGCACATATCTATGGTCATTTGTGACACAGATATCCCGTAATTGTTAACCAAGTCATGATGTCGACCGTAAAACTCTCGAAGTGATGATTTCAAATTAACTTAAGGAACAAGTCGGAGAGAAGAGGAGCACAGTTTATACCTATAGGTATTCCGACGAGAATGTAATATGCAAGAAAATATGTGCCATGAATAAGGAATTCACGTTACTTTAAATTGTCATACAGAGTCCAACAAATTGATTACATATAATATATATTATATCCATGCTACCATGAAAACCATGTTGAAAATGAAACTGATACCTAACATAGTTTTATTTTGACGACGACGCATATAGCTTTGTCTGTAAACCCCCCTTTTATGAGAAAGTAAATATTATACATGTAGCCGTAATCATTGGCTGGTTTCCATCAGACATGCTATTTAAATACGTAAATTTGTTTTCCCACAATACATATTTCAACTCAACACAAATTTAAAAAGGAAACTTTAAATAATTTGGTAACTTGTTGATAACCATTTAAATTCTTTTAAAATGTTGTACCTTTATTAAAATATTTCCATTAAGCGAAAATGCGTCTTTCGCTGCATGGAGCTTTGTCAAACTAGAAACTTTGATTAATAGTTCAACATATGACGTCAATTGATTCTCTAAAATGTTGAATTAAGATCAATTGGACGGAAAAATAAAAGAATAAGATATTCTTTCTTTATAATTATAAATGATAGTTCAAACTACACGTTAACAGTCGGTTAATTATAATGACAAACACGTGTACACAATTTAACAGAATACAATTTGTTGAATATATGCCTAAAAGTAAAATCATTTGGAATAGTAGATATTCATTTATACATGAACAAGAAAGAAGAAAGGAGAATGTAGAAAACGAACCAATTCAGAGAACAACATGGAAGCAAGTCAACAACAATACTAACAGAAATACAGACAGAGACAACACAGCAAAATCATGGAATAAGATACTGGAATGGATACCAGGAGATCTTCAACGTTAGTTTTCCTGTTCAACTATTATCATTCCCCTAATTATACCCTACAAGGAATACAAATAAATCTGTGATAAGCAAACCTTTCCAAAAGAGACCAACAAATTATTAAAGGTCCCATCTATAGAGCATGATATGAACGTAGCTAATTATTATGGATGTAGCAATATAGGTGTATCAATATTTATTCTCCTCTCTTTAGATCATACATATACTTTCTCATTAAGAGGTCAAGTATTGAAAATCATCACAATTCAGTTCAAATATTAGTGCTTCTTGAAATATTACAACATTACTCCAAAAACGATTGCTCTCATGTTAAAATGGCTTGAAACCTCATCTCTTCGTGTATTTATCATAAAACTAGTCTCATGCTCGATTACAATCCAATCGGCTACTCTTTTAGGTGCTCGTCAAATATGAACACTGAGAGTAAATCATTGTAAGTAAGGGAAAAACATAATTGTTGAACGGATTCGCTTATTATTATTTTTTTTTATACCTTTTTTGACATCCGAATATTCCACTCTATCTGATCATCGATTTACTAGAGTGGATGAGGGTTGCTACATTATTAGAGTTATCTTTTCCTATTCCTTGTTCACAATAAGATTATGGAAGCGAACAGGACAGATTACATTTTGATACAAGAAAATGGTGGTTAACGCCACTTTCAACAATATGTCAGTTATATCGTGGCAGTCAGTTTTATTAGTGGAGCAAACCGAAGTACACGGAGAAAATCAATGAAGATACCATAGGGGTAATTAGAAGCCGTAAATCTAAGATACCATAAGGGTAATTAGAAGCGTAAATCGAAGGACAGACAATAGAATGGCCAAAAGAAAAAGGACAATTGGACAAACTATGATCTACAAAACACTACACAAAAAGCTAAAGATTTTGAAATAAGTATATTTCTGTGAATTTTTCTGAAAGACGACAAAAAGGGTAATTTTATGAACCATTTATCTCTACATGTTGTTATCAATATTGTTTTTAAAGTCTACTATCTAAACAGATGTCAAGGTACTATAGGCACATCACATTCCCCAATTTTCGCAGTCTAATAAAAACAAATCTTACATTAGACAGACATTACATGTGTACCTGTATTTTATGACCATATTCAATGGTATTATTGACTTATCAGATTTTACAAATTATGTTGTAATTCATTGTTCACATAATAGTTTAATATATAGAAATGTTTTTTAAAAGGACAAGTTTTTAGAATTTGTTTAAATAGTTTAGCACAACATTTGTCAAATTAAAAAAAAATGTTGAAAACCTCAATCATCTTGAAGGATTAATTGTTTCCAAATTGTATGAACAACAATCCGTTGTTATATATTATTTATTTGTCAAGAAATAATATCAATCTCTGTAATCTTTAAAAATTGGAAACAAACGAAATTGTTTTAGCTACATTGGTGAGACAAGGTTAAGAGGTCAAGTACATGTAGTATAGGAAAGCTAAAACGTCTGAAAACCATAGTAAGTTCATGTGTACTTTGTATTTTTATTTTCATGGAAGAAGGTACAATTTTGAGCAGATTTGGTCCAGAATAAAGCTCGAACCTTTTCCTCAGTTGATTAAATCAACGTTCTAAGCGAATAATGTAAATTGGCTACATATGTTATATTGTTCGTTTTTTCCTTCAGATTCATTTACATGTATATTCTCTGAAAGTTATTTCATATATTTGTACAAAGAATTGGCAACATTTATCACGATTATCTTGAGTATTTTAATTGAAAGGAGAATTAATATTAAAAGTGTATTAAACGATTTATTTATGCTCCTACAAATTTATATCGTCCAACTATATTATATAGTGTCCAAAGTGTGGCTATATTAACCATTGAAGAAATAATAATGGTATTTCGAATGTACTACAATCTACAAAAAAAAAAAAAAAAAAAAAAAAAAAGGTACATTGTGGTTTTCAGCACATGGTTACTTGACATTTATAAAACCCAAATTGACAAAAAAAATCTTTGATATTTTGGTAAATTCTCAAAATTCGGCTGCGATATTAAAATAATAAAACAGTCAGCGAGTTTAGCCACACAGAGTATGTTGCACAACGCAAAATAAAACAATGCATTTTTGCAGAATCAGTTTTACTGGGTAAAGAATGGATTATTTGACAGACCGTATATTATTTTTCCGCAGAACATAATCTGAAAAATGTTATACAAAAGATACATACCTGTAAAAGGTATAACCAGACAGCTCTACATGGCGGTGAAATTCTCACAATATACATTTCCATTGGACCTTTATGAAATCCATTTGTCGTTTTGCTAGAATTCTCCATGATTTAATTATCTAATTTATGATTTCACATACTTAAATACGTTCTAAGAAGCAGGAAGAATATTTAAACTTAGATATGACAATTTCCTATTTACTTTTATAAAAATATATTCACGGTTGAATAGTTTGTTTAAAACATCAAACCTCGAGTATACTGACGAATCTAGATCTGTTTATCATGTAGACAAGAATTAAATACTTAATTGTTACAGCTTATTTTGTTGTAAACCTTGGTTAATTGTGATAAACATACAAACTGCCATCGACTAATTATAATAATTAACATAATAAGAATGTCATTTACTAGTTTGTGTCACGTAGATTTGTTTAGTTTAATAAGTAAAAATTAAACACTGAGTGAGTTGGAAACGACAGCATTATTTCGTGTTTTTTAAATAAACAAAAACATTGATTTCAGACATGCAACATTATGCAAGGTATTAGCGGATTTAAATATAATACCACTCGCTAATAACAGAATTATATACGAGATTTGGAAAGAAGTATTTCGGGCGGTTGATATTAATATAAAATTATATAACCTGATGTAACGACATATACGAAAGAAGAAATCCTGGAAAATCATCAATCTGTGCTTTAACACTTCAACCAAAAATGAAGAACTGGATCTTTCGTAACTTTACTGGATACCTATATAGCTAGATTACACAACTGTCCTTACAAACAGCATTTTATTTCTTGGTCTACCAATTCTTTCCAAATTATTAACATCTTTTCTATCAGCAGCATTCAAAACTGGGCTTCAGAATTACTACGACACAAACTATTCAATGTAAACATGGATTCTGAAACATTCTAAAGGTCTGTTAGAGTACATGTACATTTGTATACAATCAAGGTCCCTCTCCTCGTATAATAGCATGACAGCATTTGACTGTTCTACCCTTTACACAACTAATCCACACTACACACTAAGACAGATTAAAAGAATTGGTTCAGCTCTGTTTCATACAAACAGGAAAAGACAAATCTTATTTGGTAGCAAAAACTACTCCGATTCTAATGAAATGTTTTCTGAACTGGCATCATTAAGATGCTCGAGTTTTTGATTGACAACATATTCGTTATGATTAGTTGGCGTGTTTTTTAAAATGTAGTCGGCATTCCTATGGATACCAGCTGTGTTCCTATTCTCGCCATGTTGTTCCTTATTCGTATGAAGTAGATTTCAAACAGGGAATTCTCGATAATAACGAAATGAAACTAACATGGTCCTTCGATTGCACGTTCCGATATACATGTATATGTTAATCTTTCACTAATTATATATAAATAGTTCAAAGTTTGGTGACTACGGGTTAGGGGGTAGAGTTATGGTGTTTAGTGGTGATAGGCACTGATTGGGTAGGTAGTTGTAATGCCAACTACCATATGATCAAGACGGCTCCTTTGGTATCTATCCTATTGAACTTGAAATAAAAGACCCACATATATAGCTGTCTACTTCATACATGGACCTACATCGAGAAATTGACAGTGAGGACATGATTAGAACAACACTTTAGGACAAAAGAGATGATATAAATTTCCCTATTGTTAACTTTCTATTACATGTGGCAACATTCCAGCAGCATATGGATATGCAGTATATATGGTATTCCTGAGTTTGCGGTTCCTATCAGGATTTCATTGCTGGATGGTAAATGCTAACGAGGAAGATACTGCACTAAGGATTCCCAGTGGTTAAGTTGAAGTCATTACTTCGAATGATTTTTCAATGGTCATGACTTAGTTGACTGTTACGGAATGTTCAATTTGTCGTCACAATCACGTCTACATTATCTCTTTAATTTCTTTACTTATCACCAGATTTTTAAAAAGATCAACACGATGGATTCCACTGGTGGAGCAGGAACTGCTCACCTTTCTACAGCACCCAAGTTCACTCATGATTAATATTTGTAGTGGTGTTCGTGTTATTGTTATTCGTTTTGTCTAATAACATGTTTCATATTTTATATGCTATGATTTCCAGGTAAAGGCGTTTGTTTGTTGAATAATCATTAACCTCTGAGAGGGGATGATACCATATGGTACATGTAGTTGTAGGAGTTCCGGCTGTTTGACATAATTTGTTAGGACACCATTCATTAAAACTGGTGTGAAAAAAAGTAGACAATATTAATTCAACTGAAAATAGAGATACTGTTAAAATATATGGCTTCACTTCATTAGGAACCAGAAACCCTATCAATGATAATATTAGGATCACCCAGTGAATGAATAAGCAATGAATTCACAGGTAGTTAGTTACACCAATTGATTGGACTGGGCATCTTTCAGAAAGTTTAACAAAGTTTGGAATTGAAATATTTTGATATCCAATTGTTCTATGTCACAGCTATTGTTCATTTGATTCCAAAAATGTATGGATGCTACGTACTTTTCCAATCAATATTAGGTGCCAGAGTCTTCCGTGATATATCAAGAGTTTGAACTCAAATATGTTACAATCTAATTGTTCCATGTCACAGTGGTTTTAGAAATAATTGGTTCTACATACTTTTTCAAGAAAAATATGTCCAAATAATGTACTGGAAAATGGGTCAGTTTTTGAATGAAAATTACAGCTTCACGACCTGAACAAGCTAGAGATTTTTACACCCTGTCCGCAATCTCCACATGAAAATAAGGAAAGAAGAAACATCCTGCATTCTAAGACTGTTCTGAAGACAACAAATATTAGAAAGCATACACTTTTTGTCTGAATAAAATAAATCATGAAATTCACTGCTGCAACAATTTTAATTATGTTTCATCTTCACTGATGACAACTTGTTTTTTTAATAATCAATAAATAAATGAGAAAGTGTGTGCAGGGGAAGACATAAAAAATAATAACTGTCAATGCAAATCTAATCATTTGTATTACACTCATGAAGTGAACAAGTGCTTCTCTGTGGAATAATTAGGTCACATGAACTCTTTAAGCCATTTTGACAAGGGTTCACTGATATCATTAGAGGGAATTTTTGTCTTTTTCATTTTATTCCTCATATCTGTGTCACTTTGTTGTTATTTCTTGATCAGTAGGATGTTTTGCACTCATGTTTATATCATAAGAAAGCTGCCATTATTCATAAGGATTGATGTAAGACTCAATGTCATTGGTTAGATCCTAATCAATAGCTGATGACATTTCTGGAAGTTAAACCTGTTAGTTATAATGTATTTTGTCTGCATATTTCAGCAAATCAATGAATTATTTGACTATTATTTTAACTGGTCAACAGGACCAGTGTTTCTAAATTTCAATTGATCAGACCAGAAATCTACTAGTATTGAGCCAGCTATTATGACGACTCTTGAGTTAATAATATAACAGGTTTGTCTGTTTCAGATGTAATGTAAATAGCATCATTGGTAACCCACAGCTGATCATACTTCGATACACCACACATTATCTGTGGGACACCCAAGACAAAACTCCTTGTACTGGGAATGTCCCCATACTGATCTGGAATTTAAAAGTTCTTATAGCAACAAAACAATACTCCAATTTGACAACTGATCTGTAGGTCACAAAAAAACGTTTTAATACAAAACCATATTTTGTTGTTTATTGTCCAAATAAAGTATGAAAGTACAAATGTAACATAGAATTATTTCTAGTCCAGCAGAATGTAATATAAGTGCAAATGATCCTAATAATAAAAATGCATTGGAACCAGTCAGATTTGAGATGAAGTATTCATCAGTATCAGGAATTTTACTTCAAGTGTTCAACAGGTAATGACTGAATAGTATCAGAGCTTGATCACATGAAGATACTTGAGAGATTAAAACAGTTAATATATGTAATATTTATTCAACTTAAGCTTAGATGTGAGTTAATATTGTCCCAGTTGTGTTGATTTGCTTTGTGTAGAAAATCAATCCATTGTTGGTCAGTTTCTGTTATAAACTCCGTCTTTCTGAAAAGAGAAAGAGCAATATTACTCAGCAACATATGCTAAAGAGTGATTCAACTCAATGCAAACTTGTGAATTTGGCCAAAATTAGATAACTTTCCTCATGTTTCTGCTTCATACTCTTCTCTTATGTGTGAGGTCCTTATGTAGTGGTTGCAATAAAGAAAAGTACATTTAGGGTTACCTCCCTTTTCCATTTTTCAGTAAAGTTTTGGTATTACTATTCCATAGAAACATGGATTCATTCTCTTTCAGTACAATATAAAACATTTTGTCAATCATCTTTTCCAAAACAATTCACAATTTTCCCTACACACAGACTTGATATAAATTAAACCTATATCACAGGTATAACAGTACAAACATGAATTAATCCTTTACATCCATCTCAATACAATTTATAAAAACAGAAACAAGACTCCCACATGGACATATTATTCTTTAATTTATAAAATAAAATAAAAAAAGAATGAAGAGGGATACTTGTAGCAATTTAATTTGAGCAGTCCAGAAGACATTTCTGAAAATTTTGGGAATTGAATTGAATTGAAAATAGTGAGTCCAGGACTCATCTAGGCGAGTTGCAAGGATCTCTGAATCAAATAGAGGATTAGGTACAATTGAAAGGAATAAAGAACTCCCAATAGCAAAAAAGCCTACAAAAATTCTAACTGAAGACTTCAAATCAATACTGGTCGGGGAGTAGTTCTCGCCATTTTTTACGTTTTTTTCTCCAATATTTTTAAGAAGCAGGCGAGAAACCTTTGTTTCACCCCATTATTATTTATCGTGGTGGTCAGTTTTATTGGTGGAGGAAACCATCGACCTGCAGCAAGTCACTAACAAACTTTATCACATAAAGTTGTATCGAGTACACCTCACCATGAACAGGATTTGAACTCACAACTTTAGTGGCGATAGGGACTGATTGCACAATAGTAAATACATCTACCATACGATAACTACAATGATGGCCCCTTCAAATGTCTGAACAAATTGTCAAGCAAATGGACTCTCCTGATTTGAAGGCATCAACAATGCAGAGTTACAAACACACCTCAGTGGTTTTAAATGGAGATTTTATGTGAAAAGTTAACATCTGACAAATAACAAGGACCAATAAGTATCTAATCCACAGAAAATATATGTAACTTACTTGATAAAATCTAAAATTGTCCCATGTAATTGGTAAACTATTTGTCCCTGTAAAAGATAAAAACTTGGGTTAAATCATACATGTATATTCCATGAATGTCATTAATTCAGATACAGTATAATCTGTCAATCATAAACATTTTTGGATTCAACTGTTTTCTGCACACTAGACATAGATATTTGCTTTCGGCAGGTAAATTTTCATAAATATTGTGATTAGATTTGATATACAATTTACATAGTTTTTCATTCAGGGTTTAACTTATTATGGACATTATTCAATTCAATTCAAATATTTTATTGAATAAAGTGCATAATTTAATTATACAATATCAAATGGGATTGCACCTCAGGCATAGCCTATGTAAGTGCTCTCCCTCAATAAATAAGGACATCAAGTATTAATTAATTTACTTTATAATTAGTGTAAAAAAAATTTACTTAGGAGAAATTTGAAATTTTGCAATAATTTTAAAACTGTCCATTTATTCGTTATAAGAGAGAAATTTGCTAATTTAGAGTGTGAATAAGTTAACTAGTAATTAATATATTCTTCTGTCTATTAATGATACATATGTACCGGTACATGTATATACAAGCACATAAACATATTCATACATATGCATACATATACACATAAATATAGATATATAATTTGCTTAACCATCTTAAGCAACAACAAGAAAAATAGATTCAAAACAAATAATACAAAATCATATTGAAAAATGTTAATAGTCAAGTCTCTTGGTGCCACAAATAAAGGCGTAGACAGAGTTCATAATAAGTACATTATCATAAAAAGAAAGATCAGGTGATCCCTTTAAGACGTATGTCAATGTTAAGGAAGTCGGCTAAATCCCTCAGTTGAGTAAACAGCAAAATTCTTTGGCAAAAGAAGAGTGGACAAACATAAAAATAGAGGAAGTTGTCTTCAACATTATTCCCACAGGAACACCTCAAACTATCTGACAAGTGTGAAAAGAACTTGTGTTGATTCAAGGTACTTGCCAAGTTTCTAAGTTGACAATGGAATATGTTATATTTTCTTGTACCCAAGGCAAAGTAGGGGGGGAGGGACAGATATATTATAACTTATTTGCTTCTTGAACATCAGTCTCTTATGTTGATTTTGCATGTCTACATCAAGTAAATTCCAACTGTCAATTACATTAGGGAAAAAACTACATTTGTATGAAGTGGTATTCCAGAGTGGAGGTTCAAATACTCGGTTACATCTCAAATTATAACTAGAGTGATGGTTAGCATGTAGAAGAAATTCATTTAAAAGATATTCTGGTGTTTCATCATGGAGAATTTTATGTAATAATATTAGCTTATTTATCCTTTGACATGGACACTCTTCTTTGTATCAGATTTTTCTGTAGTATACAAATTACAGTAGGTACTATCTGAACACCTGGGTGGTATTTCTCATATTTCAGAGAAAAATAATACAATTTCAAATTGAAAACTGATGACATACAGAAGAAAATTGGATGGATGCCAAGAGTTGGCAAATGATCATACCCACTATAGTCTTTGTCTATCACATTGCAACAAAGTTTCTTTAACACCAAAATTAGGGGTAAGGCTTAGAGTTATGGTGTTTAATGCCACTTTCAAATATATTTCAGCTATATCGTAGCAGCCAGTTTTATTGTTGTAGGAAGCCGGAGTACCCAGAGAAAACCACCCACCTTCCGCAAGTCACGGACAAACTTAATCACATAATGTTGTATCGAGTACACCTCGTCTGAGTGGGATTTGAACTCACAACGTTCGTGGTGAAAGGTACTGATTGCATAGATAGTTGTAAATCCAACTACCATACAATCATGACCATGATGGCCCCTCACCAAAATGAGAAAAAAGCAAATTTATTAATAATTGTTAACAATGTAGTACATGTAGTGTTAAAATAAAATACTTACATTTTCATTAACTGTGGGAAAATCTAAGGGAGGATATAAACTAGAGGAAAACTCATCAACAGCAGGACTTAGTCTCTCTATGTGATCAGCTAAATCATCTAATTGTGTTATTGTCTGTTCATTATCACAACATGCATTCTTCTTCACAGTATCTTTTGTTTTTTTAAGCAATGATTTTGAAACTTTCATCAGACCTAGACAAGGTCCCAGTAACGTTTGATCTCTCTCTAACCATGTGTTTTCATTATCAGAACCAACATCTTCACCAAGGATTTCATCAAAGTCATCTCCGATACCACCAGATTCTACTGCCTGTAAATAAAATTATTACTGGATAATGTCTTCCATTTATTTTGGAACATTGATTGCCAGAATGCTAGAATTTTCAGCATTTTTTTTCTCACCTATATAATGGTGACCAGGTTTAGTGATGCTGTAAACAGGAGTTCCAAATAATTAATAAATACGATGACCAATATCAAGTAGCTAATAAACTTTCACATATATGGTAAAAGTCAAGCACATCTTGTGGTAAGTTAGGCATGGCAATACCTCATTGGTCAAAGGATAGTGGTTATTATAGCTGACTAATAACCATAACAACCAATTAATATACACAGAGTGTTCATGATATTATTTTAGAAGGAAAGATTGAGAAATATTTAGAAACAACTACTTTTCTCCCACACAAATACAATTTCAAACTAACATTACGATATTAGTAATGTTCACTACTGTGTACTCTAATGTGATTGTATGATGAAGAACAGCAATCCAAAGTGTTTTATTGTGTAACATTACTAAACTTGCAAACAATTATCATTCCTGGTAACATCTCCATGGAGTCCCTTCTTATATTATTTATTAAACAGACATTATCATAATCTAAAACCTTTACTTAAGTATTCTAATGCTCTGTATATATTTTTCCAGAAATAATTTACACAATGTCAATGATAAAACAAGGAGAAAAATTATTATTTACTATATTATTATTAATGGAAATAAATATGCATATTATATCCCTATCAATGGCTACAATATTAAGTTACAATATTACCTCCTGTATTTCTTGTAAAGCATCATCAACTAATCCTTGAGCATTAGATAAAACTTGTATAACTGCCTCCCTGTTGTCTGTAATAAATAAGTAAGTTCTTGTTTATAATACTGGGTGCTGGGTTAAAAGTTTATCCGTTTTTCTCAGTATTTATGTGCTACATGGTAATGTATCTATTAAATTGTTGTGATAGTGTCATATATAAAATACACATACAATTTACCATACAGTCAATATACAAAGACTGTACTTGTTATGTGTACAAAATCCAGTTTGTTTGTTTGTTTGTTTGTTTGATGGTGTTTAATGCCACTTTCAACAATATTTCAGTTATATCGTGGCAGTCAGTTTTATTTGTGGAGGAAACCGAATGACCCGGAGAAAACCACCGACCTGTAGCAAGTCACTAACAAACTTTATCACATAATGTTGTACACCTCGCCATAATCGAGATTCGAACTCACAACATCAGTGGTGATAGGCACTGATTGCATAGGTAGTTGTAAATCCAACTACCATACGATCACGGCCACGACGGCCTCTACAATATCCAGAGTTGGTCATATGATCAAAATATAGATGTCATTGGTCCAAGCAAAGCATCATGAAAAGTACTGCTGAATCAATATGTTTTTATAACTAATATTCATAGCACTGAATACAAGTTTGGGAAATCATACTTTTTCTTGACTTGGAAGTAACATCCAATCATTGATGTACACAATAGTCTTCCATACATTTTGGAAAACATTCAGTGTAAAGAGCTATGCAGGAAGCACTAGTAGGTCAAATTTGCTTGAAAGGCATAAGCTGAAAATGTCATACTGAATATAAAGAAAAAAGCTTAATTGAGGCTTAAATAACCATTAAAAATTGTGGGTGTTTGTCTAATTGTGATACATTAAATTCTTGAAAAAGGTAAGTCATACAAATCTGTTTATAGTACATAAAGGTAAGTCATACAAATCTGTTTATAGTACATAAAGGTAAGTAATACAAATCTGTTTATAGTACATAAAGGTAAGTCATACAAATCTGTTTATAGTAGAGAAAGGTAAGTCATACAAATCTGTTTATAGTACATAAAGGTAAGTCATACAAATCTGTTTATAGTACATAAAGGTAAGTTATACAAATCTGTTTATAGTACATAAAGGTAAGTCATACAAATCTGTTTATAGTACAGAAAGGTAAGTCATACAAATCTGTTTATAGTAGAGAAAGGTAAGTCATACAAATCTGTTTATAGTACAGAAAGGTAAGTCATACAAATCTGTTTATAGTACATAAAGGTAAGTCATACAAATCTGTTTATAGTACAGAAAGGTAAGTCATACAAATCTGTTTATAGTACAGAAAGGTAAGTCATACAAATCTGTTTATAGTACAGAAAGGTAAGTCATACAAATCTGTTTATAGTACAGAAAGGTAAGTCATACAAATCTGTTTATAGTACAGAAAGGTAAGTCATACAAATCTGTTTATAGTACATAAAGGTAAGTCATACAAATCTGTTTATAGTACAGAAAGGTAAGTCATACAAATCTGTTTATAGTACAGAAAGGTAAGTCATACAAATCTGTTTATAGTACAGAAAGGTAAGTCATACAAATCTGTTTATAGTACAGAAAGGTAAGTCATACAAATCTGTTTATAGTACAGAAAGGTAAGTCATACAAATCTGTTTATAGTACATAAAGAAAATTTTATCATAAAAGAAACATAAAAAAAAAACAATCACCAGAATTGGTTGGAAAATAAATCCTCAAAATATAAAACACCAAAAATACCCTTTTTGTTACCTCTTGTTTGTAAATGGTAAAGGCAAAATTTTCCTCAAATCAATCTCAACCAATATGTGATTATAATCAATGTGATACAATTTCAGAAGGATTGGTTAAGTAGAACAAAAGACATCCCATGGAAACCATTTGTGTCTATAGAGGGAAGACAACAATGACAGACTCACAGACCTGTTTACCCCAATTTGACACTAAAGAGTAGTATTTGCTCCAGCTCAGCGTAGTTTGGCAATGTTGAGAGTAGTTTTCGGAAATTGAAAACAATGGTTTCTGATTCATGAGCTGGTGCCATAATGGCATATACACACAGTATATACATACCAAATATCTACCTTAGTTACATGTATCTACTGAAGATGGGGGCCCGGGTGGCTCAATGAGTTAGGTCATACAGTACAGAAAGGGACATACCGTGATCAATCACCGTGATAGTGGTCATGTCTAGGAGAGTGATGGGGATTACAATTTTAAATTCATGTCGGTGATCAGGGGGCAATAAAACACCAGGTGTTAATCTTGTAATCAAGTGTGTCGTTTTACAGGTAAACTAGTCGGATAAGATGTACAGGTGAAATTACGTTTTTATATCGCCTATTTTTTTTCCAGGTACTGTCTCGGATTCCCCTCAGAATTAAAAAAAAAATTAATTATTTCTTTCCTCAAAACGTAAAACATCCTTGAACGTAATCCCGGGAATGAAATCCCGAGATCGAGAAAATAGCACGAGAACGGAGAGTTCATTTGAATTGATGAATAAAATGTAAATAATAAATGATTATTCAACTTCAATTCAGTGAAATCATGGGTTGTGCAAATTTGTTTCAAAGATTTTTAACCTTGGCTGTGTATTGCGTATCTACACCTAGTATTTTATTGACACGCGTACATGTGACCTGGCTTGTGCACAAATGAAGTTTCATAAACACATGCGCGATATGCGTGATTTGTTACGTTTTAAAGCGTATTTCCAGTTCAATGTTACATTTTAGTTCAATAATATTTTTTATACGTTCAGTATTTTTTAAAATTTTAATCTTTATAGAAAACCCAGTTAAAACCCTTTTCGTTGTAGAAATACGCACTAAATAATTTGTATACGGTCATTGAAGAATTTGATTAAAAATTAACGAAACAAATATTTATAAACAGATCGTTCAAAGAAGTACTACATGTCCAAAAGTCACTAAATTTACGGATATATTTTGGAAATTAGCGGCTAATCTGCAGAAAGTTTAGAAACGTGAAAGGAAATAAGGAATTAACCTTTATCATGATTTTACCCCTACAAATGTTTCACATTACACAGTATCTGACCAAAATCAAATGTCACCAGTTTATTTATTTATTCAAATTCAAATCTTAATTGGCTTTCAACCCAATACATTTGTGACAAAATACAGCAAAAAAAAGTTTATGGAACAAATTAAAAGCATGCTCTTCGTTTTCCGCTTTTTGTTCATTTTGTAGCCATTAACCTACGTAAATTTGGATTGCTATAGGTTTTTGTTTGCAATTTCAAAGAAAATTATTTTCATCTATAGCGGAATTACGTAACAAGCCAAGTGTGTAAAACAGTTTACTTGAATTCTATTTTTTTTCAATACGAGAGGTAAAAGTCCAAAACACAAAATAAACCAATAATAAATTTTAAGTCTGCTCTTTACCAACTATTAAACACTACAAAACCCGCGCCTGCGGTTTAACTTATAAACAAAAAATACATTTATGAAGTAGCCCGTATTTACGAATAATTCAATACATACTGAATTCAACCCAACAGAAGAAAAAAATGAGAAATTAAAATTAAACAAGATAAAGTTCAGTTGCGGTTTCAACAAAATTCTTGATATAGAACTCGAGGTCATAAAGTAGAACTTTCTAAAACAAACGAAAACGATAACAAGACACACATTCTTTGGTAATGAAAAGCAACAAACAGTCAAATATTACAAGAGGATACAAAATTAATTGTCAAAAATACATCCTTCAGTAGCAATAATTACGGCTTACGGTTATTAAAAGTCAACAGGTAACGCTAATCTCTTAATTGGCGGTAAAATATCAATCGGCACACAGGTGACCGAGAGCCATAAAATTGAATCCCCACCACCTTGTTTTATGGTCCTTTTTAGGTCTATCACAGTGGGTTTATGTCCGTGATGATATGTCTAAAGTATTAAAAATTATATCTCTCGGAGTGATCAATCACGGTATGTCCCTTTCTGTACAAACGAATTTTGAAAAAACGATGTTTGTTCAAGCGTAGAATAGTCAGGTTCAAACGTAGGGCGTAATTTACTGTAAAAAAGCGTAGTAAATACGGCGAAAACGTAGTAGTAAACAGGTCTGGACTCATCATAATATGAGTGTAAACTTTTTGTAATCATATAAAATTAAATTATTATTGGATGATTTTAGTGGGGAAGGCAGGATGATATTTACTTGACCTTACTTTTACCTTTTGGTATTTGAGGAAATATATCAGCATCTTTCCACACTAAACCTGTAGATTGTAACTGTGCTGATGACCTTCAAAAAAGAAAGAAATCAGATTTTAATAAATGTTGTAAACAATTTTGTTTTCTTAAGTCATTATATAGAATAATGTACTAAAATCTACAATGTTTTTGTCAGATTCTAAGAATCTTCATCCAGAAAGGATAAATAATACATGTAATTCAATGGTATTACTTAGTTGATATATGACAGAGAAAATTATGTGAAATGATAGATGAATATGTATATCATAGTCAATAGTGCTAACAACTTTCATAATTTAGTAACTTTATGGTAGAAATAAAAATTTAAAGCTTTAAAAAAGTATGATTAGGCCCAATTCTCTGCAATATCCCATATGTGAGGTTTAAAAAGATATACACAAATATTTATCAAGCTTATTCAATATTCATATAATACACTATTTACAAGTAACATAATAACTAATTTTAATTCTTATTCACAACCGGGTTGTTCTGTCAAACAGTAAGATTAGAGAGATGAGATACATGATCATATTAACTTGGAATTACCATTTGCATACATTGTATGTTGTGTCTATTTTCGTATTCAATGATTTCAGGTGAAATAATACATTTCTCTGACGTCACACTATTGTTTGGACAGTGGATTATTTGTAAGAATCTACAGTTTATTCTTTAGTTCTTGTGTATATGAACTTTAACCTTTTACCATTTTAAACTTAAAAACTGTTTTGAGACATGTGGGTATCGAACCCCCTGCTGTGCTTTTTAAATCTGCTTTGAGTTTCAAAACTTCCGTCTAACCACCCAGCTACAGTGATCATACTATAAATCTATGTAATCAATATATATGACTGTTGACAGTAAACTTTATTTAAAAAAATATCAACAACTTGTCTAAATGAGTAATTGATCAATATATACAAGGCATGATACAAGTATTTCAAATCTGGCATAATGTATGTTCAAAACTGAAGAGTATCTGAACTTTTAAAATATATTCTCACACTACAAAAAACAACTAACGAACCGAAAGCAAGCAATTACAAATCAGAAAGACCATAGGTGAACATTTGGGACACCTGAAAGACCATGAACCATCTAAATATAAATGAGAATCAATGACGATAAAAAATTATCATTTTATTTTTGTTAATTGTTGTCTTATTTGGCTTTCTAAACATTAAAAGCATAAAAAAAACCACTTTTGCAGATGGAAATGTATTATGTAAGAGAATACACTACAACGTGTTGATTCTTAAATATAATCAACTCGACTCTTACGGGTCTCACTGATTATTTAAAAAAATCTACAGTTGGAGTGTATTCTCATTACATAGTTATTTGTCGTGTTCAGATTGGTTGAATTATTGACCGTTAATGTTTAAATTTTCTTTTTAAAATGCCATTTAGTTTTAATTCTTAATCACAGCCATTGTCTTCTGTAGAACAGGCAATCTAGACCCACAAGCTAAATAACACCTAGTTTTAGTACGTACCCATATCCACTAGATTCTACAGCCTTAGCTATATCTGTTACACCTAGCTTGTATCACATTAACACCTAGTTTTAGTATGTACCCATAACCACTAGATTCTACAGCCTTAGCTATATCTGTTACACCTTGTATCACATTAACACCTAGTTTTAGTATGTACCCATATCCACTAGATTCTACAGCCTTAGCTATATCTGTTACACCTTGTATCACATTAACACCTAGTTTTAGTACGTACCCATAACCACTAGATTCTACAGCCTTAGCTATATCTGTTACACCTTGTATCACATTAACACCTAGTTTTAGTACGTACCCATAACCACTAGATTCTACAGCCTTAGCTATATCTGTTACACCTTGTATCACATTAACACCTAGTTTTAGTACGTACCCATAACCACTAGATTCTACAGCCTTAGCTATATCTGTTACACCTTGTATCACATTAACACCTAGTTGTATTACATACCCATAACCACTAGATTCTACAGCCTTAGCTATATCTGTTACACCTTGTATCACATTAACACCTAGTTTTAGTACGTACCCATAACCACTAGATTCTACAGCCTTAGCTATATCTGTTACACTTTGTATCACATTAACACCTAGTTTTAGTACGTACCCATAACCACTAGATTCTACAGCCTTAGCTATATCTGTTACACCTTGTATCACATTAACACCTAGTTTTAGTATGTACCCATAACCACTAGATTCTACAGCCTTAGCTATATCTGTTACACCTTGTATTACATTAACACCTAGTTGTATTACATACCCATAACCACTAGATTCTACAGCCTTAGCTATATCTGTTACACCTTGTATCACATTAACACCTAGTTTTAGTACGTACCCATAACCACTAGATTCTACAGCCTTAGCTATATCTGTTACACCTTGTATCACATTAACACCTAGTTTTAGTACGTACCCATAACCACTAGATTCTACAGCCTTAGCTATATCTGTTACACCTTGTATCACATTAACACCTAGTTTTAGTACGTACCCATAACCACTAGATTCTACAGCCTTAGCTATATCTGTTACACCTTGTATCACATTAACACCTAGTTGTATTACATACCCATAACCACTAGATTCTACAGCCTTAGCTATATCTGTTACACCTTGTATCACATTAACACCTAGTTTTAGTACGTACCCATAACCACTAGATTCTACAGCCTTAGCTATATCTGTTACACTTTGTATCACATTAACACCTAGTTTTAGTACGTACCCATAACCACTAGATTCTACAGCCTTAGCTATATCTGTTACACCTTGTATCACATTAACACCTAGTTTTAGTATGTACCCATAACCACTAGATTCTACAGCCTTAGCTATATCTGTTACACCTTGTATTACATTAACACCTAGTTGTATTACATACCCATAACCACTAGATTCTACAGACTTAGCTATATCTGTTACACCTTGTATCACATTAACACCTAGTTTTAGTACGTACCCATAACCACTAGATTCTACAGCCTTAGCTATATCTGTTACACCTTGTATCACATTAACACCTAGTTTTAGTACGTACCCATAACCACTAGATTCTACAGCCTTAGCTATATCTGTTACACCTTGTATCACATTAACACCTAGTTTTAGTACGTACCCATAACCACTAGATTCTACAGCCTTAGCTATATCTGTTACACCTTGTATCACATTAACACCTAGTTTTAGTACGTACCCATAACCACTAGATTCTACAGCCTTAGCTATATCTGTTACACCTAGCTTGTATCACATTAACACCTAGTTTTAGTACGTACCCATAACCACTAGATTCTACAGCCTTAGCTATATCTGTTACACCTTGTATCATATTAACACCTAGTTTTAGTACGTACCCATAACCACTAGATTCTAGAGCCTTAGCTATATCTGTTACACCTAGCTTGTATCACATTAACACCTAGTTTTAGTACGTACCCATAACCACTAGATTCTACAGCCTTAGCTATATCTGTTACACCTTGTATCACATTAACACCTAGTTTTAGTACGTACCCATAACCACTAGATTCTACAGCCTTAACTATATCTGTTACACCTTGTATCACATTAACACCTAGTTTTAGTACGTACCCATAACCACTAGATTCTACAGCCTTAGCTATATCTGTTACACCTTGTATCACATTAACACCTAGTTTTAGTACGTACCCATAACCACTAGATTCTACAGCCTTAGCTATATCTGTTACACCTTGTATCACATTAACACCTAGTTTTAGTACGTATCCATAACCACTAGATTCTACAGCCTTAGCTATATCTGTTACACCTTGTATCACATTAACACCTAGTTGTATTACATACCCATAACCACTAGATTCTACAGCCTTAGCTATATCTGTTACACCTAGCTTGTATCGCATTAACACCTAGTTTTAGTATGTACCCATAACCACTAGATTCTACAGCCTTAGCTATATCTGTTACACCTTGTATTACATTAACACCTAGTTTTAGTACGTACCCATAACCACTAGATTCTACAGCCTTAGCTATATCTGTTATACCTTGTATCACATTAACACCTAGTTTTAGTACGTACCCATAACCACTAGATTCTACAGCCTTAGCTATATCTGTTACACCTTGTATCACATTAACACCTAGTTTTAGTACGTACCCATAACCACTAGATTCTACAGCCTTAGCTATATCTGTTACACCTTGTATCACATTAACACCTAGTTTTAGTACGTACCCATAACCACTAGATTCTACAGCCTTAGCTATATCTGTTATACCTTGTATCACATTAACACCTAGTTTTAGTACGTACCCATAACCACTAGATTCTACAGCCTTAGCTATATCTGTTACACCTTGTATCACATTAACACCTAGTTTTAGTACGTACCCATAACCACTAGATTCTACAGCCTTAGCTATATCTGTTACACCTTGTATCACATTAACACCTAGTTTTATTACGTACCCATAACCACTAGATTCTACAGCCTTAGCTATATCTGTTACACCTTGCTTGTATCACATTAACACCTAGTTTTAGTACGTACCCATAACCACTAGATTCTACAGCCTTAGCTATATCTGTTACACCTTGTATCACATTAACACCTAGTTTTAGTACGTACCCATAACCACTAGATTCTACAGCCTTAGCTATATCTGTTACACCTTGTATCACATTAACACCTAGTTTTAGTACGTACCCATAACCACTAGATTCTACAGCCTTAGCTATATCTGTTACACCTAGCTTGTATCACATTAACACCTAGTTTTAGTACGTACCCATAACCACTAGATTCTACAGCCTTAGCTATATCTGTTACACCTTGTATCACATTAACACCTAGTTTTAGTATGTACCCATAACCACTAGATTCTACAGCCTTAGCTATATCTGTTACACCTTGTATCACATTAACACCTAGTTTTAGTACGTACCCATAACCACTAGATTCTACAGCCTTAGCTATATCTGTTACACCTAGCTTGTATCACATTAACACCTAGTTTTAGTACGTACCCATAACCACTAGATTCTACAGCCTTAGCTATATCTGTTACACCTTGTATCACATTAACACCTAGTTTTAGTATGTACCCATAACCACTAGATTCTACAGCCTTAGCTATATCTGTTACACCTTGTATCACATTAACACCTAGTTTTAGTATGTACCCATAACCACTAGATTCTACAGCCTTAGCTATATCTGTTACACCTTGTATCACATTAACACCTAGTTTTAGTACGTACCCATAACCACTAGATTCTACAGCCTTAGCTATATCTGTTACACCTTGTATCATATTAACACCTAGTTTTAGTACGTACCCATAACCACTAGATTCTACAGCCTTAGCTATATCTGTTACACCTAGCTTGTATCACATTAACACCTAGCTTTAGTATGTATCCATAACCACTAGATTCTACAGCCTTAGCTATATCTGTTACACCTTGTATCACATTAACACCTAGTTTTAGTATGTACCCATAACCACTAGATTCTACAGCCTTAGCTATATCTGTTACACCTTGTATCACATTAACACCTAGTTTTAGTACGTACCCATAACCACTAGATTCTACAGCCTTAGCTATATCTGTTACACCTTGTATCACATTAACACCTAGTTTTAGTACGTACCCATAACCACTAGATTCTACAGCCTTAGCTATATCTGTTACACCTTGTATCACATTAACACCTAGTTTTAGTACGTACCCATAACCACTAGATTCTACAGCCTTAGCTATATCTGTTACACCTTGTATCACATTAACACCTAGTTTTAGTACGTATCCATAACCACTAGATTCTACAGCCTTAGCTATATCTGTTACACCTTGTATCACATTAACACCTAGTTTTAGTACGTACCCATAACCACTAGATTCTACAGCCTTAGCTATATCTGTTACACCTTGTATTACATTAACACCTAGTTTTAGTATGTACCCATAACCACTAGATTCTACAGCCTTAGCTATATCTGTTACACCTTGTATCACATTAACACCTAGTTTTAGTACGTACCCATAACCACTAGATTCTACAGCCTTAGCTATATCTGTTACACCTAGCTTGTATCACATTAACACCTAGTTTTAGTATGTACCCATAACCACTAGATTCTACAGCCTTAGCTATATCTGTTACACCTTGTATCACATTAACACCTAGTTTTAGTACGTACCCATAACCACTAGATTCTACAGCCTTAGCTATATCTGTTATACCTTGTATCACATTAACACCTAGTTTTAGTATGTACCCATAACCACTAGATTCTACAGCCTTAGCTATATCTGTTACACCTTGTATCACATTAACACCTAGTTTTAGTACGTACCCATAACCACTAGATTCTACAGCCTTAGCTATATCTGTTACACCTTGTATCACATTAACACCTAGTTTTAGTATGTACCCATAACCACTAGATTCTACAGCCTTAGCTATATCTGTTACACCTAGCTTGTATCACATTAACACCTAGTTTTAGTACGTACCCATAACCACTAGATTCTACAGCCTTAGCTATATCTGTTACACCTTGTATCACATTAACACCTAGTTTTAGTACGTACCCATAACCACTAGATTCTACAGCCTTAGCTATATCTGTTACACCTTGTATCACATTAACACCTAGTTTTAGTATGTACCCATAACCACTAGATTCTACAGCCTTAGCTATATCTGTTACACCTTGTATCACATTAACACCTAGTTTTAGTACGTACCCATAACCACTAGATTCTACAGCCTTAGCTATATCTGTTACACCTTGTATCACATTAACACCTAGTTTTAGTATGTACCCATAACCACTAGATTCTACAGCCTTAGCTATATCTGTTACACCTTGTATCACATTAACACCTAGTTTTAGTACGTATCCATAACCACTGGATTCTACAGCCTTAGCTATATCTGTTACACCTTGTATCATATTAACACCTAGTTTTAGTATGTACCCATAACCACTAGATTCTACAGCCTTAGCTATATCTGTTACACCTTGTATCACATTAACACCTAGTTTTAGTATGTACCCATAACCACTGGATTCTACAGCCTTAGCTATATCTGTTACACCTTGTATCACATTAACACCTAGTTTTAGTACGTACCCATAACCACTGGATTCTACAGCCTTAGCTATATCTGTTACACCTTGTATCATATTAACACCTAGTTTTAGTACGTACCCATAACCACTGGATTCTACAGCCTTAGCTATATCTGTTACACCTTGTATCACATTAACACCTAGTTTTAGTACGTACCCATAACCACTAAATTCTACAGCCTTAGCTATATCTGTTACACCTTGTATCACATTAACACCTAGTTTTAGTATGTACCCATAACCACTAGATTCTACAGCCTTAGCTATATCTGTTACACCTTGTATTACATTAACACCTAGTTTTAGTACGTACCCATAACCACTAGATTCTACAGCCTTAGCTACATCTGTTACACCTAGCTTGTATCACATTAACACCTAGTTTTAGTACGTACCCATAACCACTAGATTCTACAGCCTTAGCTATATCTGTTACACCTTGTATCACATTAACACCTAGTTGTATTACATACCCATAACCACTAGATTCTACAGCCTTAGCTATATCTGTTACACCTTGTATCACATTAACACCTAGTTTTAGTATGTACCCATAACCACTAGATTCTACAGCCTTAGCTATATCTGTTACACCTAGCTTGTATCACATTAACACCTAGTTTTAGTACGTACCCATAACCACTAGATTCTACAGCCTTAGCTATATCTGTTACACCTTGTATCACATTAACACCTAGTTTTAGTACGTATCAATAACCACTAGATTCTACAGCCTTAGCTATATCTGTTACACCTTGTATCACATTAACACCTAGTTTTAGTACGTACCCATAACCACTAGATTCTACAGCCTTAGCTATATCTGTTACACCTTGTATCACATTAACACCTAGTTTTAGTACGTACCCATAACCACTAGATTCTACAGCCTTAGCTATATCTGTTACACCTTGTATCACATTAACACCTAGTTTTAGTACGTATCCATAACCACTAGATTCTACAGCCTTAGCTATATCTGTTACACCTTGTATCACATTAACACCTAGTTTTAGTACGTACCCATAACCACTAGATTCTACAGCCTTAGCTATATCTGTTACACCTTGTATCACATTAACACCTAGTTGTATTACATACCCATAACCACTAGATTCTACAGCCTTAGCTATATCTGTTACACCTTGTATCACATTAACACCTAGTTTTAGTACGTACCCATAACCACTAGATTCTACAGCCTTAGCTATATCTGTTACACCTTGTATCACATTAACACCTAGTTTTAGTACGTATCCATAACCACTAGATTCTACAGCCTTAGCTATATCTGTTACACCTTGTATCACATTAACAACTAGTTTTAGTACGTACCCATAACCACTAGATTCTACAGCCTTAGCTATATCTGTTACACCTTGTATCACATTAACACCTAGTTTTAGTACGTACCCATAACCACTAGATTCTACAGCCTTAGCTATATCTGTTACACCTTGTATCACATTAACACCTAGTTTTAGTACGTACCCATAACCACTAGATTCTACAGCCTTAGCTATATCTGTTACACCTTGTATCACATTAACACCTAGTTTTAGTACGTACCCATAACCACTAGATTCTACAGCCTTAGCTATATCTGTTACACCTTGTATCACATTAACACCTAGTTTTAGTACGTATCCATAACCACTAGATTCTACAGCCTTAGCTATATCTGTTACACCTTGTATCACATTAACACCTAGTTTTAGTACGTACCCATAACCACTAGATTCTACAGCCTTAGCTATATCTGTTACACCTTGTATCACATTAACACCTAGTTGTATTACATACCCATAACCACTAGATTCTACAGCCTTAGCTATATCTGTTACACCTTGTATCACATTAACACCTAGTTTTAGTACGTACCCATAACCACTAGATTCTACAGCCTTAGCTATATCTGTTACACCTTGTATCACATTAACACCTAGTTTTAGTACGTATCCATAACCACTAGATTCTACAGCCTTAGCTATATCTGTTACACCTTGTATCACATTAACAACTAGTTTTAGTACGTACCCATAACCACTAGATTCTACAGCCTTAGCTATATCTGTTACACCTTGTATCACATTAACACCTAGTTTTAGTACGTACCCATAACCACTAGATTCTACAGCCTTAGCTATATCTGTTACACCTTGTATCACATTAACACCTAGTTTTAGTACGTACCCATAACCACTAGATTCTACAGCCTTAGCTATATCTGTTACACCTTGTATCACATTAACACCTAGTTTTAGTATGTACCCATAACCACTAGATTCTACAGCCTTAGCTATATCTGTTACACCTTGTATCACATTAACACCTAGTTTTAGTATGTACCCATAACCACTAGATTCTACAGCCTTAGCTATATCTGTTACACCTTGTATCACATTAACACCTAGTTTTAGTACGTACCCATAACCACTAGATTCTACAGCCTTAGCTATATCTGTTACACCTTGTATCACATTAACACCTAGTTTTAGTACGTACCCATAACCACTAGATTCTACAGCCTTAGCTACATCTGTTACACCTAGCTTGTATCACATTAACACCTAGTTTTAGTACGTACCCATAACCACTAGATTCTACAGCCTTAGCTATATCTGTTACACCTTGTATCACATTAACACCTAGTTGTATTACATACCCATAACCACTAGATTCTACAGCCTTAGCTATATCTGTTACACCTTGTATCACATTAACACCTAGTTTTAGTATGTACCCATAACCACTAGATTCTACAGCCTTAGCTATATCTGTTACACCTAGCTTGTATCACATTAACACCTAGTTTTAGTATGTACCCATAACCACTAGATTCTACAGCCTTAGCTATATCTGTTACACCTTGTATCACATTAACACCTAGTTTTAGTATGTACCCATATCCACTAGATTCTACAGCCTTAGCTATATCTGTTACACCTTGTATCACATTAACACCTAGTTTTAGTACGTACCCATAACCACTAGATTCTACAGCCTTAGCTATATCTGTTACACCTTGTATCACATTAACACCTAGTTTTAGTACGTACCCATAACCACTAGATTCTACAGCCTTAGCTATATCTGTTACACCTTGTATCACATTAACACCTAGTTTTAGTATGTACCCATAACCACTAGATTCTACAGCCTTAGCTATATCTGTTACACCTTGTATTACATTAACACCTAGTTTTAGTACGTACCCATAACCACTAGATTCTACAGCCTTAGTTATATCTGTTACACCTAGCTTGTATCACATTAACACCTAGTTTTAGTACGTACCCATAACCACTAGATTCTACAGCCTTAGCTATATCTGTTACACCTTGTATCACATTAACACCTAGTTTTAGTACGTATCCATAACCACTAGATTCTACAGCCTTAGCTATATCTGTTACACCTTGTACCACATTAACACCTAGTTTTAGTACGTACCCATAACCACTAGATTTTACAGCCTTAGCTATATCTGTTACCCCTTGTATCACATCAACACCTAGTTTTAGTACGTACCCATAACCACTAGATTCTACAGCCTTAGCTATATCTGTTACACCTTGTATCACATTAACACCTAGTTTTAGTACGTACCCATAACCACTAGATTCTACAGCCTTAGCTATATCTGTTACACCTTGTATCACATTAACACCTAGTTGTATTACATACCCATAACCACTAGATTCTACAGCCTTAGCTATATCTGTTACACCTTGTATCACATTAACACCTAGTTTTAGTATGTACCCATAACCACTAGATTCTACAGCCTTAGCTATATCTGTTACACCTTGTATCACATTAACACCTAGTTTTAGTACGTATCCATAACCACTGGATTCTACAGCCTTAGCTATATCTGTTACACCTTGTATCATATTAACACCTAGTTTTAGTATGTACCCATAACCACTAGATTCTACAGCCTTAGCTATATCTGTTACACCTTGTATCACATTAACACCTAGTTTTAGTATGTACCCATAACCACTAGATTCTACAGCCTTAGCTATATCTGTTACACCTTGTATTACATTAACACCTAGTTTTAGTACGTACCCATAACCACTAGATTCTACAGCCTTAGTTATATCTGTTACACCTAGCTTGTATCACATTAACACCTAGTTTTAGTACGTACCCATAACCACTAGATTCTACAGCCTTAGCTATATCTGTTACACCTTGTATCACATTAACACCTAGTTTTAGTACGTATCCATAACCACTAGATTCTACAGCCTTAGCTATATCTGTTACACCTTGTATCACATTAACACCTAGTTTTAGTATGTACCCATAACCACTAGATTCTACAGCCTTAGCTATATCTGTTACCCCTTGTATCACATTAACACCTAGTTTTAGTACGTACCCATAACCACTAGATTCTACAGCCTTAGCTATATCTGTTACACCTTGTATCACATTAACACCTAGTTTTAGTACGTACCCATAACCACTAGATTCTACAGTCTTAGCTATATCTGTTACACCTTGTACCACATTAACACCTAGTTTTAGTACGTACCCATAACCACTAGATTCTACAGCCTTAGCTATATCTGTTACCCCTTGTATCACATCAACACCTAGTTTTAGTACGTACCCATAACCACTAGATTCTACAGCCTTAGCTATATCTGTTACACCTTGTATCACATTAACACCTAGTTTTAGTACGTACCCATAACCACTAGATTCTACAGCCTTAGCTATATCTGTTACACCTTGTATCACATTAACACCTAGTTTTAGTACGTACCCATAACCACTAGATTCTACAGCCTTAGCTATATCTGTTACACCTTGTATTACATTAACACCTAGTTTTAGTACGTACCCATAACCACTAGATTCTACAGCCTTAGCTATATCTGTTACACCTTGTATCACATTAACACCTAGTTTTAGTACGTACCCATAACCACTAAATTCTACAGCCTTAGCTATATCTGTTACACCTTGTATCACATTAACACCTAGTTTTAGTACGTACCCATAACCACTAGATTCTACAGCCTTAGCTATATCTGTTACACCTTGTATCACATTAACACCTAGTTTTAGTATGTACCCATAACCACTAGATTCTACAGCCTTAGCTATATCTGTTACACCTAGCTTGTATCACATTAACACCTAGTTTTAGTATGTACCCATAACCACTAGATTCTACAGCCTTAGCTATATCTGTTACACCTTGTATCACATTAACACCTAGTTGTATTACATACCCATAACCACTAGATTCTACAGCCTTAGCTATATCTGTTACACCTTGTATCACATTAACACCTAGTTTTAGTACGTACCCATAACCACTAGATTCTACAGCCTTAGCTATATCTGTTACACCTTGTATCACATTAACACCTAGTTGTATTACATACCCATAACCACTAGATTCTACAGCCTTAGCTATATCTGTTACACCTAGCTTGTATCACATTAACACCTAGTTTTAGTACGTACCCATAACCACTAGATTCTACAGCCTTAGCTATATCTGTTACACCTTGTATCACATTAACACCTAGTTTTAGTATGTACCCATAACCACTAGATTCTACAGCCTTAGCTATATCTGTTACACCTTGTATCACATTAACACCTAGTCTTAGTACGTACCCATAACCACTAGATTCTACAGCCTTAGCTATATCTGTTACACCTTGTATCACATTAACACCTAGTTTTAGTACGTACCCATAACCACTAGATTCTACAGCCTTAGCTATATCTGTTACACCTTGTATCACATTAACACCTAGTTTTAGTACGTACTCATAACCACTAGATTCTACAGCCTTAGCTATATCTGTTACACCTTGTATCACATTAACACCTAGTTTTAGTACGTACCCATAACCACTAGATTCTACAGCCTTAGCTATATCTGTTACACCTTGTATCACATTAACACCTAGTTTTAGTACGTACCCATAACCACTAGATTCTACAGCCTTAGCTATATCTGTTACACCTTGTATCACATTAACACCTAGTTTTAGTACGTACCCATAACCACTAGATTCTACAGCCTTAGCTATATCTGTTACACCTTGTATCACATTAACACCTAGTTTTAGTACGTACCCATAACCACTAGATTCTACAGCCTTAGCTATATCTGTTACACCTTGTATCACATTAACACCTAGTTTTAGTACGTATCCATAACCACTGGATTCTACAGCCTTAGCTATATCTGTTACACCTTGTATTACATTAACACCTAGTTTTAGTACGTACCCATAACCACTAGATTCTACAGCCTTAGCTATATCTGTTACACCTAGCTTGTATCACATTAACACCTAGTTTTAGTATGTACCCATAACCACTAGATTCTACAGCCTTAGCTATATCTGTTACACCTTGTATCACATTAACACCTAGTTTTAGTATGTACCCATAACCACTGGATTCTACAGCCTTAGCTATATCTGTTACACCTTGTATCACATTAACACCTAGTTGTATTACATACCCATAACCACTAGATTCTACAGCCTTAGCTATATCTGTTACACCTTGTATCACATTAACACCTAGTTTTAGTACGTACCCATAACCACTAGATTCTACAGCCTTAGCTATATCTGTTACACCTTGTATCACATTAACAACAGCATTCTGTGTGGACTTTCTCAGCCTTAAACCTGAATAGGAATGAAAGTAGATTATTTACTACAGTGATCTCTCTAGTACACGAAGGCCTATTTCTAAAACTACTAGGATAATTTAAACCCTTGGTGGTGGTTACTGAGTTATAACTGACAGCTCTGTCTTAGTTCAAATTTCTTCACATGGCTGAAACTCAACATTTTATCATATTATGGAACTGCATAATTAATGGAAGAACCACACAAGGGTTAGGGTTATGGTGTTAAACGCCACTCTCAACAATATTTCAGTTATTGCGGCAGTCAGTTTTATTGGTGGAAGACATCAGAGTACCCGGAGAAAACCACCGACCTGCTGCAAGTCACTGACAAACTTTATCACATAATGAGCAGGATTTGAACTCACAACTTCAGTGGTCAGATAGGTGCTAATTACATAGGTATTTGTAAATCCAACTAATATATGTACTATATTGATTATTCACAACCATGACCCCAGAACCACACAAGCAAGAGGTTAAAAAAGAGACATCAATTTATGCAAATCAACACCACTCCAATGTCTACACTGTCAACTATTACTTTATTTTTTCTATACTAATCAAGACTTACCCTGTGACTTTGGTACTTTATTTTTTCTATACTAATCAAGACTTACCCTGTGACTTTGGTACTTTATTTTTTCTATACTAATCAAGACTTACCCTGTGACTTTGGTACTTTATTTTTTCTATACTAATCAAGACTTACCCTGTGACTTTGGTACTTTATTTTTTCTATACTAATCAAGACTTACCCTGTGACTTTGGTAAACAATAATATAAAGACACCAAGGCTAATGCTGTCTTTTCTACTCCAGCTATTAATGATTCACATTCCTGTAAAACATTTATATACATGACCTTAAGGTGGTACCATACACTTCAGGTACAATTTGATCAGCTCGTTTAATTTTCTTATTTTTTTGGCAGTGTGTTTGAATATATCCACTGTAATAAATATCAAAATTTTAACAAATTCCAACCAATAGACTCAGAGCTATAAATTCACTAGCCACATAGCAGCTTTTCTCTCTGTGGTTTTGATCACCGAGATGCTTGAAATCTGCATACAAATATCATATGATCAAAACGTTCAACTGATTTTAAAGAGTTATCTCCCTGTAGAGTATGGGACCCCCTTAAGTTAAACTTCAACCATTCATGCTTTGATTATTTTATAGGTACTAATAATAAAATATGAATAAATGATTGATTGATTGTTCTTTAACATCATGTGAAAAGTATTTCAGCAATATAAATTAGGAATATATCAATCTTAATTAAAATATGATGTTATATTTGGATGTGTTTACTGTATTTCAGCAATATAAACAAGATATGATTATAATCTAACGATTATGAAGTCTCCCAAACCGGCCACTGACACTATCTACCCACATATCAAATTTTGATGATATCGGACAATGTTGAATTTTTACCCCCCATTTTGATGCCGTGTTTTGACAGCCATTTTGAAAATGGCAGACATCTTGAAAATTTTGAAAACGCAGAATTGCTCCTCTAATGGTGACCTATCACTATGTCAAAATTTATGTCTCTATCATTATCCAGTTAGAAGTTATCAACATTAATGTACGAAATTTCAAGTTTCCCATAGGATTCTATAGTAACCCCCACCCCCTTAGATCCCCCAAAAATATGGCTTTGACTCCCTTTACCACAAATCTGAAAACTTTAGGATCAACTAGAAACATATATCTATAACTCCTCCAAGTTTCATGAAATTCTGTCGTGTAGTTCCTGAGATCTGCCGTGGACAAATTCATGGTGTATGGAAAGAAAGGAGAATAACAAGAACAAGAAGAATAATAATAATAATAAGAAACGGAGAAAAAACAATAAGTCTCCAAACGTTGTTTGGGAGACTTAATTAGGAATATAAATGTATCAATCTTGATTAAAATATGATGTTATATTTGGATGTGTTTACTACATAGTAAACACAAGCCAACATTAGTGAATGAGAGTGATTGTTGTTTAACACCAAGTGGGCAATGTTTCAGCTATACCATGGCAACAAGAAGTTTTATTTCAATGAGATGATGATGATGTCTGCTTTGTACTAGACCAAAACGCTAAGATGGATTTTTATAGTGCTAGCTCACTGAAACAACAGTCCATGCATGAGTAGACCTGTCGCTCCTCTCCGACACATTATCTTGATTTTGAGCCAACCAGTCTTTGCTCTTACTCCTTAATGCTCTGTACCTAGCAGAGAAGCAGCAAATACCAATTTTATAGTCTTTGGTTTTACCCGACTGGGGCTTGAAACCACGATCAACTGCACTTGAGGAGAGCACGCTAACCATTACACTGCTGATGAGCTTTCAGCCATAACTAACAGCTGATATAATCACTTTCAGCCATAACTAACAGCTGATATAATCACTTTCAGCCATAACTAACAGCTGATATAATCAGATTGAAAGAATATCAAATAACCTAAAATAACAACGATCTGTAAACAAATTTTTCACTTACATTATCAATTCTCACATATCTTTATTTATAGCAGTGTAATATTTTTTTTTCATTCATAATTTTGTCATGTTCATTCATGAAAATGTATATCGGCCATTGACATTGGAATATTTAAATGTTGACATTGTATATCTATGCACATAGACAACGAAAGGTTTCGAAATCATGGAGGAAAAGGAAAAAATGTCTCTTTTCAAGTCCAATTTACAGTAAAGTGCCCTCCCTCCTATTCCATTTAGCTTAATTAATAATATTACTGTGTAAATTAAATTTACCTGTGGAGGAGGTACTGGAGGTGAAGAGAAAGCTAATGATAACTTTGTTGCCTCATGAGAAATAGACTTGAACACCAAACCTGAAAAAAAATTATATTGTTTATTGTGGAGGTTTAGTCTATCCTATGTCAGTATGTATAACAAGTAAGAGTTATAAATCTGTGTTAGAAATCATACAAAATACAGCAAACTAAATTTAAGACAAAGTTTTATTCAATTCATTGTCTGTTCACCCATTGAAAGAAATGGCAATCAATTTAATCTCTAAATCTGTTTTGTCTGATTTCTGTACTTGTTATACACAGTGTCTATTGGACTTACATGTAAGTCTTACTGGCTCCAAGGTAGCCCTAATAAGATCTGCTGAAATTGTTGGGATACATTGTATTATATTTTATTTAAGTATTTGGACGTACACAGATTATTCCCTGGAATTTTGTCAGCAATTAGCATGTTTAGCAAGGGTACACATATTAGTTTGTTTGACATGTTTGATATTTTCAATCAATTGTACAAAAAAAACCCCAAACTAAATACATTTTAAGCATTCATTACACATCTATTAAATATCCAGTGAGTGAGTGATTGTTGTTTAATGCCAAATGAACAATTTTTCAGCTATGTCATGTCGAGAACAAATTACATTTCAATGAGATGATGACGATGTCCACTTTTTACTAGACCAACATGCTTCATTGGATTATTTTAATACTAGCTCACTGAAACAACAATCGTTGGATAAACATGTCACCCCCACTCAAACAATAAACATGTGTACATTATCCTGATTCTGAGCTATAAACCAGTCTTTGCTCTTACTCCTAAATGATATGTGCTTAGAGGAGAAGCAGCAAATACCAATTTTATGAGTCTTTGGTTGGACCCTACTGGAGCTTGAGCCCACAATCTACCACACATTCTATTAAATATCTATTACAGTAAATATAATGGTCAAAATACTTCATACAGCAAACACACCTTTAACCGTCTTTATTTGTTTATACATGTAGCATTAATTAGGTAAAAATCATTAAACTTGCTGTGAGCAACAACAACATACTGTAATACTGGTCACTGAAACTGTACCACAAAATAAAATGGTTTACTGAGCACCTTAAAGCTGAAAGTACTTATCAGTATATAAATCAAGCATAGTACTGACCTAATCTTTTCCAGAAGTCCTCTACTTGAAACTCACAGTCTTTTCCCTTAGTTTCTCCACCTAAAAAAACCCCCAAAGAATACAAAATTATTGTCCTGATCATAAGCACATTTGTGTATTTCAAATTGAAATGAACAACATAGATGGAGCTGGGAATAAATAACAGCACATACAAAATGTATACAGTTTGGATCAGATTATATGCAGTAAAAGTATAATATAAAAAAAAAAACACGTATAAATGTCATGGTACCGAAGTCATTTATGCTTCAGCAGTTGTCCATTGATCATTTATTTCAGAACAATTAATTCTTGTTCATGACAAACATAATTTTTTTTTTCAAAAACAAACATAAGCTAGTTTGTTCTGTGATCTAGTTTATTATTACAATTGACATGTATTTATTCTATTTGTCCTATCCTGTAGACTCATGAAATTTATTTGAAAAGTGCAGGAAGCAGTGAGAAATGTAGAGTAAAAATTAAGTTACAATTTTGGAATTTATACTTATTAATTTTATCCCTTTTTGGTTGGGTTTATCTATTCTAAGACACATTAAAAGACAGAGAAAATCTGTTTAACTACCGCAAACTGTCAACACAATCAAATCAAAGAAAAGTTTGCATCACATTAAGATGAAAGATAAAAATTTGTATAATTTCCATATACACTGTACATGCATGTGAAATTTCAGACTTTGGGACTCTATTTTCCAAAATGAAATAGGTACATTTGCCATTTTCTTCATTGGCTCATAAAGATGAGCATTTTACCCCCCAAAAAATTGAATAAAAAAAAAATCTATCTGGAAATTGGCAACAAACAGATGTTGATCAACAACTGGAAGCACTCATTATGACAAATTTAAAGTAGAAAGTTTGTGTTGGAAGGGAAATATTCTTCACAAGTCAAATTGTTGATTTTGTGCAGTTCTAAAAATAGGTTACTGGCATATATTGTTGCAAACAATTTGGGTAATCTTCAAATGTTTACTTTGTACATCGACAATTATTCAGTAACTGGTCTACACATTATTTCATGCCATACCTATGATATTGGCATTGACCATTGTACTTGTAGCACAGGAGTCGGAAGTTCTATCAATAATAAGGTATAGGGGCACCTCGAAGATCGCTGGGAAACTATAAAAAAACACTTAGTTTCCCAGCGATCTTCGAGGTGCCCCTATACCTTATTATTGATAAAACTTCCGACTCCTGTGCTTGTAGTGAACATCATTGCACAATGCATTTGCAATAATCAAATCAAATCAAATAAGTTTTATTTAAAGTCGAAATATTTATAACACATAACATAAGCTCTAGTGAGCTTTTGAATCGACTATTACATAAAAAGCATGAAAGCATAAAAAAGATGAGTGATGAACATTGTCATTGATGTCAATATTTCAAACATGTTCTTCTCTTTAACCCATATGAATATGTTAGATGTGTATTTTACATGCTATGTTGATTACCTTTCACTTGATCTATTGCTATTGTCAAGTTTTCAACTAAATTGTACATTAGATTTTCATGTGAATTTCCTGCCATTTTCCGTTTTTGATTTGGAAATTATACAACTTCCTGTTTCGGATTTCTTTTGATTTGTCATTAGAAGAAGAAAATTCTAGAGAATTCAAACAAATAGTTGTAAAGCAGCAAGGAAAACAATTTTGAGATGGCTGATGACGATTTGGATGCAATTAGAGCTCGCAGAATGGCAGAACTACAGTCTCAATATGGAGTATGATGAATTCCCCCACCAATAATGATGTAGTAGCCCTGCTACCTGGGACTGGGAATACCTCGACAAATACGTTGGCCTCCAGCCAGCGCTCTAACCTTCTGAGCCAAAGAAGTACTTCACTGGCTCAGCCGATTAAGGCTGGCTTTATATCTTCGCCACTTCCGGTCCCACAACACTCTCCCCCTTTTCTTCTAGGAGGGTGTTTCATCTCGTGGGTCCGCCACAGGAGGTCAAATCTCATCGAATTCTCATCTAAACTCTTCCCCTGCCTGTAGCGGTCACCCGCAGTACCATTGTAGTAGCCCTGCTACCTGGGACTGGGAATACCTCGACAAATACGTTGGCCTCCACTAGTGTTGTGGGACCGGAAGTGGCGAAGATATAAAGCCAGCCTTAATCGGCTGAGCCAGTGAAGTACATGTACTTCTTTGGCTCAGAAGGTTAGAGCGCAATGCATACGGAAAACAGCGGATTTGCTTCTCCAACTCTGGGTCAGCACATTTCCACGTTTCGTGGCTATCGGATTTTATTTTCTATCAGAAACCCTTATATAAATCGCTTCACCAATCATTTTTCTATTCATTCATAAGCATCTTACCCTCAGAAATATGCAAATAAAAAGGAAACATATCTGTAATACTAAAGCTCAGTAGTGAGTACTCAGTGTGACTGTTCATTTGTCCGAAACTATATTTGATTGTGGAATTGTTTGACAATGATACATTTTGTAAATTATTTTATTTCCTAGCCAAGGTTTTGAAAGAAGCAACTGGGATGCAAAACAACAACTGTACAGTAAGCAGGTGAAAGATAGAATACACTTCCAGAACTGTGCAATTGATCACCTGGCTATTTGGCATTGTTAACGATGGTTTTGAATAAAACATTTTCTTCTGGGGCTGTAGTGATTGTATGGTAGTTTGATTTACAACTACCTATGCAATCAGGGCCTATCACCATTAAAGTTGTGTGTTTGAATCCCGCTCATGACGAGGTGTTCTCGATACAACCTTATGTGATCTAGTTTGTTAGTAACTTGTTGCAGGTTGGTGGTTTTCTCTGGTTTCCTCCACCAATAAAACTGATGATATAAAAGAAATTTTGTTGAAAGTCATGGGCATTAATTTAATGAATAAACACTATTATGCTAACTCCCTAAGAAAAGTTTCTTGCTTTTTAAATTTATATGTGTGATGTAATCATTTTAATGAATACAAATTAGAAGATATTGCACACATTTTTAGAAGTGATGCTACACAGTTCTCTTGAAATAAATTATATTATAAGGTTAGATTTCTATTGTAGGGAGGGGGAGGACAAAATCAACCCAGTGCAGAAGAACAGGAAGAGAGACAAAGACAGATGAATGATATGAAAAACAGTATTCTCAGTCAAGTTCTTGATCAGTCTGCCAGGGCTAGATGTAATTTCTGTTTTATAATTGACTACAATGTATTACTGGTATTCAAAAGATAAAAATAATATGTCTTTCATATTAAAAATTATCCTTTTTTCTTTTAGAACAATGATCTTATAACTTTCATTGATATTGTACACTTTAACACTTACTTACTGGTTATGACAAGTTTTATATCCCAGAGACACCAACTATTTACTGACGTGAAACAGGGAAATACATGTAGGTACATTTTGTACATGTAGTGTCAAAGGGAACAATGAATTAAATTGCTATCATCCAAAGGTCCAGTTTATACAATGTAAATGTTTAGTGTGCCAAACACAACTTAAGGAATCTGGAACAACATGGCTATTAAAGCAATATGAAGAAAAATATCAACAATAAATGAATAAGAAAGGATATGGATGTAAGTGAATATGAAAGATTATCTAACATAACACTTAGACACAAATTAAAGTTAAGTGCTGTTCTACATTTCACAATCCTAGAAGGGTCAACAAGTGAGTATAACTTGTACCCTAAAATGAGTGTGAAATGGTGTTTTAAGTTTAGTGATACTCTTTCCTTCTGCTAATAAACTCTATAACTAGACATATCTTAACATGTTTTAGTACATGTATAATAATTTTAATCAGTTTAAAAACACTGATCAACAAGAATCATGATCATCTAATGAGTGAGGATTTTTGCAGTGCTATTTTATCACATAGTCACAAAATTATCCAGATACCCCAGGATTCAAGGAATAAATATATTAAAATCAGATAGATCAGAACTGGCTAAGTGTGGGGGAAAGTGTTTTGTTGAAAGACTATTTTCCCAAATACTAATTCCTTAGTTACTGGCAAGGGACAATAGTCATTGGAATTATTGATTAATCAAGCTCACATACCAAATAGTCATTTATCTGTATTTAATTTTACATCCAAAATATGAGGTATAGAGGTATTATTCCTATAAGTTTGTTTTATTTAGTATTATTGTTATCATAGCAACCATTTGTTTTTATATGGTTTTTTGATATTGAGAGGATTTATTTTAGAGTTTTTTACTGAGCCAAGTATATTTTTTTTCAAAATCTTTCATCTTCTTATATATATCAAATGGTTGCACTCTAATCTGTAAACCTCACTACATTTTGGCTCAATGTGTCTACTCTATCTGTATCATGCACTTTCATATATTTCAGTAAATACAATTTCCTTAGCTAAACCTGAAAAAGCTAAGATGGTAGAAGGTATGTTAATACAGATGGCACAGAGTGGACAGATACAAAATAAGGTACAAATAAAATAGAATTAGGTGGTATGAGTTGTGTAAATCAACACTTCAAACTGGTTGATAAGATTTAGCTGGGAATAATAAACATACTATGCAATATAGGCTTTCTTTCCGAGATATGCAGATGTATGTTGAAAATTTATTGGGAAGAGGAAAATGATATAGTTCAAAAAAATATTAGTTCAATATAATTTGAAAGCTTACTGTGGAATGTAAAATTTTTCATTTAAATACACTTGTTTGTACACTACCTAGTTTACATTTTAATTGGTCACCTCACCCCAAAAGGATCATCTGAGCTATTGTAACAGACACCACTTATCTCCTTCATGTAGATATTGATTAATGATGAAAGTGGTACCATTAGAGACTTTCAGACAGCTATGTATCTTGTTAGTCCCCTACTGTTCTTGTAGAGAGACTATATAATTGTTGTCCATCTGTCAGATTTTTTTCATCCAATTTTATGTTTCCAAATGTAACTGGAAAAAGGTTTATCTATCACAAATTCATTTTTTGGGGGAGATGTATTGCATAATGAAGGGCTGTTGCATGCAAAAGCATTTTTTTTTCAAAAGCAGCTATATTTAAGACATGTTATGTACATTTTGGCATGTTACCACTTGTAACTGGAGAGTGGTATGATATAATGAGCTTATATTATGTAGTGAAATAGTTTATAATGAAAAACTGATGCACACAATCAAGATTGCAGTAAGTCTGCCATTTTTCTAATGGTATGTCAAACGGTAGGGGCCATGTATCACTTATCTCCCTTGTTTACATGTATTTTGTAAATAAGTTTTTCAAATGTTAGGTTGTTATTACAAGGTGCAGCATTTATATTGTTTTTATATTGTAAACATTTATTCCAATTTGTTTATATTAGTTAGGTGAAGATCAGTTGAAAGGATTATTGGAAAAAGTGAGTGGAAGACAGAAAACTACAACTGTTAAGGTAAAGATTCTCATCCTATACATCTTGTCATGTTATAACATTTGAACTTCAATGGTGCACAACTGCAAGGACCAGCATGATGAATTGACTTGTGCAAAAATAAATGTTTTTATGAAAACACAAATTAAAATCCCCATCCAATCGTCTTCCAAAAAAGTTATTGGTACCCTGTTTGCTTGGTGTCTATCCTTCAGAAGTTTTTCTAAATACTTTTCTAATAAGCTACAAATCATGTTCTTCTTCAGACTTGATCTAGGTTTGTCATACAGTGTGGCTTCTTATATTAGGCCACCCTTTTGCAAGGAGAAAGTGGAGAGTGTTCTTTCTTGAGGTGTACTGTTTACTAGAAATTTACATCTGAAATCTGATCTGATGCTGATGAAATAGGCTGCCTTTTAGAGGAGCTGCCATATAAGAGAAGTGGTCTCTCTTGAGGGAGACAGTTTGTTAGTTATTTACTATCAGTGCATCTGAAATCAGGCGTGATGAAAATGAAAGGGATGCCCTTTTAAGGGAGTTGCCTTATATGAGGGGGACTATAGTAGTATCATCTCCTGATCATAATTGTTATGTACATTTAGCTTTTAACATTGCAATCTTTTTCTCCAAAATCTGACCCTAATTTGGCAGGAATGGTACTTAGATGGTCTTCAACATTATTTTTATGTCCCGTAGCTAGGCGTCACAGAAATTAATTTTTGCCCATGTCTGAATATCAGTCAAATTAAAATTAGATCTCCTCACTTGCTCCCACCTTTTTCTTTGTCATTGCAATATCCCATTCAAAATTATGTCAGATGTCAAAATTTGCAAAAGACTACTTTATTTTGACCAATGAAAATATTCCTGTAGTATCCAATATATAAGAGGTCATTTCTTTTCCAACTTTTGGTTAATGAAGGAAAATGGTGATTTCCATAGCAATAGATTAAGCGAGCAGTAAAATTCGACCTCAAGTCGACATGAAGGAATATAAAACAGGACAAAAAACCAGCCTGATTCCATTTTTGTTGATAATTTTATAAGCACATGAAAACTGCCATTTTGTCTATTTTATTGATGTGAATTGTCTCCCTTTGAAGGCATTTGATCAAATTTATCACCGATTGCATCTGTTTACTTCACAGTGAAGATATGGGATCACGATTTCAATTGGATTGGCGATTTTGACCTCTAATGTAACACTTCAGTAGTGTTAGATCTCCCACATGACAACAACGAACAAGAAGGGAGCAAATGAGGAGATCTAAGTTTAATTAGATCGGTCCATATGTTTATCGTCTGTATGTTCTGTATTTGGTTACCACTTAATAACTTATGTTCCTCTTTAGCAAATCATTTGAAATTTATGCACAAGGTTAGGTACCATAAAAGGTGGACGAATTCCAATTTCTCTATTTACCACATTTTTTGTTCTGGAATTATGCCTCTTGATTTGCCAAAAAAACCAACCTCCCAATTGCTCAGTAATGTAATTTCTGCTCTTGCAGTCATTGCAATTTTATTAAACAATGTTTTTTTACCACAATATGGTATACACAAATGTCTCCTGTTGATGACTTGCTGTCAATTCCTGTATGGTAGATATGTCTGTGTTAGCGGTAGACGATCGCCACGTTGCATTTTGCGAATATAACGGTAGTGTGGCAAGGTTAATTTGTGTAGCAGTAGCCACACTGGCGAACGAAAAACTTTTAGAGCGTGCATCTGACAACGATCTTTTATTATGTAGAAAGTCAACTTTGAATAAAATGTGTTATAGACAATGATTTGATCGATGTATGATATCCAAAATGATTTTAAAAGGCGGGTTAAATTGATTATTTCCGATAGTTTTTTCTGTTGAAATAACATTATCCGGGTCCCATTCCGGAAATAATTTCAAATTTAGTCACTGACTAACTGGTTTCCTAAATTACGCTTTATTCTGTCTGTCCTGTCTACACTTGAATCTAAAACCAGTAAATTATTTGACAACGAGAAGGTTAAGCATGGCCAAGCGCCAAGGATCTATTTTATCCTTTTTTGGCAACGCCAACGGCCCCACACAGCAAAAAACAACAAAATCATACGAATATTAAATGTTCTGTTTATCTAATGTTCAAAGTTTGTTGTTTATCATGATAATATATGAATTATTATTGTTAGTTAATTGAATAATAAAGTTTTGAACTTTCAACTGTTTTATGCTCTTTGTGTATATTTAGTGTGGCTAACTGAAATTGAGTGTGGCTAAAAGAAATTATTACCCATTAGCCACAGTGGCTAAAAAAAAAAAAATGTCTACCGCTAACACAGTATGTACATTGTATATGAGCCTTGAGCTACTATTAACACAGTATTTATTTATATCATTGTAGTTTAAGAGAAGAGGATTAGATGATTCTGATGATGAGTACTAATAAGTGTGTGTTATTTATTCCTGTTAAGAGAACATTTTAATGGAAGTTTAGCAAACCAAGAGACAAGAAGATTTAGAGTGGACTTTTTAACATACAAAGTGCATAATCTTGTTGTTATGGAACTATTTATATTTCTGAAAATAAATAAGTGGAAGGAAGTGAGGTTACTTTAACAAAATAGAACTGAATATTAAGGTTATTTAAGCCCATCAACAGTGTATTTTTTCCTTGAAAGTTAAATATTTGTCATTGACATTAGAAAACAACTTTATTCTCATGCATGAATTTTATTTCTTATTCTTGCCTGTTAGCATATGTCACTAGGGTCCGGGCTACCTAGTAAACTTAATGAATTACATACAATAGTTGTATTATTTTCTTCTAACTTGTACATTTTCATATATAAACAGAATATTAATTTATTCAAACTTCTCCTGTAGAAATACACAAACGAAAATATATTTAACTTAGTATAATTTTCAATACAGTAAAGCATTTAGATAAGTATGTTAGTTTTTAAAGTTCTAGAATATTGAAAAGAAATCCCTTGAAATGTCATAGAACACAGAATACCTATATTTTGTAAGTTTTATTTTGTTCTGTCATCAACAAATTTAAAATATATCTCTACCCTATCTCGTATTACATGTAAAAAGTTACATAAATCTAGGGCCTCAAATACTCCTGTTAGATTGTTTCATTTATAAACATATTAATCAATCCTTTGAGAATGACCAGAGAAGGTGTTGAATAAATAATGTATTCTTGTCACTCTTGAATTATATTGTCATTTTCTTTTTTTAATTTCAAAACTTATATACATTTTATAAATGTTAGTTTTCAATATTTCCGGATAGTTTTTTTTTTTTTTTAATTTTACATAATTTTGCCATTGGTTGTTGAATGTTATTTAAATTACTACAGATAAATATACGATTATCGCTGGTGCTCCATTTGAATTACCACACAAACAATTACTCACCCATTTCAGATGATATCTCAGATGTGTAATATATTACTAACTTTTCATATCTACCCCTGTATAACATATTTAATTTCTCTTTTCACTAAATACCTGTACATGTAGTAGAGAGTATGATCTATTTATAAATGATAAGAAAGATGTTTTGCAATTGTGTGTCTACTTGTTGAATAGTATTTGTACAATGTACTAAAAAAAATAAAAATATTTGCTTCAAGTCTGAATTGTTGTTTTAGAAGCCCATATCATCATATGTTATAAAATTTCTCTTTTTATTGACTGCCAACATTGAAATTATGTTTACAAGAATTCAAGCCACCTTTACATATAATAGGTGCAAATTGTGTTGATTTTTCATCTGATTTCAGCATATTCATGAATAACAGATACTTAAAACCAGATTGTCCTAGGTTTATTCATGTAAGAATTAAGTTTCTCATTTCTATGTAAAACTTGTTTTAAAATTTCTGGAGGTTTTATTAGATTAGTGTTCATTATTTAAAAACATTCAAAGTCATGTACATCCATTTATCTATACAAGCAATGCAGATGAATAAGAGAAGTAGGAACTGCCTACCCTGCACGAGCACCTTGTTTTTTATTGGGGTCCGTCTCATCTTTTTAGTTTTCTGTGTTGTGTTTTTCTTTTGTTTAGTTTGTCTTCATCCTGTGTCTTGTGCACCAATGTTGCCAGTGTCTCTACCCTGTGTCTTGTGCACCAATGTTGCCAGTGTCTCTACCCTGTGTCTTGTGCACCAATGTTGCCAGTGTCTCTACCCTGTGTCTTGTGTGCCAATGTTGCCAGTGTCTCTACCCTGTGTCGTGTGCACCAATGTTGCAAGTGTCTCTACCCTGTGTCTTGTGTGCCAATGTTGCCAGTGTCTCTACCCTGTGTCTTGTGCACCAATGTTGCCAGTGTCTACCCTGTGTCTTGTGCACCAATGTTGCCAATGTCTCTACCCTGTGTCTTGTGCACCAATGTTGCCAGTGTCTCTACCCTGTGTCTTGTGTGCCAATGTTACCAATGTCTACCCTGTGTCTTGTGCACCAATGTTGCCAGTGTCTACCCTGTGTCTTGTGCACCAATGTTGCCAGTGTCTACCCTGTGTCTTGTGCACCAATGTTGCCAGTGTCTCTACCCTGTGTCTTGTGCACCAATGTTGCCAGTGTCTCTACCCTGTGTCGTGTGCGCCAATGTTGCAAGTGTCTCTACCCTGTGTCTTGTGCACCAATGTTGCCAGTGTCTACCCTGTGTCTTGTGCACCAATGTTGCAAGTGTCTCTACCCTGTGTCTTGTGCACCAATGTTGCCAGTCTCTACCCTGTGTCTTGTGCACCAATGTTGCCAGTGTCTACCCTGTGTCTTGTGCACCAATGTTGCCAGTGTCTCTACCCTGTGTCTTGTGCACCAATGTTGCCATTGTCTCTACCCTGTGTCTTGTGTGCCAATGTTGCCAGTGTCTCTACCCTGTGTCTTGTGCACCAATGTTGCCAGTGTCTCTACCCTGTGTCTTGTGCACCAATGTTGCCAGTGTCTCTACCCTGTGTCTTGTGCACCAATGTTGCCAGTGTCTACCCTGTGTCTTGTGCACCAATGTTGCCAGTGTCTCTACCCTGTGTCTTGTGCACCAATGTTGCCAGTGTCTCTACCCTGTGTCTTGTGCACCAATGTTGCCAGTGTCTCTACCCTGTGTCTTGTGTGCCAATGTTGCCAGTGTCTCTACCCTGTGTCGTGTGCACCAATGTTGCAAGTGTCTCTACCCTGTGTCTTGTGTGCCAATGTTGCCAGTGTCTCTACCCTGTGTCTTGTGCACCAATGTTGCCAGTGTCTACCCTGTGTCTTGTGCACCAATGTTGCCAATGTCTCTACCCTGTGTCTTGTGCACCAATGTTGCCAGTGTCTCTACCCTGTGTCTTGTGTGCCAATGTTACCAATGTCTACCCTGTGTCTTGTGCACCAATGTTGCCAGTGTCTACCCTGTGTCTTGTGCACCAATGTTGCCAGTGTCTCTACCCTGTGTCTTGTGCACCAATGTTGCCAGTGTCTCTACCCTGTGTCTTGTGCACCAATGTTGCCAGTGTCTCTACCCTGTGTCGTGTGCGCCAATGTTGCAAGTGTCTCTACCCTGTGTCTTGTGCACCAATGTTGCCAGTGTCTACCCTGTGTCTTGTGCACCAATGTTGCAAGTGTCTCTACCCTGTGTCTTGTGCACCAATGTTGCCAGTCTCTACCCTGTGTCTTGTGCACCAATGTTGCCAGTGTCTACCCTGTGTCTTGTGCACCAATGTTGCCAGTGTCTCTACCCTGTGTCTTGTGCACCAATGTTGCCATTGTCTCTACCCTGTGTCTTGTGTGCCAATGTTGCCAGTGTCTCTACCCTGTGTCTTGTGCACCAATGTTGCCAGTGTCTCTACCCTGTGTCTTGTGCACCAATGTTGCCAGTGTCTCTACCCTGTGTCTTGTGCGCCAATGTTGCCAGTGTCTCTACCCTGTGTCGTGTGTGCCAATGTTGCCAGTGTCTCTACCCTGTGTCTTGTGCACCAATGTTGCCAGTGTCTACCCTGTGTCTTGTGCACCAATGTTGCCAGTGTCTCTACTCTGTGTCTTGTGCACCAATGTTGCCAGTGTCTCTACCCTGTGTCTTGTGCGCCAATGTTGCCAGTGTCTCTACCCTGTGTCGGGTGCGACAATGTTGCAAGTGTCTCTACCCTGTGTCTTGTGCACCAATGTTGCAAGTGTCTCTACTCTGTGTCTTGTGCACCAAAGTTGCCAGTCTCTACCCTGTGTCTTGTGCACCAATGTTGCCAGTGTCTACCCTGTGTCTTGTGCACCAATGTTGCCAGTGTCTACCCTGTGTCTTGTGCACCAATGTTGCCAGTGTCTCTACCCTGTGTCTTGTGTGCCAATGTTACCAGTGTCTACCGTGTCTTGTACACCAATGTTGCCAGTGTCTCTACCCTGTGTCTTGTGCACCAATGTTGCCAGTGTCTCTACCCTGTGTCTTGTGCACCAATGTTGCCAGTGTCTACCCTGTGTCTTGTGCACCAATGTTGCCAGTGTCTCTACCCTGTGTCTTGTGCACCAATGTTGCCAGTGTCTCTACCCTGTGTCTTGTGCGCCAATGTTGCCAGTGTCTCTACCCTGTGTCCTGTGTGCCAATGTTGCCAGTGTCTCTACCCTGTGTCTTGTGCACCAATGTTGCCAGTGTCTACCCTGTGTCTTGTGCACCAATGTTGCCAGTGTCTCTACCCTGTGTCTTGTGCACCAATGTTGCCAGTGTTTCTACCCTGTCCATCTTGATTGCCCCCTTGGTTTGAACCAAAAAAACTATAAAAATGAAGTTGCTTTAATCTATTTTGTTAAATGTTAAATAATGACATTTCTTAATGTTTTAAATAGATTGTATATATATTTCTAGTGTTTTTTTGTATGTACACCTATCATATGCATGTGTCAACACCTTGGTAGGAACATGTAAGCTGATTTAATATCCCACAAACAGTAAAATGAATGAACAAACAATGACGAGAGTAACAATCTCAATGTTTTAATATTGTTAACAGCTACAAAATAAGAAAGAGAAGAATATGCTAATAATTTCACAACCAGATGTTATTGTTATATGATTCCAATATCTGTTTATTTTCCTACAATTGTATCTACCAAATTAACAATATGAACTGCATAAGTTTTGAATCCATTTCCTGCAGACAGTCCCATACTGACAACATCTTGATGATAGATGACATTATTATACATATAACATGAACTTCTTCTACTTGTGTCATAATAATCAAAATCAAAAGATGGCATTAAACAACAATCACCCATTCACTCACTCAAAATCAAAAGATGGCTTTAACAACAATCACCCATTCACTCACTCAAAATCAAAAGATGGCTTTAACAACAATCACCCATTCACTCACTCAAAATCAAAAGATGGCTTTAACAACAATCACCCATTCACTCACTCAAAATCAGAAGATGGCTTTAAACAACAATCACCCATTCACTCACTCAAAATCAAAAGATGGCTTTAAACAACAATCACCCATTCACTCACTCAAAATCAAAAGATGGCTTTAAACAACAATCACCCATTCACTCACTCAAAATCAGAAGATGGCTTTAAACAACAATCACCCATTCACTCACTCAAAATCAGAAGATGGCTTTAAACAACAATCACCCATTCACTCACTCAAAATCAGAAGATGGCTTTAACAACAATCACCCATTCACTCACTCAAAATCAGAAGATGGCTTTAACAACAATCACCCATTCACTCACTCAAAATCAAAAGATGGCTTTAACAACAATCACCCATTCACTCACTCAAAATCAGAAGATGGCTTTAACAACAATCACCTATTCACTCACTCAAAATCAGAAGATGGCTTTAACAACAATCACCCATTCACTCACTCAAAATCAAAAGATGGCTTTAACAACAATCACCCATTCACTCACTCAAAATCAGAAGATGGCTTTAACAACAATCACCCATTCACTCACTCAAAATCAAAAGATGGCTTTAACAACAATCACCCATTCACTCACTCAAAATCAGAAGATGGCTTTAACAACAATCACCCATTCACTCACTCAAAATCAAAAGATGGCTTTAACAACAATCACCCATTCACTCACTCAAAATCAGAAGATGGCTTTAACAACAATCACCCATTCACTCACTCAAAATCAGAAGATGGCTTTAACAACAATCACCCATTCACTCACTCAAAATCAAAAGATGGCTTTAACAACAATCACCCATTCACTCACTCAAAATCAAAAGATGGCTTTAACAACAATCACCCATTCACTCACTCAAAATCAAAAGATGGCTTTAACAACAATCACCCATTCACTCACTCAAAATCAGAAGATGGCTTTAACAACAATCACCCATTCACTCACTCAAAATCAAAAGATGGCTTTAACAACAATCACCCATTCACTCACTCAAAATCAGAAGATGGCTTTAACAACAATCACCCATTCACTCACTCAAAATCAAAAGATGGCTTTAACAACAATCACCCATTCACTCACTCAAAATCAGAAGATGGCTTTAACAACAATCACCCATTCACTCACTCAAAATCAAAAGATGGCTTTAAACAACAATCACCCATTCACTCACTCAAAATCAGAAGATGGCTTTAACAACAATCACCCATTCACTCACTCAAAATCAAAAGATGGCTTTAAACAACAATCACCCATTCACTCACTCAAAATCAAAAGATGGCTTTAAACAACAATCACCCATTCACTCACTCAAAATCAGAAGATGGCTTTAAACAACAATCACCCATTCACTCACTCAAAATCAGAAGATGGCTTTAACAACAATCACCCATTCACTCACTCAAAATCAAAAGATGGCTTTAAACAACAATCACCCATTCACTCACTCAAAATCAAAAGATGGCTTTAAACAACAATCACCCATTCACTCACTCAAAATCAGAAGATGGCTTTAAACAACAATCACCCATTCACTCACTCAAAATCAAAAGATGGCTTTAAACAACAATCACCCATTCACTCACTCAAAATCAAAAGATGGCTTTAACAACAATCACCCATTCACTCACTCAAAATCAGAAGATGGCTTTAACAACAATCACCCATTCACTCACTCAAAATCAAAAGATGGCTTTAACAACAATCACCCATTCACTCACTCAAAATCAGAAGATGGCTTTAACAACAATCACCCATTCACTCACTCAAAATCAGAAGATGGCTTTAAACAACAATCACCCATTCACTCACTCAAAATCAAAAGATGGCTTTAACAACAATCACCCATTCACTCACTCAAAATCAAAAGATGGCTTTAAACAACAATCACCCATTCACTCACTCAAAATCAGAAGATGGCTTTAAACAACAATCACCCATTCACTCACTCAAAATCAGAAGATGGCTTTAAACAACAATCACCCATTCACTCACTCAAAATCAAAAGATGGCTTTAAACAACAATCACCCATTCACTCACTCAAAATCAGAAGATGGCTTTAACAACAATCACCCATTCACTCACTCAAAATCAGAAGATGGCTTTAACAACAATCACCCATTCACTCACTCAAAATCAAAAGATGGCTTTAACAACAATCACCCATTCACTCACTCAAAATCAGAAGATGGCTTTAAACAACAATCACCCATTCACTCACTCAAAATCAGAAGATGGCTTTAACAACAATCACCCATTCACTCACTCAAAATCAAAAGATGGCTTTAAACAACAATCACCCATTCACTCACTCAAAATCAAAAGATGGCTTTAAACAACAATCACCCATTCACTCACTCAAAATCAGAAGATGGCTTTAAACAACAATCACCCATTCACTCACTCAAAATCAAAAGATGGGTTTAACAACAATCACCCATTCACTCACTCAAAATCAGAAGATGGCTTTAACAACAATCACCCATTCACTCACTCAAAATCAGAAGATGGCTTTAAACAACAATCACCCATTCACTCACTAAAAATCAAAAGATGGCTTAAAACAACAATCACCCATTCACTCACTCAAAATCAGAAGATGGCTTTAACAACAATCACCCATTCACTCACTCAAAATCAGAAGATAGCTTTAACAACAATCACCCATTCACTCACTCAAAATCAAAAGATGGCTTTAACAACAATCACCCATTCACTCACTCAAAATCAGAAGATGGCTTTAACAACAATCACCCATTCACTCACTCAAAATCAAAAGATGGCTTTAAACAACAATCACCCATTCACTCACTCAAAATCAGAAGATGGCTTTAACAACAATCACCCATTCACTCACTCAAAATCAAAAGATGGCTTTAAACAACAATCACCCATTCACTCACTCAAAATCAAAAGATGGCTTTAAACAACAATCACCCATTCACTCACTCAAAATCAGAAGATGGCTTTAAACAACAATCACCCATTCACTCACTCAAAATCAGAAGATGGCTTTAACAACAATCACCCATTCACTCACTCAAAATCAAAAGATGGCTTTAAACAACAATCACCCATTCACTCACTCAAAATCAAAAGATGGCTTTAAACAACAATCACCCATTCACTCACTCAAAATCAGAAGATGGCTTTAAACAACAATCACCCATTCACTCACTCAAAATCAAAAGATGGCTTTAAACAACAATCACCCATTCACTCACTCAAAATCAAAAGATGGCTTTAACAACAATCACCCATTCACTCACTCAAAATCAGAAGATGGCTTTAACAACAATCACCCATTCACTCACTCAAAATCAAAAGATGGCTTTAACAACAATCACCCATTCACTCACTCAAAATCAGAAGATGGCTTTAACAACAATCACCCATTCACTCACTCAAAATCAGAAGATGGCTTTAAACAACAATCACCCATTCACTCACTCAAAATCAAAAGATGGCTTTAACAACAATCACCCATTCACTCACTCAAAATCAAAAGATGGCTTTAAACAACAATCACCCATTCACTCACTCAAAATCAGAAGATGGCTTTAAACAACAATCACCCATTCACTCACTCAAAATCAGAAGATGGCTTTAAACAACAATCACCCATTCACTCACTCAAAATCAAAAGATGGCTTTAAACAACAATCACCCATTCACTCACTCAAAATCAGAAGATGGCTTTAACAACAATCACCCATTCACTCACTCAAAATCAGAAGATGGCTTTAACAACAATCACCCATTCACTCACTCAAAATCAAAAGATGGCTTTAACAACAATCACCCATTCACTCACTCAAAATCAGAAGATGGCTTTAAACAACAATCACCCATTCACTCACTCAAAATCAGAAGATGGCTTTAACAACAATCACCCATTCACTCACTCAAAATCAAAAGATGGCTTTAAACAACAATCACCCATTCACTCACTCAAAATCAGAAGATGGCTTTAAACAACAATCACCCATTCACTCACTCAAAATCAAAAGATGGCTTTAAACAACAATCACCCATTCACTCACTCAAAATCAGAAGATGGCTTTAACAACAATCACCCATTCACTCACTCAAAATCAAAAGATGGCTTTAACAACAATCACCCATTCACTCACTCAAAATCAGAAGATGGCTTTAAACAACAATCACCCATTCACTCACTCAAAATCAAAAGATGGCTTTAAACAACAATCACCCATTCACTCACTCAAAATCAGAAGATGGCTTTAAACAACAATCACCCATTCACTCACTCAAAATCAGAAGATGGCTTTAAACAACAATCACCCATTCACTCACTCAAAATCAAAAGATGGCTTTAAACAACAATCACCCATTCACTCACTCAAAATCAGAAGATGGCTTTAACAACAATCACCCATTCACTCACTCAAAATCAGAAGATGGCTTTAACAACAATCACCCATTCACTCACTCAAAATCAAAAGATGGCTTTAAACAACAATCACCCATTCACTCACTCAAAATCAAAAGATGGCTTTAAACAACAATCACCCATTCACTCACTCAAAATCAGAAGATGGCTTTAAACAACAATCACCCATTCACTCACTCAAAATCAGAAGATGGCTTTAACAACAATCACCCATTCACTCACTCAAAATCAGAAGATGGCTTTAAACAACAATCACCCATTCACTCACTCAAAATCAAAAGATGGCTTTAAACAACAATCACCCATTCACTCACTCAAAATCAGAAGATGGCTTTAATAACAATCACCCATTCACTCACTCAAAATCAGAAGATGGCTTTAATAACAATCATCCATTCACTCATTCAAAATCAAAAGATGGCTTTAAACTACAATCACCAATTCACTCACTCAAAATCAGAAGATGGCTTTAACAACAATCACCCATTCACTCACTCAAAATCAAAAGATGGCTTTAACAACAATCACCCATTCACTCACTCAAAATCAGAAGATGGCTTTAACAACAATCACCCATTCACTCACTCAAAATCAAAAGATGGCTTTAAACAACAATCACCCATTCACTCACTCAAAATCAAAAGATGGCTTTAAACAACAATCACCCATTCACTCACTCAAAATCAGAAGATGGCTTTAAACAACAATCACCCATTCACTCACTCAAAATCAAAAGATGGGTTTAACAACAATCACCCATTCACTCACTCAAAATCAGAAGATGGCTTTAACAACAATCACCCATTCACTCACTCAAAATCAGAAGATGGCTTTAAACAACAATCACCCATTCACTCACTAAAAATCAAAAGATGGCTTAAAACAACAATCACCCATTCACTCACTCAAAATCAGAAGATGGCTTTAACAACAATCACCCATTCACTCACTCAAAATCAGAAGATAGCTTTAACAACAATCACCCATTCACTCACTCAAAATCAAAAGATGGCTTTAACAACAATCACCCATTCACTCACTCAAAATCAGAAGATGGCTTTAACAACAATCACCCATTCACTCACTCAAAATCAAAAGATGGCTTTAAACAACAATCACCCATTCACTCACTCAAAATCAGAAGATGGCTTTAACAACAATCACCCATTCACTCACTCAAAATCAAAAGATGGCTTTAAACAACAATCACCCATTCACTCACTCAAAATCAAAAGATGGCTTTAAACAACAATCACCCATTCACTCACTCAAAATCAGAAGATGGCTTTAAACAACAATCACCCATTCACTCACTCAAAATCAGAAGATGGCTTTAACAACAATCACCCATTCACTCACTCAAAATCAAAAGATGGCTTTAAACAACAATCACCCATTCACTCACTCAAAATCAAAAGATGGCTTTAAACAACAATCACCCATTCACTCACTCAAAATCAGAAGATGGCTTTAAACAACAATCACCCATTCACTCACTCAAAATTAAAAGATGGCTTTAAACAACAATCACCCATTCACTCACTCAAAATCAAAAGATGGCTTTAACAACAATCACCCATTCACTCACTCAAAATCAGAAGATGGCTTTAACAACAATCACCCATTCACTCACTCAAAATCAAAAGATGGCTTTAACAACAATCACCCATTCACTCACTCAAAATCAGAAGATGGCTTTAAACAACAATCACCCATTCACTCACTCAAAATCAGAAGATGGCTTTAAACAACAATCACCCATTCACTCACTCAAAATCAAAAGATGGCTTTAACAACAATCACCCATTCACTCACTCAAAATCAAAAGATGGCTTTAAACAACAATCACCCATTCACTCACTCAAAATCAGAAGATGGCTTTAAACAACAATCACCCATTCACTCACTCAAAATCAGAAGATGGCTTTAAACAACAATCACCCATTCACTCACTCAAAATCAAAAGATGGCTTTAAACAACAATCACCCATTCACTCACTCAAAATCAGAAGATGGCTTTAACAACAATCACCCATTCACTCACTCAAAATCAGAAGATGGCTTTAACAACAATCACCCATTCACTCACTCAAAATCAAAAGATGGCTTTAACAACAATCACCCATTCACTCACTCAAAATCAGAAGATGGCTTTAAACAACAATCACCCATTCACTCACTCAAAATCAGAAGATGGCTTTAACAACAATCACCCATTCACTCACTCAAAATCAAAAGATGGCTTTAAACAACAATCACCCATTCACTCACTCAAAATCAGAAGATGGCTTTAAACAACAATCACCCATTCACTCACTCAAAATCAAAAGATGGCTTTAAACAACAATCACCCATTCACTCACTCAAAATCAGAAGATGGCTTTAACAACAATCACCCATTCACTCACTCAAAATCAAAAGATGGCTTTAACAACAATCACCCATTCACTCACTCAAAATCAGAAGATGGCTTTAAACAACAATCACCCATTCACTCACTCAAAATCAAAAGATGGCTTTAAACAACAATCACCCATTCACTCACTCAAAATCAGAAGATGGCTTTAAACAACAATCACCCATTCACTCACTCAAAATCAGAAGATGGCTTTAAACAACAATCACCCATTCACTCACTCAAAATCAAAAGATGGCTTTAAACAACAATCACCCATTCACTCACTCAAAATCAGAAGATGGCTTTAACAACAATCACCCATTCACTCACTCAAAATCAGAAGATGGCTTTAACAACAATCACCCATTCACTCACTCAAAATCAAAAGATGGCTTTAAACAACAATCACCCATTCACTCACTCAAAATCAAAAGATGGCTTTAAACAACAATCACCCATTCACTCACTCAAAATCAAAAGATGGTTTTAAACAACAATCACCCATTCACACACTCAAAATCAGAAGATGGCTTTAAACAACAATCACCCATTCACTCACTCAAAATCAGAAGATGGCTTTAACAACAATCACCCATTCACTCACTCAAAATCAGAAGATGGCTTTAAACAACAATCACCCATTCACTCACTCAAAATCAAAAGATGGCTTTAAACAACAATCACCCATTCACTCACTCAAAATCAGAAGATGGCTTTAACAACAATCACCCATTCACTCACTCAAAATCAGAAGATGGCTTTAATAACAATCATCCATTCACTCATTCAAAATCAAAAGATGGCTTTAAACTACAATCACCAATTCACTCACTCAAAATCAGAAGATGGCTTTAACAACAATCACCCATTCACTCACTCAAAATCAAAAGATGGCTTTAACAACAATCACCCATTCACTCACTCAAAATCAGAAGATGGCTTTAACAATAATCACCCATTCACTCACTCAAAATCAAAAGATGGCTTTAACAACAATTACCCATTCACTCACTCAAAATCAAAAGATGGCTTTAACAACAATCACCCATTCACTCACTCAAAATCAAAAGATGGCTTTAACAACAATAACCCATTCACTCACTCAAAATCAGAAGATGGCTTTAACAACAATCACCCATTCACTCACTCAAAATCAGAAGATGGCTTTAACAACAATCACCCATTCACTCACTCAAAATCAGAAGATGGCTTTAAACAACAATCATCCATTCACTCACTCAAAATCAGAAGATGGCTTTAACAACAATCACCCATTCACTCACTCAAAATCAAAAGATGGCTTTAAACAACAATCACCCATTCACTCACTCAAAATCAAAAGATGGCTTTAAACAACAATCACCCATTCACTCACTCAAAATCAGAAGATGGCTTTAAACAACAATCACCCATTCACTCACTCAAAATCAGAAGATGGCTTTAACAACAATCATCCATTCACTCACTCAAAATCAAAAGATGGCTTTAAACAACAATCACCCATTCACTCACTCAAAATCAGAAGATGGCTTTAAACAACAATCACCCATTCACTCACTCAAAATCAGAAGATGGCTTTAAACAACAATCACCCATTCACTCACTCAAAATCAAAAGATGGCTTCAAACAACAATCACCCATTCACTCACTCAAAATCAGAAGATGGCTTTAACAACAATCACCCATTCACTCACTCAAAATCAGAAGATGGCTTTAACAACAATCGCCCATTCACTCACTCAAAATCAAAAGATGGCTTTAACAACAATCACCCATTCACTCACTCAAAATCAGAAGATGGCTTTAAACAACAATCACCCATTCACTCACTCAAAATCAGAAGATGGCTTTAACAACAATCACCCATTCACTCACTCAAAATCAAAAGATGGCTTTAAATAACAATCACCCATTCACTCACTCAAAATCAAAAGATGGCTTTAAACAACAATCACCCATTCACTCACTCAAAATCAGAAGATGGCTTTAAACAACAATCACCCATTCACTCACTCAAAATCAAAAGATGGGTTTAACAACAATCACCCATTCACTCACTCAAAATCAGAAGATGGCTTTAACAACAATCACCCATTCACTCACTCAAAATCAGAAGATGGCTTTAAACAACAATCACCCATTCACTCACTAAAAATCAAAAGATGGCTTTAAACAACAATCACCCATTCACTCACTCAAAATCAGAAGATGGCTTTAACAACAATCACCCATTCACTCACTCAAAATCAAAAGATGGCTTTAACAACAATCACCCATTCACTCACTCAAAATCAGAAGATGGCTTTAACAACAATCACCCATTCACTCACTCAAAATCAAAAGATGGCTTAAACAACAATCACCCATTCACTCACTCAAAATCAGAAGATGGCTTTAACAACAATCACCCATTCACTCACTAAAAATCAAAAGATGGCTTAAACAACAATCACCCATTCACTCACTCAAAATCAGAAGATGGCTTTAACAACAATCACCCATTCACTCACTCAAAATCAAAAGATGGCTTAAACCACAATCACCCATTCACTCACTCAAAATCAGAAGATGGCTTTAACAACAATCACCCATTCACTCACTCAAAATCAGAAGATGGCTTTAAACAACAATCACCCATTCACTCACTCAAAATCAGAAGATGGCTTTAAACAACAATCACCCATTCACTCACTCAAAATCAAAAGATGGCTTTAACAACAATCACCCATTCACTCACTCAAAATCAGAAGATGGCTTTAACAACAATCACCCATTCACTCACTCAAAATCAAAAGATGGCTTTAACAACAATCACCCATTCACTCACTCAAAATCAAAAGATGGCTTAAACAACAATCACCCATTCACTCACTCAAAATCAGAAGATGGCTTTAACAACAATCACCCATTCACTCACTCAAAATCAGAAGATGGCTTTAAACAACAATCACCCATTCACTCACTCAAAATCAGAAGATGGCTTTAAACAACAATCACCCATTCACTCACTCAAAATCAAAAGATGGCTTTAACAACAATCACCCATTCACTCACTCAAAATCAGAAGATGGCTTTAACAACAATCACCCATTCACTCACTCAAAATCAAAAGATGGCTTTAACAACAATCACCCATTCACTCACTCAAAATCAAAAGATGGCTTAAACAACAATCACCCATTCACTCACTCAAAATCAGAAGATGGCTTTAACAACAATCACCCATTCACTCACTCAAAATCAAAAGATGGCTTTAAACAACAATCACCCATTCACTCACTCAAAATCAGAAGATGGCTTTAACAACAATCACCCATTCACTCACTCAAAATCAGAAGATGGCTTTAAACAACAATCACCCATTCACTCACTCAAAATCAGAAGATGGCTTTAACAACAATCACCCATTCACTCACTCAAAATCAAAAGATGGCTTTAACAACAATCACCCATTCACTCACTCAAAATCAGAAGATGGCTTTAACAACAATCACCCATTCACTCACTCAAAATCAAAAGATGGCTTAAACAACAATCACCCATTCACTCACTCAAAATCAAAAGATGGCTTTAACAACAATCACCCATTCACTCACTCAAAATCAAAAGATGGCTTAAAGAACAATCACCCATTCACTCACTCAAAATCAGAAGATGGCTTTAACAACAATCACCCATTCACTCACTCAAAATCAGAAGATGGCTTTAAACAAGAATCACCCATTCACTCACTCAAAATCAGAAGATGGCTTTAACAACAATCACCCATTCACTCACTCAAAACCAAAAGATGGCTTTAAACAACAATCACCCATTCACTCACTCAAAATCAGAAGATGGCTTTAAACAACAATCACCCATTCACTCACTCAAAATCAGAAGATGGCTTTAAACAACAATCACCCATTCACTCACTCAAAATCAGAAGATGGCTTTAACAACAATCACCCATTCACTCACTCAAAATCAGAAGATGGCTTTAAACAACAATCACCCATTCACTCACTAAAAATAAAAAGATAGCTTTAAACAACAATCACCCATTCACTCACTCAAAATCAGAAGATGGCTTTAACAACAATCACCCATTCACTCACTCAAAATCAGAAGATGGCTTTAACAACAATCACCCATTCACTCACTCAAAATCAAAAGATGGCTTTAAACAACAATCACCCATTCACTCACTCAAAATCAAAAGATGGCTTTAAACAACAATCACCCATTCACTCACTCAAAATCAAAAGATGGTTTTAAACAACAATCACCCATTCACACACTCAAAATCAGAAGATGGCTTTAAACAACAATCACCCATTCACTCACTCAAAATCAGAAGATGGCTTTAACAACAATCACCCATTCACTCACTCAAAATCAGAAGATGGCTTTAAACAACAATCACCCATTCACTCACTCAAAATCAAAAGATGGCTTTAAACAACAATCACCCATTCACTCACTCAAAATCAGAAGATGGCTTTAACAACAATCACCCATTCACTCACTCAAAATCAGAAGATGGCTTTAATAACAATCATCCATTCACTCATTCAAAATCAAAAGATGGCTTTAAACTACAATCACCAATTCACTCACTCAAAATCAGAAGATGGCTTTAACAACAATCACCCATTCACTCACTCAAAATCAAAAGATGGCTTTAACAACAATCACCCATTCACTCACTCAAAATCAGAAGATGGCTTTAACAATAATCACCCATTCACTCACTCAAAATCAAAAGATGGCTTTAACAACAATTACCCATTCACTCACTCAAAATCAAAAGATGGCTTTAACAACAATCACCCATTCACTCACTCAAAATCAAAAGATGGCTTTAACAACAATAACCCATTCACTCACTCAAAATCAGAAGATGGCTTTAACAACAATCACCCATTCACTCACTCAAAATCAGAAGATGGCTTTAACAACAATCACCCATTCACTCACTCAAAATCAGAAGATGGCTTTAAACAACAATCATCCATTCACTCACTCAAAATCAGAAGATGGCTTTAACAACAATCACCCATTCACTCACTCAAAATCAAAAGATGGCTTTAAACAACAATCACCCATTCACTCACTCAAAATCAAAAGATGGCTTTAAACAACAATCACCCATTCACTCACTCAAAATCAGATGATGGCTTTAAACAACAATCACCCATTCACTCACTCAAAATCAAAAGATGGCTTTAAACAACAATCACCCATTCACTCACTCAAAATCAAAAGATGGCTTTAACAACAATCACCCATTCACTCACTCAAAATCAGAAGATGGCTTTAACAACAATCACCCATTCACTCACTCAAAATCAAAAGATGGCTTTAACAACAATCACCCATTCACTCACTCAAAATCAGAAGATGGCTTTAACAACAATCATCCATTCACTCACTCAAAATCAAAAGATGGCTTTAAACAACAATCACCCATTCACTCACTCAAAATCAGAAGATGGCTTTAAACAACAATCACCCATTCACTCACTCAAAATCAGAAGATGGCTTTAAACAACAATCACCCATTCACTCACTCAAAATCAAAAGATGGCTTCAAACAACAATCACCCATTCACTCACTCAAAATCAGAAGATGGCTTTAACAACAATCACCCATTCACTCACTCAAAATCAGAAGATGGCTTTAACAACAATCGCCCATTCACTCACTCAAAATCAAAAGATGGCTTTAACAACAATCACCCATTCACTCACTCAAAATCAGAAGATGGCTTTAAACAACAATCACCCATTCACTCACTCAAAATCAGAAGATGGCTTTAACAACAATCACCCATTCACTCACTCAAAATCAAAAGATGGCTTTAAATAACAATCACCCATTCACTCACTCAAAATCAAAAGATGGCTTTAAACAACAATCACCCATTCACTCACTCAAAATCAGAAGATGGCTTTAAACAACAATCACCCATTCACTCACTCAAAATCAAAAGATGGGTTTAACAACAATCACCCATTCACTCACTCAAAATCAGAAGATGGCTTTAACAACAATCACCCATTCACTCACTCAAAATCAGAAGATGGCTTTAAACAACAATCACCCATTCACTCACTCAAAATCAAAAGATGGCTTTAAACAACAATCACCCATTCACTCACTCAAAATCAGAAGATGGCTTTAACAACAATCACCCATTCACTCACTCAAAATCAAAAGATGGCTTTAACAACAATCACCCATTCACTCACTCAAAATCAGAAGATGGCTTTAACAACAATCACCCATTCACTCACTCAAAATCAAAAGATGGCTTAAACAACAATCACCCATTCACTCACTCAAAATCAGAAGATGGCTTTAACAACAATCACCCATTCACTCACTAAAAATCAAAAGATGGCTTAAACAACAATCACCCATTCACTCACTCAAAATCAGAAGATGGCTTTAACAACAATCACACATTCACTCACTCAAAATCAAAAGATGGCTTAAACCACAATCACCCATTCACTCACTCAAAATCAGAAGATGGCTTTAACAACAATCACCCATTCACTCACTCAAAATCAGAAGATGGCTTTAAACAACAATCACCCATTCACTCACTCAAAATCAGAAGATGGCTTTAAACAACAATCACCCATTCACTCACTCAAAATCAAAAGATGGCTTTAACAACAATCACCCATTCACTCACTCAAAATCAGAAGATGGCTTTAACAACAATCACCCATTCACTCACTCAAAATCAAAAGATGGCTTTAACAACAATCACCCATTCACTCACTCAAAATCAAAAGATGGCTTAAACAACAATCACCCATTCACTCACTCAAAATCAGAAGATGGCTTTAACAACAATCACCCATTCACTCACTCAAAATCAAAAGATGGCTTTAAACAACAATCACCCATTCACTCACTCAAAATCAGAAGATGGCTTTAACAACAATCACCCATTCACTCACTCAAAATCAGAAGATGGCTTTAAACAACAATCACCCATTCACTCACTCAAAATCAGAAGATGGCTTTAACAACAATCACCCATTCACTCACTCAAAATCAAAAGATGGCTTTAACAACAATCACCCATTCACTCACTCAAAATCAGAAGATGGCTTTAACAACAATCACCCATTCACTCACTCAAAATCAAAAGATGGCTTAAACAACAATCACCCATTCACTCACTCAAAATCAAAAGATGGCTTTAACAACAATCACCCATTCACTCACTCAAAATCAAAAGATGGCTTAAAGAACAATCACCCATTCACTCACTCAAAATCAGAAGATGGCTTTAACAACAATCACCCATTCACTCACTCAAAATCAGAAGATGGCTTTAAACAAGAATCACCCATTCACTCACTCAAAATCAGAAGATGGCTTTAACAACAATCACCCATTCACTCACTCAAAACCAAAAGATGGCTTTAAACAACAATCACCCATTCACTCACTCAAAATCAGAAGATGGCTTTAAACAACAATCACCCATTCACTCACTCAAAATCAGAAGATGGCTTTAAACAACAATCACCCATTCACTCACTCAAAATCAGAAGATGGCTTTAACAACAATCACCCATTCACTCACTCAAAATCAGAAGATGGCTTTAAACAACAATCACCCATTCACTCACTAAAAATAAAAAGATAGCTTTAAACAACAATCACCCATTCACTCACTCAAAATCAGAAGATGGCTTTAACAACAAATAACCCATTCACTCACTCAAAATCAGAAGATGGCTTTAACAACAATCACCCATTCACTCACTCAAAATCAAAAGATGGCTTTAAACAACAATCACCCATTCACTCACTCAAAATCAAAAGATGGCTTTAAACAACAATCACCCATTCACTCACTCAAAATCAAAAGATGGTTTTAAACAACAATCACCCATTCACACACTCAAAATCAGAAGATGGCTTTAAACAACAATCACCCATTCACTCACTCAAAATCAGAAGATGGCTTTAACAACAATCACCCATTCACTCACTCAAAATCAGAAGATGGCTTTAAACAACAATCACCCATTCACTCACTCAAAATCAAAAGATGGCTTTAAACAACAATCACCCATTCACTCACTCAAAATCAGAAGATGGCTTTAACAACAATTACCCATTCACTCACTCAAAATCAGAAGATGGCTTTAATAACAATCATCCATTCACTCATTCAAAATCAAAAGATGGCTTTAAACTACAATCACCAATTCACTCACTCAAAATCAGAAGATGGCTTTAACAACAATCACCCATTCACTCACTCAAAATCAAAAGATGGCTTTAACAACAATCACCCATTCACTCACTCAAAATCAGAAGATGGCTTTAACAATAATCACCCATTCACTCACTCAAAATCAAAAGATGGCTTTAACAACAATTACCCATTCACTCACTCAAAATCAAAAGATGGCTTTAACAACAATCACCCATTCACTCACTCAAAATCAAAAGATGGCTTTAACAACAATAACCCATTCACTCACTCAAAATCAGAAGATGGCTTTAACAACAATCACCCATTCACTCACTCAAAATCAGAAGATGGCTTTAACAACAATCACCCATTCACTCACTCAAAATCAGAAGATGGCTTTAAACAACAATCATCCATTCACTCACTCAAAATCAGAAGATGGCTTTAACAACAATCACCCATTCACTCACTCAAAATCAAAAGATGGCTTTAAACAACAATCACCCATTCACTCACTCAAAATCAAAAGATGGCTTTAAACAACAATCACCCATTCACTCACTCAAAATCAGAAGATGGCTTTAAACAACAATCACCCATTCACTCACTCAAAATCAAAAGATGGCTTTAAACAACAATCACCCATTCACTCACTCAAAATCAAAAGATGGCTTTAACAACAATCACCCATTCACTCACTCAAAATCAGAAGATGGCTTTAACAACAATCACCCATTCACTCACTCAAAATCAAAAGATGGCTTTAACAACAATCACCCATTCACTCACTCAAAATCAGAAGATGGCTTTAACAACAATCACCCATTCACTCACTCAAAATCAGAAGATGGCTTTAACAACAATCATCCATTCACTCACTCAAAATCAAAAGATGGCTTTAAACAACAATCACCCATTCACTCACTCAAAATCAGAAGATGGCTTTAAACAACAATCACCCATTCACTCACTCAAAATCAGAAGATGGCTTTAAACAACAATCACCCATTCACTCACTCAAAATCAAAAGATGGCTTCAAACAACAATCACCCATTCACTCACTCAAAATCAGAAGATGGCTTTAACAACAATCACCCATTCACTCACTCAAAATCAGAAGATGGCTTTAACAACAATCGCCCATTCACTCACTCAAAATCAAAAGATGGCTTTAACAACAATCACCCATTCACTCACTCAAAATCAGAAGATGGCTTTAAACAACAATCACCCATTCACTCACTCAAAATCAGAAGATGGCTTTAACAACAATCACCCATTCACTCACTCAAAATCAAAAGATGGCTTTAAATAACAATCACCCATTCACTCACTCAAAATCAAAAGATGGCTTTAAACAACAATCACCCATTCACTCACTCAAAATCAGAAGATGGCTTTAAACAACAATCACCCATTCACTCACTCAAAATCAAAAGATGGGTTTAACAACAATCACCCATTCACTCACTCAAAATCAGAAGATGGCTTTAACAACAATCACCCATTCACTCACTCAAAATCAGAAGATGGCTTTAAACAACAATCACCCATTCACTCACTAAAAATCAAAAGATGGCTTTAAACAACAATCACCCATTCAGTCACTCAAAATCAGAAGATGGCTTTAACAACAATCACCCATTCACTCACTCAAAATCAAAAGATGGCTTTAACAACAATCACCCATTCACTCACTCAAAATCAGAAGATGGCTTTAACAACAATCACCCATTCACTCACTCAAAATCAAAAGATGGCTTAAACAACAATCACCCATTCACTCACTCAAAATCAGAAGATGGCTTTAACAACAATCACCCATTCACTCACTAAAAATCAAAAGATGGCTTAAACAACAATCACCCATTCACTCACTCAAAATCAGAAGATGGCTTTAACAACAATCACCCATTCACTCACTCAAAATCAAAAGATGGCTTAAACCACAATCACCCATTCACTCACTCAAAATCAGAAGATGGCTTTAACAACAATCACCCATTCACTCACTCAAAATCAGAAGATGGCTTTAAACAACAATCACCCATTCACTCACTCAAAATCAGAAGATGGCTTTAAACAACAATCACCCATTCACTCACTCAAAATCAAAAGATGGCTTTAACAACAATCACCCATTCACTCACTCAAAATCAGAAGATGGCTTTAAACAACAATCACCCATTCACTGACTCAAAATCAGAAGATGGCTTTAAACAACAATCACCCATTCACTCACTCAAAATCAGAAGATGGCTTTAACAACAATCACCCATTCACTCACTCAAAATCAAAAGATGGCTTTAACAACAATCACCCAGTCACTCACTCAAAATCAGAAGATGGCTTTAACAACAATCACCCATTCACTCACTCAAAATCAAAAGATGGCTTAAACAACAATCACCCATTCACTCACTCAAAATCAGAAGATGGCTTTAACAACAATCACCCATTCACTCACTCAAAATCAAAAGATGGCTTAAACAACAATCACCCATTCACTCACTCAAAATCAGAAGATGGCTTTAACAACAATCACCCATTCACTCACTCAAAATCAAAAGATGGCTTTAACAACAATCACCCATTCACTCACTCAAAATCAAAAGATGGCTTAAACAACAATCACCCATTCACTCACTCAAAATCAGAAGATGGCTTTAACAACAATCACCCATTCACTCACTCAAAATCAAAAGATGGCTTTAAACAACAATCACCCATTCACTCACTCAAAATCAGAAGATGGCTTTAACAACAATCACCCATTCACTCACTCAAAATCAGAAGATGGCTTTAAACAACAATCACCCATTCACTCACTCAAAATCAGAAGATGGCTTTAACAACAATCACCCATTCACTCACTCAAAATCAAAAGATGGCTTTAACAACAATCACCCATTCACTCACTCAAAATCAGAAGATGGCTTTAACAACAATCACCCATTCACTCACTCAAAATCAAAAGATGGCTTAAACAACAATCACCCATTCACTCACTCAAAATCAGAAGATGGCTTTAACAACAATCACCCATTCACTCACTCAAAATCAAAAGATGGCTTAAACAACAATCACCCATTCACTCACTCAAAATCAGAAGATGGCTTTAACAATAATCACCCATTCACTCACTCAAAATCAGAAGATGGCTTTAAACAACAATCACCCATTCACTCACTCAAAATCAGAAGATGGCTTTAACAACAATCACCCATTCACTCACTCAAAATCAGAAGATGGCTTTAACAACAATCACCCATTCACTCACTCAAAATCAAAAGATGGCTTTAAACAACAATCACTCATTCACTCACTCAAAATCAAAAGATGGCTTTAAACAACAATCACCCATTCACTCACTCAAAATCAAAAGATGGTTTTAAACAACAATCACCCATTCACTCACTCAAAATCAGAAGATGGCTTTAAACAACAATCACCCATTCACTCACTCAAAATCAAAAGATGGCTTTAACAACAATCACCCATTCACTCACTCAAAATCAGAAGATGGCTTTAACAACAATCACCCATTCACTCACTCAAAATCAGAAGATGGCTTTAAACAACAATCACCCATTCACTCACTCAAAATCAAAAGATGGCTTTAAACAACAATCACCCATTCACTCACTCAAAATCAGAAGATGGCTTTAAACTACAATCACCAATTCACTCACTCAAAATCAGAAGATGGCTTTAACAACAATCACCCATTCACTCACTCAAAATCAAAAGATGGCTTTAACAACAATCACCCATTCACTCACTCAAAATCAGAAGATGGCTTTAACAATAATCACCCATTCACTCACTCAAAATCAAAAGATGGCTTTAACAACAATCACCCATTCACTCACTCAAAATCAGAAGATGGCTTTAACAACAATCACCCATTCACTCACTCAAAATCAAAAGATGGCTTTAACAACAATCACCCATTCACTCACTCAAAATCAAAAGATGGCTTTAACAACAATCACCCATTCACTCACTCAAAATCAGAAGATGGCTTTAACAACAATCATCCATTCACTCACTCAAAATCAAAAGATGGCTTTAACAACAATCACCCATTCACTCACTCAAAATCAAAAGATGGCTTTAAACAACAATCACCCATTCACTCACTCAAAATCAGAAGATGGCTTTAAACAACAATCACCCATTCACTCACTCAAAATCAGAAGATGGCTTTAACAACAATCACCCATTCACTCACTCAAAATCAAAAGATGGCTTTAAACAACAATCACCCATTCACTCACTCAAAATCAGAAGATGGCTTTAAACAACAATCACCCATTCACTCACTCAAAATCAGAAGATGGCTTTAACAACAATCACCCATTCACTCACTCAAAATCAAAAGATGGCTTTAACAACAATCACCCATTCACTCACTCAAAATCAAAAGATGGCTTTAAACAACAATCACCCATTCACTCACTCAAAATCAAAAGATGGCTTTAACAACAATCACCCATTCACTCACTCAAAATCAGAAGATGGCTTTAACAACAATCACCCATTCACTCACTCAAAATCAAAAGATGGCTTTAAACAACAATCACCCATTCACTCACTCAAAATCAGAAGATGGCTTTAAACAACAATCACCCATTCACTCACTCAAAATCAAAAGATGGCTTTAAACAACAATCACCCATTCACTCACTCAAAATCAAAAGATGGCTTTAAACAACAATCACCCATTCACTCACTCAAAATCAGAAGATGGCTTAAAACAACAATCACCCATTCACTCACTCAAAATCAAAAGATGGCTTTAAACAACAATCACCCATTCACTCACTCAAAATCAAAAGATGGCTTAAACAACAATCACCCATTCACTCACTCAAAATCAGAAGATTGCTTTAACAACAATCACCCATTCACTCACTCAAAATCAGAAGATGGCTTTAAACAACAATCACCCATTCACTCACTCAAAATCAAAAGATGGCTTTAAACAACAATCACCCATTCACTCACTCAAAATCAGAAGATGACTTTAACAACAATCACCCATTCACTCACTCAAAATCAGAAGATGGCTTTAAACAACAATCACCCATTCACTCACTCAAAATCAAAAGATGGCTTTAAACAACAATCACCCATTCACTCACTCAAAATCAGAAGATGGCTTTAACAACAATCACCCATTCACTCACTCAAAATCAGAAGATGGCTTTAAACAACAATCACCCATTCACTCACTCAAAATCAGAAGATGGCTTTAAACAACAATCACCCATTCACTCACTCAAAATCAAAAGATGGCTTTAAACAACAATCACCCATTCACTCACTCAAAATCAGAAGATGGCTTTAAACAACAATCACCCATTCACTCACTCAAAATCAGAAGATGGCTTTAAACAACAATCACCCATTCACTCACTCAAAATCAGAAGATGGCTTTAAACAACAATCACCCATTCACTCACTCAAAATCAAAAGATGGCTTTAAACAACAATCACCCATTCACTCACTCAAAATCAGAAGATGGCTTTAACAACAATCACCCATTCACTCACTCAAAATCAGAAGATGGCTTTAACAACAATCACCCATTCACTCACTCAAAATCAGAAGATGGCTTTAAACAACAATCACCCATTCACTCACTCAAAATCAGATGATGGCTTTAAACAACAATCACCCATTCACTCACTCAAAATCAAAAGATGGCTTAAACAACAATCACCCATTCACTCACTTAAAATCAGAAGATGGCTTTAACAACAATCACCCATTCACTCACTCAAAATCAGAAGATGGTTTTAAACAACAATCACCCATTCACTCACTCAAAATCAGAAGATGGATTTAAACAACAATCACCCATTCACTCACTCAAAATCAAAAGATGGCTTTAAACAACAATCACCCATTCACTCACTCAAAATCAGAAGATGGCTTTAACAACAATCACCCATTCACTCACTCAAAATCAGAAGATGGCTTTAACAACAATCACCCATTCACTCACTCAAAATCAAAAGATGGCTTTAAACAACAATCACCCATTCACTCACTCAAAATCAGAAGATGGCTTTAACAACAATCACCCATTCACTCACTCAAAATCAGAAGATGGCTTTAACAACAATCACCCATTCACTCACTCAAAATCAGAAGATGGCTTTAAACAACAATCACCCATTCACTCACTCAAAATCAGAAGATGGCTTTAACAACAATCACCCATTCACTCACTCAAAATCAAAAGATGGCTTTAACAACAATCACCCATTCACTCACTCAAAATCAGAAGATGGCTTTAACAACAATCACCCATTCACTCACTCAAAATCAAAAGATGGCTTTAACAACAATCACCCATTCACTCACTCAAAATCAGAAGATGGCTTTAACAACAATCACCCATTCACTCACTCAAAATCAAAAGATGGCTTAAACAACAATCACCCATTCACTCACTCAAAATCAGAAGATGGCTTTAACAACAATCACCCATTCACTCACTCAAAATCAAAAGATGGCTTTAACAACAATCACCCATTCACTCACTCAAAATCAGAACATGGCTTTAACAACAATCACCCATTCACTCACTCAAAATCAGAAGATGGCTTTAACAACAATCACCCATTCACTCACTCAAAATCAAAAGATGGCTTTAAACAACAATCACCCATTCACTCACTCAAAATCAGAAGATGGCTTTAACAACAATCACCCATTCACTCACTCAAAATCAAAAGATGGCTTTAACAACAATCACCCATTCACTCACTCAAAATCAAAAGATGGCTTTAACAACAATCACCCATTCACTCACTCAAAATCAGAAGATGGCTTTAACAACAATCACCCATTCACTCACTCAAAATCGGAAGATGGCTTTACCAACAATCACCCATTCACTCACTCAAAATCAGAAGATGGCTTTAAACAACAATCACCCATTCACTCACTCAAAATCAAAAGATGGCTTTAAACAACAATCACCCATTCACTCACTCAAAATCAGAAGATGGCTTTAAACAACAATCACCCATTCACTCACTCAAAATCAGAAGATGGCTTTAACAACAATCACCCATTCACTCACTCAAAATCAAAAGATGGCTTTAAACAACAATCACCCATTCACTCACTCAAAATCAGAAGATGGCTTTAAACAACAATCACCCATTCACTCACTCAAAATCAGAAGATGGCTTTAACAACAATCACCCATTCACTCACTCAAAATCAAAAGATGGCTTTAACAACAATCACCCATTCACTCACTCAAAATCAAAAGATGGCTTTAAACAACAATCACCCATTCACTCACTCAAAATCAAAAGATGGCTTTAACAACAATCACCCATTCACTCACTCAAAATCAGAAGATGGCTTTAACAACAATCACCCATTCACTCACTCAAAATTAAAAGATGGCTTTAAACAACAATGACCCATTCACTCACTCAAAATCAGAAGATGGCTTTAAACAACAATCACCCATTCACTCACTCAAAATCAGAAGATGGCTTTAAACAACAATCACCCATTCACTCACTCAAAATCAAAAGATGGCTTTAACAACAATGTAGGAAAAAGAGTTCCATACCCTGTCAGTTCAACGAACATAGATTCAGTAGTAACGTTCTCATAGTGATAAATGACGGATAGAAAAGTCACTGTTTTAGGAAGTATTTCCATTTATTTGTTTTATTGAATGTCTAAATTATACTTTCTTCCAATATGAATTCAGTTCACCTTGAAATATGTTCTCTCACAATTGTTTTTGTTGTAGAATTTTAAGGTTTATTCTTTTTATAATTAGTTTTCTTTATTTAACAAACATGACAACGTTATGATTTGCCCTACATAACCTTGATCATGTTATTAATATTTGTTGTTTTGACTTTCTGTATCCGAGTTATTGCCCTTTTTACAGGAAAATGTCGAAGTTTTGTTACTGTTACTACTATCATAATTATTTTACAAGTTGAATCTTTTTGCCTCTCACTTGCATGAGAGATGAGGCTTGAGCCCATAAAACTGGTTTTAGATATTGTAAAAGCACAGAGCACAGGGCCTTGTACATGTTTATGCATTGATAATATATTTACGTGGATAGTGACAAGGCCCTGTGCACAGAGTACAACATAGATTACTATTAAGGTTTGGTTTATGGTGTTTAACGCCACTTTCAATAATATTTCAGCTATATCGTGGCGGTCAGTTTTATTGGTGGAGGAAACCGGAGTACCCGGAGAAAACCACCGACCTGTCGCAAGTCACTGGCAAACTTTATCACATAATGTTCTATTACGACAACTACAGATAATTTAACATGATGAAATATACACTCTTATGATTAAACATTGTATACATCTGCCCATTTTGGATAATGTTGAAATGTTTTAAGACTTTTACATTATTAGACATTCCAGTCATTTGACACATGACCACGTGATGAAGCTTATTCACGTTAAATCAGATAGGTGTGTTTGTATGGTTCATTCAACCTATGCCAACATTTTAAAAAATATATATAAAAAGGTAAGAAAGATTGTTGGCATAGGTTGAATAGGTTAATTGTTATATAAACATGACTAGTCATGTTTAATTAGTGTAAAATCGGGGGAGATGTCAATGTACACCAAGTCCACAATTAATTTTTAATGAATAGTAAGTAGAAAGTAAGTATTTAAAATAATATTTTATGGAAATAACAAACACAAAATCAGTATATCAGCACATATATTTAATATTAAACTTTATAAAAATAATTAGGATATTATTATAAGCACATATATTTTAACATCAATCATTATGAAAATAAAATAGGATATTATAAACATATATATATACAATATTGGTCTGTTGACGGTAAACATAGAATTTATTTGATAAGGCTGAGAAACGGGGTGAAAGACGAGCTTTTAGCGAGTCTTTCTCCCCGTTTCGCGCCGAGTCAAATAAATTCTATATTTACCGTCAACAGACCAATATTGTATTTATCCTGCAATCCACGTTGTCCTAAAAAATAATCTTAACTCGTAAAAATGCATTTTTTAATGCAACGGAATCCTCACTATTTGGCGTAATAAAATACCAGATTTTTTTTGCCGACAAAAATTCGCGAACAAATAGTTCTCAAAAGGAAGTGAAATAACTTTATTTAAATGAAGATTTATTGATTAAGATGAAAATCTATATAGAAGATTGATAGTTTAGAACCTGAAATATATATATTTAATATGTTTTTCATAGATATGAAAACACATTAATTTATCGATCATACGTTACATGCGGTCATACTTAAATACGCCTGCAGTAGTAACCTGGTAAATATATACGCCTGTGTGAAAAGGTATACGCCTGCAACTATATGGTTCACTTTTATTTTTATTTTTTTATATCAAATAATAAACATCCGATATATTCCTTTTACTAGTTTATATTAAAAAAAATTAAATAAAAAAGAACCATATAGTTGCAGGCGTCCACCTTTGTATGACACACAGGCGTATATATTTACCTGGTTACTACTGCAGGCGTATTTAAGTATGACCCACACAGTTTGTAAACATGTGAAAGCAACACGTGTATCGACGATTCGAGCATGTTTTAAGTAAACTAGGTAGAGTAGAGAAAACAGAAAGATTAATAATTTATCTCAACAAACTGAACTGATTCACGGAAATGTATTTAACAACGATGTCAAACACTCAAATGCTCAGTTATTGGGATATAAGTCATTTGTGAAAATTGTGTTCACATTCACCATTTGTTATGGATGACCACGCCGTAAAACATAGAACTAATTTGACTTGACATATTTGTATTGGAACTGTAAGAAGGAACATCGGGATTGCTTCGACACGAAATATCAGAAGTGCTACTGGCTGTATAATTTGTGGAGGTTTTACGAGGTAAGTTTGCTGAAAAGCATTTCTGTTAGTTTCACTTTCACTTTCAGTGTTGCTGAGGATGTTTGATATTTTCTTGTGTCTTTCCTCACTCAATGTTGAGTAATTATTAATAGATGCCACATTTTTATGCCCAGATATTTGCATAATATCTATAGATCCCCTCCACATTGTTTTCTCTTAACTTCTGGACGGGATGAGATATTTTCTGGCACTGATCACAGGCGCATGGGGCACAGGGCCTTGTCACTATCCAGGTAAATATACTATCAATGTATAAACATATACAAGGGCGGACATCTTTTTTTACCCCCGCTCGCTTCAAGTCGTGTTTGTTTTTTAAATTCCTTCTAATATATTCAAAACCCTGTTTGGTTCAACTCCCAAGACCTTATTCTTTTAAAAAAATATCATGACCTCCCCTCGACTACCTCTTGTGAAGGCGCAGCGGTCGTTTTTGTCAGGAATTCGCCCGAGTAGAGAACAACATGGACCCAAAGTGAAAGTAACAGCGCCACCTAAAAAAAACCCCGGAAGTTCGGAACTCTCGGGGTTTTAGCTTTGAGGTAAAGAAAATACCGTTAAGATTCAAACATCATTAAACGAGCAGGACGATTTGAAGTGAAAACTGAACATTTTTGACTTGTACATACAATGAATGATAAATGCCATTTTCAAGGCTTTTTCTTGATTGCTGTCCATTTTCTTTAATTTATTATTTCGTCTGTTATTTCCCGCGGTATCTTATACTTAGAAACACGATAACTAGCGAGAAAACCAAATATCGAATGGTAAAACCCCGAGAGTTCTGAACTTCCGTTTTTTTATAGGTGGCCCTGTTACTTTCACTTTGGGTCCATGTTGTTCTCTACTCAGGCGAATTCCTGACAAAAACGACCGCTGCGCCTTCACAAGAGGTAGTCGAGGGGGGGTCATGATATTTTTTGAAAAGAATAAGGTCTTAGGAGTTGAACCAAACACGGTTTTGAATATATTAGAAGGAATTTAAAAAACAAACACGACTTGAAGCGAGCGGGGGTAAAAAAAGATGTCCGCCCTTGTATATGTTTATACATTGATAGTATATTTACCTGGATAGTGACAAGGCCCTGTGCATGGGGCATGGATTTCGTTTCCTCCTCCCCCCTTTTCTCTACTACCCCCCCACCCCCCTTTTCTCTACTACCCCCCCACCCCTTTTTTCAAAATTTTCATATAAATCATTCCTTTTTCAAAATTTTCATAATCATTCGTTTTTTCTTCATTTGACAATATCAGTAGACGTCATACATCATGAATAATACGTGTATTCTGTGTCCACATTTTTTCGACTGATACAGTATAAGAGAGAAGGTATGCAACTCCATTTTCATATTTCGCGCCATATCGCTCACCTCGGTTGGGAAACCCCCGTGTTTTTTACACTTTTTACCTTGTCTACATATGGCACTGTCGTATCAAACTGTTTCTAAGACACTTACCTAATTGCCCATGTTCGAATTTCAGTCTGTACGTCGATCTTTTCCAAGAAATCTCGCCGAGAATAGCGAGGCAGCTTCGTTTTTATGTCAAACTACATCATTTGAGACGGAAGTGCAAGAACGGGAACCCTGGGATTTTTACGAATGGATTACCTGCAATGAAAAACCCAGATGCGCTCCGAATATTTTTCCCATAATGTTTTGGCGGGAAATATAAACCGCTGAAAAAACATAACAGCAGACGGATTATTTCGTAAAAATGGCACAACGACCATCTGAATATGGAAACATTGAAATAATTTGATGGTAGATAACTGTTCAAAAAGAAATTCAAACTGAGAAATAGATGATTGAATGGTTAGAACTGAAGTCAAAATTTCAATGAAAAAGAAATATTCAGCTTGCCTCTACTTCAAATTATTAAAATCATACCCAAACAAATACATATACAACTAAAAAAAATAAAAATAAATAAATAAAAAAAAAACAAGGAAGAAGAAGCTGAGAACAGCTATTGAATGGGACTATGGCATTTTACCCCCTTCCTCAATAAAAGTAAAGAGCAACCGAGTTCTACCAAACAACAGCTGACCGTTTATCTGTCCTGGTCAAAGTAAAGGGCAACCGAGTTCTACCAAACAACAGCTGACCGTTTATCTGTCCTGGTCAAAGTAAAGAGCAATCGAGTTCTACCAAACAACAGCTGACCGTTTATCTGTCCTGGTCAAAGTAAAGGGCAACCGAGTTCTACCAAACAACAGCTGACCGTTTATCTGTCCTGGTCAAAGTAAAGAGCAATCGAGTTCTACCAAACAACAGCTGACCGTTTATCTGTCCTGGTCATACCCAAACAAATACATATACAACTAAAAAAAATAAAAATAAATAAAAAAAAAAAAAAAAAAACAAGGAAGAAGAAGCTGAGAACAGCTATTGAATGGGACTATGGCATTTTACCCCCTTCCTCAATAAAAGGGCTCCCAACTGATAAAAATGTGTAAGGGAGCCGGAGGGACCATTTAACTAAGGGGCTATTTCTTTTTCAGGGGTAAAAAAATAAATAATTTGTTTAACTATTTGAATGTGAAATAATAATTCGTGAACTTTTTTCACGCATTTAACATCCTCGCGAAGAAAGCAAAAATTAAATACCCACCAAAATAACCACTTATACGGTAAAATAGGATTTTTTTTTCTGGATTTCAACACTGATTTCTGTCACTGCTGAAAAGTGGAGTTACACAAGTTATTTATTTTTTACCCCTGTAAGACAGATTATTGTTTTATAAAATCAGTGACATGAAATGAAAAAGAAATAGCCCCCTTAGTTAAATGGTCTCTCGGCTCCCTTACAAATTTTTGTCAGTTGGGAGCCCTTTTATTGAGGAAGGGGGTAAAATGCCATAGTCCCATTCAATAGCTGTTCTCAGCTTCTTCTTCCTTTATTTTTTTTTTATTTATTTATTTTTATTTTTTTTTAGTTGTATATGTATTTGTTTGGGTATGATTTTAATAATTTGAAGTAGAGGCAAGCTGAATATTTCTTTTTCATTGAAATTTTGACTTCAGTTCTAACCATTCAATCATCTATTTCTCAGTTTGAATTTCTTTTTGAACAGTTATCTACCATCAAATTATTTCAATGTTTCCATATTCAGATGGTCGTTGTGCCATTTTTACGAAATAATCCGTCGGCTGTTATGTTTTTTCAGCGGTTTATATTTCCCGCCAAAACATTATGGGAAAAATATTCGGAGCGCATCTGGGTTTTTCATTGCAGGTAATCCATTCGTAAAAATCCCAGGGTTCCCGTTCTTGCACTTCCGTCTCAAATGATGTAGTTTGACATAAAAATGAAGCTGCCTCGCTATTCTCGGCGAGATTTCTTGGAAAAGATCGACGTACAGACTGAAATTCGAACATGGGCAATTAGGTAAGTGTCTTAGAAACAGTTTGATACGACAGTGCCATATGTAGACAAGGTAAAAAGTGTAAAAAACACGAGGGTTTCCCAACCGAGGTGAGCGATATGGCGCGAAATATGAAAATGGAGTTGCATACCTTCTCTCTTATACTGTATCAGTCGAAAAAATGTGGACACAGAATACACGTATTATTCATGATGTATGACGTCTACTGATATTGTCAAATGAAGAAAAAACCAATGATTATGAAAATTTTGAAAAAGGAATGATTTATATGAAAATTTTGAAAAAAGGGGGGGGGGGTAGTAGAGAAAAGGGGGGAGGAGGAAACGAAATCCATGCCCCATGCGCCTGTGTTTTCAACCTGTTTCTAAAGCTCGTACAAAAAAAAAAATGTATTTTGCGACAATGCAAGTATATAAAGGAGAAGAGGCTAATACCAATCTTCTGGACTTTACATAGGTTTCAATGGAAAATTGGAATTTATTTTTATAGAATAAAATAAAACTTTCATATATACACGGTAAATTGAAGAAAATCAAAATAGAGATCTGATTTAGTGTCAACAAGCACCAGATATGATTTTAATTACTATATTTAACTTCTGTTTGTATATCATAATCAAATGAATTAATATGCATTGAAGTCTACATGTATGTACATGTAGAATCCCCACCAACTATTTTCTTCATATCAAATTTGATATTATTAAACCATAATCCATTGATTGGTAAATTACATAATGCGATGTCATTAAGGAACCAAGAATATTATGGACATAGGTTTATTGCATAAGTGTTGTGACCAGAAAAATATTAGAGTGAAGGATATATTTTTCTGGAATGAACAATATTTACATGATAATGTTGGCTGTTGCAAGTAATGACTAATGTGCGAATATATTTTTTGAGTCGGATCATACAAAAATGCATTATGAAAGCTTGAAGTTTCAAATATTCAAACATTGCTAATTTAGTCTGCATTTTGTTCCTTTTTTCTTGTTATTTTATTAGTAAATATATAATAACATGTGTTTTAATTATAATCAATGCTATATTAATGTCTTTCAGATGAATGGCTGGATTAATGGTCTAACAGTGTACAATGTACATGTGATGTTTGAAATAAGTGCAAAGACTATATATATGAAAGAAATAATTGCATAAAAACCTATGAACGTTTTATAAAGATCTGATTAAACAAAGGACATTTTTCAAGAACTATCACTCAGTTGTTGCACAGGCCAGGGGTATGTGAATCAGTTTCAAATGGAATTGCACAAAATAAAAAATGTACTGTAATCCTGATCAACAGTGAGTAGAATTCCAGCAGATAAAACACTAGTTTCAACTGACAAATCATACAACTTTGTTGGAATTTTGCAAAAGAAAAAAAATGTTTTAAAAAAAGATGCAAAATGATTGGAGGAAGTGACTGAATACAATTATTCCAAATGGTTAAAACAAATTATATAGATATTTTGTGGTGTCATAAAGAATTCAGAATATAAAAAATTATCTATAATTTTAAAGTGATTTGATGCAATAGCAGGAATATGTGTTCTTTTCACCTTGAAGAAATCTACTATCTGATATGTTGAATTAATTGATGTGAATTATTTGAACATTTAATATGAAGAAATTTTATAATAAAATATATGTAGTAATCTTAGAGTTTGATGTTCAAACTGTACTGAGTTATTTAACCATATAAGTGTGAGATTGTGGTGTGTGACTGCCCAGAACGTTTCTGTTATAAAGGATGTTAATTTCCTCATCTGTTGGAGGGCATGTCCTCTTTGGTTTATTCCCTTTGTCCTGTAGTTTTAGTTGCTTTTGTTTTGTTTTCAAAGCTTCCCTGTCAAGGTATAAATGATTCGGATTTGTTTAAGATTTTTGTTTTGTTTTTTATTGACTTCTAGGATTTTTTTTATCGTAAAATATGTATAAAAAATATGAAATTTTAAAATTATTAGTTTCATTTTGTCGGTTTGTAAATTTACAAATAGTGAGAACGAAAACATTTATTAGAAAAAGACGACGTCGATTATTGACATTGGTTACGGTTAATATTTTAACTCCTTCACAGGAGAGCAAAAACACAAAAAAGTAGTTCCGGAATCTATGGGCGGGGCTTAAAAGTTTATTTGTAGGTTTAAAAGTTTATTCGTAGGCTTCAAAAGTTTATTCCTAGGCTACGAATAAAGCAAAAATTTATTCGTGTGGTATATTTGTACAGCAAATGTACTGATTGCAGGATAAATTTTTATATCATACATCATGAAAATAAATTAGGATATTACAAGCACAGATATTTTTTTTATCATACTTTATGAAAATAAATTAAAGATATTATAGGCACAGATATTTTTTTATCATACTTTATCAAAATAACCAAAAACAATCAGTATACACAATCACATTACAAATTGCTAAAAATACAATTGTCTTAGATTTTGGATAAGAATGTTCGATTTCGAAATCATAGAAATTATGATAATTCTAAATTTATAAATAAATATTATTAAAAACTTTTGAATTTAGATTTTAAGAAAATTGCTTAAATGCATGAGTATCATATACTATTTTAAATTCATACGTTTTAGAAAGATTGTCTATTTAAATTATTCTAAAATTTTATATTTTCATCTTTTTTATTTACAGATTTTTGTGTAATTTTACCAGATTTTTATTTTATATATAAATTTTTACAAAAGTTTAATTATTTATTTTTCAAGTTATTAAATTTTGCCAGACTTATTCTTATATTTTTAGATTGTTTTTTGTTTTGCTTTGGTTTTTTTTAAATAATAAATTTCACTTTTGAGACCTGATTTCCAAATTTACTTACCTGTAAATGTTATTAATTGCTATATAAACACCTGTAATATATGATATTTCAAAATGTTGGCATAGGTTGAAGACACCGTTTTTATTAATCATTTTATTGCCATTATAATGTACAAAATATGTAAACTTTATTTATATTTAGCCATAAATAAACATACTGGTATCACAATGAAAATATCACCATTTGACATATTGTTATGAACTTTTTAGTCAAACAAATATGTAAAATAAGCTTTCACATTTAATCTATATGACAGTGCTAATAAACATCCCAATTCTATTAATAGATAACTATTTTGAGGCTTCAATGAAAATTGAATTTAATATTTTCATATATTCAGAAAAGTTTGAAGATACCAAAGGAGTAATCAGAAGCCGTAGATCAAAGAAGGACAGACAATACAATGACAAAAAGAAGAAAAGACAAAAAACTAAGTAGAAAACTAAAGATAAAGTAAGAAGGACATCGCTAAAAAAAAAACTGGGGGTGAAATCATGTGCACTGGAAAGGTAAGCAGTTCCTGTTCCACTAGTGGCAGCAGTAGTGTTACTCCCGATCTATATATACATGCATATCTCTTACAACCTTACCTCCATTGACCCAAATTTGTACTCTATACCAACATTGTGTTTAATTAAATGAGGGATTCACGAAGTGTTTCTGATACCTCTTCCTTTTTTTATGGGAGTTAAGCTATGTGGTCTGAACTTTTCTTATATTTGTTCACTTATATTTTTTGGGGTTTTTCCCGATTGTGATACTTTATACTATTCCCTCTAAATGACATGTCACCTTTATCTTATGTTTGTTGACTTATATTTTGTTGGGGCTTTTCCCGATTGTGATACTTTATACTATTCCTTCTAAATGACATGTCACCTTTATCTTATGTTTGTTGACTTATATTTTTTGGGGGTTTTTCCCGATTGTGATACTTTATACTATTCCTTCTAAATGACATGTCACCTTTATCTTATGTTTGTTGACTTATATTTTTTTGGGGCTTTTCCCGATTGTGATACTTTATACTATTCCTTCTAAATGACATGTCACCTTTATCTTATGTTTGTTGACTTATATTTTTTTGGGGTTTTTCCCGATTGTGATACTTTATACTATTCCCTCTAAATGACATGTCACCTTTATCTTATGTTTGTTGACTTATATTTTTTGGGGGTTTTTCCCGATTGTGATACTTTATACTATTCCCTCTAAATGTCACCTTTATCTTATGTTTGTTAACATAAAATCAAATCATGTTCATGTTCAACTTATGTGAACTCAAAGTATAAATATTTAATTAGAGATAACAACAGGATGACTATTGATTATCACTGTAGGTGTCAGATTATCACCTGTCCTCTGTGTGTTATGGGATACATATGAATTATTTAATTCGATCATATTTTATGTGTTTCACTATTCTATATAATCTTAATTGAGACTGTTATTTTCAATTGTAAGTATCGTCTTTGATACATTCAACTTAAATAACACACATAGCTAAATATAAATCAGTCATTTTCGTTTACAGTATTTTTTTTATGTTTCATTGTCAAGAAAGATCATGGTAGCTTTGTACCACGTTGGGGGTACTCTCTCATTGTACAAGAGGAACCAAATACATAACTTTTCCTTAGTGCATCGTGTTCGAAGAATGACATACGCCTTATACGTAATACAACTTGCAGCAGTTCCAGTTGGAAATTAGTATTTCCGGCCATATCCACTGTATCCCCCTTTACACATGACAACCAACGCACATGCTCAACCGCTTTACTTGTGCGATTTATTGTTTGCAAATCTGTAATCGTCATGATTCGAGTCCCGCTCAGGCGAGGTGTACTCGATACAACATCATGTGATAAAGTTGGTAATTGACTTGTAGCAGGTCGGTGGTCTTCTCCGGGTACTCCGGTTTCCTCCGCCAATAAATTAACCGCCGTGACATAACATGAAATATTGTTGTTTTCAACTGTCGTTAAACACCATAACCCTATCGTCATGAATACAGCTGAAATAGCAACCAATATAAATGCAATGTCACTATGGCAATGAGATCAAACGAAATTAAACCAAACTAAGGCGAGATCTCACATACATCATGTTTCTATAATATATGTTCCATTGCTTCGTTCATGGCACCAGTTCATTTTTAATGGTACTTTAGGAGTGGGGATATACAATCATCACGTTTTGGTATAACTGTAGGTGGTGTTAACAATTCCATTCTGATTAGGTTTATTAATAGCCAAACATGGTAGATCATTGATATTTGGTGTAATGTTACATCATTTGATATATATAGCTCTCAAATCAATGCATGTGACGTAATTCTGTAACGGTTGGTAAGACCAAGTGATATTGCAAATTTAATATTACACATAGCAGGTACGTGGGTTCATCCCGGGTCTTTTTGGTTGGGTCCCTGTTATTTAGCTTTTTGGCTTTCTGTGTGTCTTTTTATATATATATAACTGATGCGCCCTCAAATGACTATATACTCCCTTTTCACCATCTGGAACCCCAGGAATATAGAAAAAAGACACAACCTCTTGAACTTGCGAGTACGAATGCTTCTCCAAAATGTTAGTATCCTGGTTGTGTCGGGTGTATAAATAAACAACCATCAATCGCATTTCTACCCATTGTTGTAGAGGCTCTATATCAGTGACCGTTGTTGTAGAGGCTCTATATCAGTGACCGTTGTTGTAGAGGCTCTATATCAGTGACCGTTGTTGTAGAGGCTCTATATCAGTGACCGTTGTTAGCAGAATTTCAGATGATCTTTTACATGAAGCATCAAATCTTCCACCTACAAGTACACCAGTGTCATGTTTGTACTTGCTTGCTGAATTTTTTGTTTGTAAGCTTCTTCGTTCCTGGTTGAAAAGATAGATGAAATATGACTCACCTATTGTTCAATAATTGCATAGTCAATTTAATACCTACGTTTTTCTTCCAATACCCCTTATGTACCTGTTTTAGTCTGTTGTATTATAACAGATAGTATGTATATACATGTACGTACATGTACTTCAAAGTAAAATCTTTAGGCATGTCGTACCGATATGAACTAAAGGTGAACTATACATGTATACGTGCACGTTTTCCATGTTAAATACAGTATGACCATATTTACCAGGGTTAGTGCTATGCTTATGGGTTTTGCTTTCCATAGTGTTTACTGCACTTGTAACCGAGTCGACATATGTGTTACGCCACTACTCTATCTGGGGTTCATGGAGCGTGTGTGGAAGGGGAATGGGTTAGGTTGAGGGAAGGAGGGGAGATGCACTCGAACACGTTTCGCCAAAAAATAAAACCTCATTATTTTTACTCTGAAGATTAAGTTGTGACGCCAACAAAAGGGTACTGTGTACCTGAATATTATTTTATTTGTTGGCTTTAATTTCGAGTTTTTGTATCTCAAAATGCCAAAAACATATCATAAGTTTGAAAAAAATATATGCCATCCTTAAAGTGAAAAATATTACAGAACCGTAAAGAATGAAATTTAAAAAAGTAAAGACGACCGAAATCTATCAAACATTTTTGATGGGCCGTTTACTTGGCTTGGTTAAAGTAAAGAGCAATTGAGTTCTACCAAACAACAGTTGACCGTTTATCTGTCCTGGTCAAAGTAAAGAGCAATTGAGTTCTACCAAACAACAGCTGACCGTTTATCTGTCCTGGTCAAAGTAAAGAGCAATTGAGTTCTACCAAACAGCAACTGACCGTTTATCTGTCCTGGTCAAAGTAAAGAGCAACTGAGTTCTACCAAACAACAGCTGACCGTTTATCTGTCCTGGTCAAAGTAAAGAGCAATTGAGTTCTACCAAACAACAACTGACCGTTTATCTGTCCTGGTCAAAGTAAAGAGCAACTGAGTTCTACCAAACAACAGCTGACCGTTTATCTGTCCTGGTCAAAGTAAAGGGCAACCGAGTTCTACCAAACAACAGCTGACCGTTTATCTGTCCTGGTCAAAGTAAAGAGCAATCGAGTTCTACCAAACAACAGCTGACCGTTTATCTGTCCTGGTCAAATTAAAGAGCAATTGAGTTCTACCAAACAACAACTGACCGTTTATCTGTCCTGGTCAAAGTAAAGAGCAACTGAGTTCTACCAAACAACAGCTGACCGTTTATCTGTCCTGGTCAAAGTAAAGGGCAACCGAGTTCTACCAAACAACAGCTGACCGTTTATCTGTCCTGGTCAAAGTAAAGAGCAACTGAGTTCTACCAAACAACAGCTGACCGTTTATCTGTCCTGGTCAAAGTAAAGGGCAACCGAGTTCTACCAAACAACAGCTGACCGTTTATCTGTCCTGGTAAAAGTAAAGAGCAATCGAGGTCTACCAAACAACAGCTGACCGTTTATCTGTCCTGATCAAAGTAAAGAGCAACCGAGTTCTACCAAACAACAGCTGACCGTTTATCTGTCCTGGTCAAAGTAAAGAGCAACCGAGTTCTACCAAACAACAGCTGACCGTTTATCTGTCCTGGTCAAAGTAAAGGGCAACCGAGTTCTACCAAACAACAGCTGACCGTTTATCTGTCCTGGTCAAAGTAAAGAGCAATCGAGTTCTACCAAACAACAGCTGACCGTTTATCTGTCCTGGTCAAAGTAAAGGGCAACCGAGTTCTACCAAACAACAGCTGACCGTTTATCTGTCCTGGTCAAAGTAAAGAGCAATCGAGTTCTACCAAACAACAGCTGACCGTTTATCTGTCCTGGTCAAAGTAAAGAGCAACCGAGTTCTACCAAACAACAGCTGACCGTTTATCTGCCCTGGTCAAAGTAAAGGGCAACCGAGTTCTACCAAACAACAGCTGACCGTTTATCTGTCCTGGTCAAAGTAAAGGACAACCGAGTTCTACCAAACAACAGCTGACCGTTTATCTGTCCTGGTCAAAGTAAAGGGCAACCGAGTTCTACCAAACAACAGCTGACCGTTTATCTGTCCTGGTCAAAGTAAAGAGCAATCGAGTTCTACCAAACAACAGCTGACCGTTTATCTGTCCTGGTCAAAGTAAAGAGCAACCGAGTTCTACCAAACAACAGCTGACCGTTTATCTGCCCTGGTCAAAGTAAAGGGCAACCGAGTTCTACCAAACAACAGCTGACCGTTTATCTGTCCTGGTCAAAGTAAAGGACAACCGAGTTCTACCAAACAACAGCTGACCGTTTATCTGTCCTGGTCAAAGTAAAGGGCAACCGAGATCCACAAAGCAAACATTATGACACCGTTTAATTGGCTTCATAAAAGTAAAGAAGAAAAAACAACCAAGATCTACCAACCAACGATTGGCCTGGTACATACATATCATAGCAAAAATATAAAGGTTTGAGGTGAGTACTACAAGCCTCAATTCTATAGATATCTCGAAAGAATCCCATATCAAAGGACTGAGAACGGAGAAAGGACTGAGAACGGAGGGCTAGAAGCAAACAAACCTTTTTATATTTTGTCAAATCTCAGATTTAAGCAATATGAAGATGAATGCAATCTTGAGCATCTCTGTAAGCATTTTGAGTGAATAGTACCATGAAATCATGCACCAGTATATGGCGGAAAACAGGCCTTCACGACGACTCAAAACTCTATGTAACTTTTTGGTTTTAACTGAAAAAGATATTGTTCATAATAATATCAATTACAATATGTTATTGTTCTGTTTATAATGGCTATACCAACGCAGTGTTTGGTGGATCATTATTCCCCTTTTATCTTTTGGCCACTGTATTGTCAATCATTCTTCCATTTACCACTTGTTCCCCTTTTATCTTTTGGCCACTGTATTGTCAATCATTCTTCCATTTACCACTTGTTCCCCTTTTATCTTTTGGCCACTGTATTGTCAATCATTCTTCCATTTACCACTTGTTCCCCTTTTATCTTTTGGCCACTGTATTGTCAATCATTCTTCCATTTACCACTTCTGATTTCCATTTGGTATCCTAAGACTTTTCTTATTACTTTTTTTTTGTATCTCATAACGACAAAATGATAAAAATGGTGCATAAAATTACATTAATAATAATTTGACTTGCATTCTGATCTTGTACAGTGAAATAAGATACAAAAGGCAAAAAATACTGGTTTATGAAGCACATCAGTTTGCTTGGAATCTGATGCGTCTGATTGGTGGAGATTTTGAAAAATGATGTTTCTGTTTCCTCGTGTTGTTATATCTTCGTTTATTCATATTTAACGTGGAAAATAAATATTAAAACCTTTCAAATCCCCACAAATGTAATAAAGACGTTAGACGAGGGGCCACGAAAAGGAGAAAAAAACTGAAATATATACCTATATATAATGAGACATGATAAAAGTATAGTTAAAGCAATCACTCACGCTAGACATGATAAAAGTATAGTTAAAGCAATCACTCACGCTAGACATGATAAAAGTATAGTTAAAGCAATCACTCACGCACTCACTATTAGTTAAAACAGTCATAAAGTGTACATCAGTTGAACTTGTTTTAGATTGAATCATTGGTGACTAGGGAAAATGAGATAACCATAAATGTACTTTGTACATTGTATGTGCAATTCAGCACAACACAGTTGGTCTGGATGGCAATATCAGATATTTTTTACGACAAGAGAGGATGACAAGTTTATGGAAAGACACTTCCATCATCTGTATTCAGTATACTTTTTAATCACAATCAATTGCCAAAACAAAATGTATAATTTGCTTTTATCATGTTTAAAATAACCACGTGTGTGTGTATTGGATCGGAAAGAGACTATAAATTCTAGTCAGGGAAAATATTATTAATAGTTAAATGAATATATTTTTCTTATTTTCTTATAATAGCTGTCTCTCACGCCTTCTTTTATTTTTGATTATACATTTATTTGAGAAAAATAGATATTTGATAATGTTATTTGAAAATATTTCAAAGTATATGATCAGGATTTTAATTAAACTCTTAAAACTCAAATAACATGTCAAATTTCTATTCATTGGTTAAAAGTAAAGTAATTTTCTGGTATGTTGCACATCTACAATTATAGGTATATATTTACACATGTTAAAAACATATACATGACCTACAGAACAGGTCTGACGTAATCTGATAGATGATATCAAATCGTTACAATATAATACACATGACAAGGCGGTCAACCAAATCAATAATCGTTACTATACATGTAGATCAGATCGATTTTTAAAACTTTATGAACCGTTTACAGGGAATATTTAATTTCAATATGCTTTGAAGATTAAGTTCAAAGGTCGACCGCTCATCTCTCGTACATCAGTTTTATTACTAAAGGTAAGGTAGATATATATTTATAAGTGGTCTACAATCTTTGCTTGTACTTATACACATTTCCCTAGGAAATCTTGAATGTTTTCCAGATTTAGTGTTTAAGGTATGTATTTAAACATTTATTTTCAATAGTTTAAAAACTTTCTTTGATTTTCCTTTGTTATGTTGAATGACCAATGGAGGTATTTAAATATTTGATTTTAAACATGTATATTACCCCTTTAACATATACATTGTATACATTAAATAAATAGATAATTCTTGTCAAATTATTTTTTCTCGCTTTAAATTAAATAAACATTATATTTCAGTTAATCCCTACAGTAAGATCATGGCCTCTAATTTATCTAAGGAAAAACGAATTGATTATAAATAAACAACAACAAACGAATTGAGGGAGAAATGTGGAAGTGCAAAATAGATTCTATGTGACATGGGAAGGGTGGCGGGTTAAAAAATCATCTACATTATTTATATTTTTTGTAAAATAAAGCATGTCTAGCAATTTTCTACTCTCCTTACGTTTCAGTAGAATGACAGTTTTCCCGTTTTTATGTTTATTAACAGTAGAAAGAGTATAATAGGAAACATTTCAGATTGTTATAACATTTTTTGCAGCCGCTTGAATGTTTGCCCTTGATGTCTGATTACTATAGTTGAAAGAATGTATATATTATGTAATACAATAATTAATATGAAATGTCTGCAATCTATTTAAAACAATATAATCAGACAGATTTCAGTGGGTTATAACATTTTTACAACTTTATGAATATTTGGTCTTGATGTCTGGAATGTATATATATATCATATAATACAATAACTATTATGAAATGTCTGCAATCTATTTATTTGACACGTGTAAAACTTTATGTTAGAATATGTTTTCCTTTATTTCTAGAATTCAATTCATGTAAAAATTATACAAATCAAACATGTAAATTATAATATTCTAATTTATATAATTCAGTCACAACAATCCATCTTTATATTTCATTTTAGATAAGTTCAGTCTAAGAACAGTATTTACAATGTATGATGAAACTCCATAACAAATTGATCATTTGTGTCAAAAACTCCCAATTTAATTTTTAATCTGGAAAATTTAGCATTTATTCTTATAAATATTTTAATTGAAAACATTCTTAACCATATATATATTAATCAACGAATACATATTAAGCTTCATCTACATTGATAAAATAATTGAAAAGTAAAAACGCATTTACATATATATTGAACCCTGGTCTAATATGTTAATGGACAACAAACGAACATCGACCTCAGTAACAAATAATAACAAAGCTATTCGTAAAACTACAATGTTATATGGACCATTTACCTTAAAAAGTTTGAAGATACCAAAAGGGGCCGGGTAATCGGAAGCCGTAAGTCGACAAAAGACAGGCAATACAATGGTCTAAAAAAAAGGACAAAGGGACAACACTGATCTACAAACTGCTACACAGAAAACTAAAGGTTGAACAACTTAAATTTAAGTCATCATTAATACATTATACAAAAGAGAAATTATATCATTATGCATTATAATATTTTGCATTTTCGTTGAGTTATATAAATGTCATGTCTAAACAACTTCCGGTAATGGCGACCATGTGGCATCTTCACTACAGGTTGTTGCCTCATGTTTAATGTCAACAATACAGATAACCCTCGTTAATTATATTAATCTTCACATCAGTGAAACGCCACTTTTGAAACTTTTGACAAACAAAGTGACACAGACTCAAATATTGACATTCGTGTAATACCTGGCTTTAAATATAAACATGGCTGGTCAATATAACTGTAAATAGTTTATTGATCCTGTGTGGAGCTTCGCCTAAAATAAAAATAAGGAAGACGTTAAACTGGTATGGTGGACAATGTAAGACAACTGTTAGAACACTGACCAATCATGTTGTAAACCTCAAACTCTAACACACAAAATAACAATGGCAGAATTGTTGATTAGGAAAGAGATTGAGGATTTGTGCGATACATTTAGAAGCGGTGTTATATGGGTAATATTGAAGGTTTGAAATGGCTCTATTTTGTTCTTCAACAATTGATAACTTTTATAATAAGAATTTCTGCCAGAATAACGGGGTATTGAAATAGAACGTAGTTTCTCCACTGAAAGGTACAAATCCCCCCGAAAAATGTGTCCGCTAGTCGTGAGGAAAGAATCAGTTACACATCTCACCATAAGGTGAGCTATTACTCGTTAGGAGTGATCCGTTGTAAGGCCATATTTCCCAACCTATCCAACATAGTTTTTCTGATGTAATATTTCCATACATAGACCCATCCCAGTACAACCTTTTCAACTACAGGATGTAGACTTGTATTCGTCATGAAAACTGAAATATTACTAGTTTCATTTCAACCGCTGTCAATTAATCAATCTTTATAATGAGATAACATGACGGGAGGTTTTTCTCCTAAAAAACATCCGTATATATATATAACAGACATTATTAAAATGTTGTCATGAAAACCTAGAGTACTAAGTTTACAAAAGTCAAAAGGTGAATTTTATTTTATTTATCAGTGGTATATAGAAATAAATAAATACATAATCACGATATACGTAGCATGGTGTACACAGGTTACTGACATGTGTTGAGAAGGCTTCGGATTATCATTAAGCTTTTCTTGCTTCTTTATGGCTGTTCCTAACAATGCCTGGATTGGTTGTCTGTAGAGATAAATCTTAACAAAAAAGTTATTTGGTAGAGTACCTGTCGTCTGCACATTAAGGGAACAGCTTGTAAGAGAAAGAGAGACTAAATACCAATTCAGCAGAACAATACAAAAACACAATTCGTATAGTCAAACAGAACAATTCATATAGACAAACAACACACGTGAAGCACACACGTCAGACCGTCGAACATCACCAAATCCCACAATACAACACGCACACTGTTTAATATCCCCCGGGTATAGGTAAGCATATCAATATCTCTCGGGTATAGGTAGCGTATCCAATTTTTGGATATCCGGCTTAGGCCCGTTGGTTTGCTAGCTCCTAAGGATTTTTTACATTTCTTTCGACTATGAGGATATCTGATGACTTTTACTTCTGATACGCATCGTGCGCAATAAATTAGATTCACGTTGAGATTCGGACTACACCAAATTCCACAATATAAGATCACGCAGAATATAAGTATACTCATCATCGAGGACCTTACGGTGACTTTGAAATGAAGAACAATAAAGAAAGCTCTGTTTCCTAAGACTGCATTTTAACGGAGTTTTTGGTGGCATGTTTCATGGTCACGTTTATGCAAATCTAGAGAAAAGAATACTTTCCTCTTTATAATAAAAATAAATTATATATTTTTCATTATATATATGCATTAAAACACATTGCATTTTTGTCGTTAATGGCTTAATATGTCTTAAATGTACTGCTAAAACCACAAAATCACCTTAAATACATAAAACAAAGAAAAATACGACATATTTTACCCTCAGGGGTATACGTAGTTTAACAATGCCTTAAGCGCACAAATTAAGAGCTACTTATCACATAATATCTTTACAATCTTTAATCATTTCACTGATTCTGTTAACCAGTAGGCATACATTACCTTAAAATATTACACAATATATATGTAACAAAAGATAAATGTTTTACATCAATTAAAACTGTTGTGGTGCGATGTCAACAGTTTCTTTTAAGAGATATAAGCTTTGACAAAATAGAACAGACCTTTTATAATTTTGTCATCCTTTTCTAAAAATGTCCAATGGTCTTTTAATCTAGCACAACTGTATGTTGTAACGTATTCACCTGTGCATCTGAAATTATGTTCTATTTATTCACACGTGGAAAGCACTTGTATAACCGCGTCATTTCACTAATAGGGAAGGGTTGGGCCCCTACAACTAGTTTAGCTTCGCCACTATTTATTTTATTGAAGTGGCTGTACCAGGCCCGGAGAATGAAGGGTCCTATATTTTCTCTTTCCATGTTTTTTCTATTGTATTTTGGAACTGTTTCGACAGTGAGGTATTTTTTGTTTTTTGTTTTATTTGATTCCTAATTGTAAGTAAATAAACCGTCACAATCAATGTATATAATTGCAGATTTATTTCCTACGAGCAGCTGCAGTGTCTCATATTTTTACATTAACGATTGCAAAATGTATTTATAACATAGATGTAGGTGTATTTTAATTGGCATACTATAGATCAAGATACATTAAAATATTTTTTCTTCTTCTAAATTACAAAATTTAGCACATACAAAGGATGGTGATTTATGTTTAGACTTTTCATTGCAAATTTGTTGTCAATCAAATCTATATTTGGTGTTTTTACTTTTATCATAAGTGCTCTGGTCGTATACAGGTATATGTTGTGATGTACATTAATTATTATTTGGCTGTTTACTTACTTGTTATATATATTTTATTGTATCTTGTCAGGTAGGTCATGGGCTAAGTGTTGTTGTAGTATTTTGTCTTCTTTATAATTGGATTGTAGTAAAAACTACATAGTGATGACAGGAACGACGTGTCACAACAAATGATGTTTTGTTTAAATTCTTCTTTCTATTTCACCCACACTTCAAAATCAGGGTGACAAAAACACAAGTATCAGTATAAAGACTGCATGATATAGAAAAACACAGAACTTATCCAAAACTTATAACGAGACCAATAATGTTTAGGCAATGGTATATCAGTCTGATTAAAATCACATCTCCCACTCGCTCCCTTTACAGATATGTCGTGGTGTGTCTAACATATCAGCAAGAAAGAGCCAACTAAAAGGTTTATTTCATTCTGATCGATGGGTTTATCCCCGGTTTATTCGTGATGTCCCTGTTACTCCTCTGTTTAGTTTTCTGTGTTGTGGTTTTTGTTTTCTTTGTATCAGTCCTGTGTCTTGTGTACCCAATGTTGGCTGTGTCTCTGGATTGTCTCAGTCCTGTGTCTTGTGTACCCAATGTTGGCTGTGTCTCTGGATTGTCTCAGTCCTGTGTCTTGTGTACCCAATGTTGGCTGTGTCTCTGGATTGTCTCAGTCCTATGTCTTGTGTACCCAATGTTGGCTGTGTCTCTAGATTGTCTCAGTCCTGTGTCTTGTGTACCCAATGTTGGCTGTGTCTCTGGATTGTCTCAGTCCTGTGTCTTGTGTACCCAATGTTGACTGTGTCTCTAGATTGTCTCAGTCCTGTGTCTTGTGTACCCAATGTTGGCTGTGTCTCTGGATTGTCTCAGTCTTGTGTACCCAATGTTGGCTGCGTCTCTGGATTGTCTCAGTCCTGTGTCTTGTGTACCCAATGTTGGCTGTGTCTCTGGATTATCTCAGTCCTGTGTCTTGTGTACCCAATGTTGGCTGTGTCTCTGCATTTTCTCAATCCCGTGTCTTGTGTACCCAATGTTGGTTGTGTCTCTGGATTGTCTCAGTCCTGTGTCTTGTGTACCCAATGTTGGCTGTGTCTCTGGATTGTCTCAGTCCTGTGTCTTGTGTACCTAATGTTGGCTGTGTCTCTGGATTGTCTCAGTCCTGTGTCTTGTGTACCCAATGTTGGCTGTGTCTCTGGATTTTCTCAGTCCTGTGTCTTGTGTACCCAATGTTGGCTGTGTCTCTGGATTGTCTCAGTCCTGTGTCTTGTGTACCCAATGTTGGATGTGTCTCTGGATTGTCTCAGTCTTGTGTACCCAATGTTGGCTGTGTCTCTGGATTGTCTCAGTCATGTGTCTTGTGTACCCAATGTTGGCTGTGTCTCTGGATTATCTCAGTCCTGTGTCTTGTGTACCCAATGTTGGCTGTGTCTCTGGATTATCTCAGTCCTGTGTCTTGTGTACCCAATGTTGGCTGTGTCTCTGGATTATCTCAGTCTTGTGTCTTCTGTACCCAATGTTGGCTGTGTCTCTGGATTGTCTCAGTCCTGTGTCTTGTGTACCCAATGTTGGCTGTGTCTCTGGATTGTCTCAGTCCTGTGTCTTGTGTACCCAATGTTGGCTGTGTCTCTGGATTGTCTCAGTCCTGTGTCTTGTGTACCCAATGTTGGCTGTATCTGTGGATTGTCTCAGTCCTGTGTCTTGTGTACCCAATGTTGGCTGTGTCTCTGGATTGTCTCAGTCCTGTGTCTTGTGTACCCAATGTTGGCTGTATCTGTGGATTGTCTCAGTCCTGTGTCTTGTGTACCCAATGTTGGCTGTATCTGTGGATTTTCTCAGTCCTGTGTCTTGTGTACCCAATGTTGGCTGTGTCTCTGGATTTTCTCAGTCCTGTGTCTTGTGTACCCAATGTTGGCTGTGTCTCTGCATTGTCTCAGTCCTGTGTCTTGTGTTCCCAATGTTGGCTGTGTCTCTGGATTGTCTCAGTCCTGTGTCTTGTGTACCCAATGTTGGCTGTGTCTCTGGATTGTCTCAGTCATGTGTCTTGTGTACCCAATGTTGGATGTGTCTCTGGATTGTCTCAGTCTTGTGTACCCAATGTTGGCTGTGTCTCTGGATTGTCTCAGTCATGTGTCTTGTGTACCCAATGTTGGCTGTGTCTCTGGATTATCTCAGTCCTGTGTCTTGTGTACCCAATGTTGGCTGTGTCTCTGGATTATCTCAGTCCTGTGTCTTGTGTACCCAATGTTGGCTGTGTCTCTGGATTATCTCAGTCTTGTGTCTTCTGTACCCAATGTTGGCTGTGTCTCTGGATTGTCTCAGTCCTGTGTCTTGTGTACCCAATGTTGGCTGTGTCTCTGGATTGTCTCAGTCCTGTGTCTTGTGTACCCAATGTTGGCTGTGTCTCTGGATTGTCTCAGTCCTGTGTCTTGTGTACCCAATGTTGGCTGTATCTGTGGATTGTCTCAGTCCTGTGTCTTGTGTACCCAATGTTGGCTGTGTCTCTGGATTGTCTCAGTCCTGTGTCTTGTGTACCCAATGTTGGCTGTATCTGTGGATTGTCTCAGTCCTGTGTCTTGTGTACCCAATGTTGGCTGTATCTGTGGATTTTCTCAGTCCTGTGTCTTGTGTACCCAATGTTGGCTGTGTCTCTGGATTTTCTCAGTCCTGTGTCTTGTGTACCCAATGTTGGCTGTGTCTCTGGATTGTCTCAGTCCTGTGTCTTGTGTTCCCAATGTTGGCTGTGTCTCTGGATTGTCTCAGTCCTGTGTCTTGTGTACCCAATGTTGGCTCTGTCTCTGGATTGTCTCAGTCCTGTGTCTTGTGGACCCAATGTTGGCTGTGTCTCTGGATTGTCTCAGTCCTGTGTCTTGTGTACCCAATGTTGGCTGTGTCTCTGGATTGTCTCAATCCTGTGTCTTGTGTACCAATGTTGGCTGTGTCTCTGGATTGTCTCAGTCCTGTGTCTTGTGTACCCAATGTTGGCTGTGTCTCTGGATTGTCTCAGTCCTGTGTCTTGTGTACCCAATGTTGGCTGTGTCTCTGGATTGTCTCAATCCTGTGTCTTGTGTACCCAATGTTGGCTGTGTCTCTGGATTGTCTCAGTCCTGTGTCTTGTGTACCCAATGTTGGCTGTGTCTCTGCATTGTCTCAGTCCTGTGTCTTGTGTACCCAATGTTGGCTGTATCTGTGGATTTTCTCAGTCCTGTGTCTTGTGTACCCAATTTTGGCTGTGTCTCTGGATTGTCTCAGTCCTGTGTCTTGTGTACCCAATGTTGGCTGTATCTGTGGATTGTCTCAGTCCTGTGTCTTGTGTACCCAATGTTGGCTGTATCTGTGGATTGTCTCAGTCCTGTGTCTTGTGTACCCAATGTTGGCTGTATCTGTGGATTGTCTCAGTCCTGTGTCTTGTGTACCCAATGTTGGCTGTATCTGTGGATTGTCTCAGTCCTGTGTCTTGTGTACCCAATGTTGGCTGTATCTGTGGATTGTCTCAGTCCTGTGTCTTGTGTACCCAATGTTGGCTGTGTCTCTGGATTGTCTCAGTCCTGTGTCTTGTGTACCCAATGTTGGCTGTGTCTCTGGATTTTCTCAGTCCTGTGTCTTGTGTACCCAATGTTGGCTGTGTCTCTGGATTGTCTCAGTCCTGTGTCTTGTGTACCCAATGTTGGCTGTGTCTCTGGATTTTCTCAGTCCTGTGTCTTGTGTACCCAATGTTGGCTGTATCTGTGGATTGTCACAGTCCTGTGTCTTGTGTACCCAATGTTGGCTGTGTCTCTGGATTGTCTCAATCCTGTGTCTTGTGTACCCAATGTTGGCTGTGTCTCTGGATTGTCTCAGTCCTGTGTCTTGTGTACCCAATGTTGGCTGTGTCTCTGCATTGTCTCAGTCCTGTGTCTTGTGTACCCAATGTTGGCTGTATCTGTGGATTTTCTCAGTCCTGTGTCTTGTGTACCCAATTTTGGCTGTGTCTCTGGATTGTCTCAGTCCTGTGTCTTGTGTACCCAATGTTGGCTGTATCTGTGGATTGTCTCAGTCCTGTGTCTTGTGTACCCAATGTTGGCTGTATCTGTGGATTGTCTCAGTCCTGTGTCTTGTGTACCCAATGTTGGCTGTATCTGTGGATTGTCTCAGTCCTGTGTCTTGTGTACCCAATGTTGGCTGTATCTGTGGATTGTCTCAGTCCTGTGTCTTGTGTACCCAATGTTGGCTGTATCTGTGGATTGTCTCAGTCCTGTGTCTTGTGTACCCAATGTTGGCTGTGTCTCTGGATTGTCTCAGTCCTGTGTCTTGTGTACCCAATGTTGGCTGTGTCTCTGGATTGTCTCAGTCCTGTGTCTTGTGTACCCAATGTTGGCTGTGTCTCTGGATTGTCTCAGTCCTGTGTCTTGTGTACCCAATGTTGGCTGTGTCTCTGGATTTTCTCAGTCCTGTGTCTTGTGTACCCAATGTTGGCTGTATCTGTGGATTGTCACAGTCCTGTGTCTTGTGTACCCAATGTTGGCTGTGTCTCTGGATTTTCTCAATCCTGTGTCTTGTGTACCCAATGTTGGATGTGTCTCTGGATTGTCTCAGTCCTGTGTCTTGTGTACCCAATGTTGGCTGTATCTGTGGATTGTCTCAGTCCTGTGTCTTGTGTACCCAATGTTGGCTGTGTCTCTGGATTGTTTTCATCCTGTGTCTTGTGTACCCAATGTTGGCTGTGTCTCTGGATTGTCTCAGTCCTGTGTCTTGTGTACCCAATGTTGGCTGTATCTGTGGATTTTCTCAATCCTGTGTCTTGTGTACCCAATGTTGGCTGTGTCTCTAGATTGTCTCAGTCCTGTGTCTTGTGTACCCAATTTTGGCTGTGTCTCTGGATTGTCTCAGTCCTGTGTCTTGTGTACCCAATGTTGGCTGTGTCTCTGGATTGTTTTCATCCTGTGTCTTGTGTACCCAATGTTGGCTGTGTCTCTGGATTGTCTCAGTCCTATGTATTGTGTACCCAATGTTGGCTGTGTCTCTGGATTTTCTCAGTCCTGTGTCTTGTGTACCCAATGTTGGCTGTGTCTCTGGATTGTCTCAGTCCTGTGTCTTGTGTACCCAATGTTGGCTGTGTCTCTGGATTGTCTCAGTCCTGTGTCTTGTGTACCCAATGTTGGCTGTGTCTCTGGATTGTCTTCATCCTGTGTCTTGTGTACCCAATGTTGGCTGTGTCTCTGGATTGTCTCAGTCCTATGTATTGTGTACCCAATGTTGGCTGTGTCTCTGGATTGTCTCAGTCCTGTGTCTTGTGTACCCAATTATGGCTGTGTCTCTGGATTATCTCAGTCCTTTGTTTTGTGTACCCAATGTTGGCTGTGTCTCTGGATTGTCTTCATCCTGTGTCTTGTGAACCCAATGTTGGCTGTGTCTCTGGATTGTCTCAGTCCTGTGTCTTATGTACCCAATGTTGGCTGTGTCTCTGGATTGTCTCAGTCCTGTGTATTGTGTACCCAATGTTGGCTGTGTCTCTGGATTGTCTCAGTCCTGTGTATTGTGTACCCAATGTTGGCTGTGTCTCTGGATTTTCTCAGTCCTGTGTCTTGTGTACCCAATGTTGGCTGTGTCTCTGGATTGTCTCAGTCCTATGTATTGTGTACCTAATGTTGGCTGTGTCTCTGGATTATCTCAGTCCTGTGTCTTGTGTACCCAATTTTGGCTGTGTCTCTGGATTATCTCAGTCCTGTGTCTTGTGTACCCAATGTTAGTTGTGTCTCTGGATTGTCTCAGTCTTGTGTACCCAATGTTGGCTGTGTCTCTGGATTGTGTCAGTCCTGTGTCTTGTGTACCCAATGTTGGCTGTGTTTCTGGATTGTCTCAGTCTTGTGTCTTATGTACCCAATGTTGGCTGTGTCTCTGGATTGTCTCAGTCCTGTGTCTTGTGTACCCAATGTTGGCTGTGTCTCTGGATTGTCTTCATCCTGTGTCTTGTGTACCCAATGTTGGCTGTGTCTCTGGATTGTCTCAGTCCTGTGTCTTGTGTACCCAATGTTGGCTGTGTCTCTGCATTGTCTCAGTCCTGTGTCTTGTGTACCCAATGTTGGCTGTATCTGTGGATTTTCTCAGTCCTGTGTCTTGTGTACCCAATGTTGGCTGTGTCTCTGGATTGTCTCAGTCCTGTGTCTTGTGTACCCAATGTTGGCTGTATCTGTGGATTGTCTCAGTCCTGTGTCTTGTGTACCCAATGTTGGCTGTATCTGTGGATTGTCTCAGTCCTGTGTCTTGTGTACCCAATGTTGGCTGTATCTGTGGATTGTCTCAGTCCTGTGTCTTGTGTACCCAATGTTGGCTGTATCTGTGGATTGTCTCAGTCCTGTGTCTTGTGTACCCAATGTTGGCTGTGTCTCTGGATTGTCTCAGTCCTGTGTCTTGTGTACCCAATGTTGGCTGTGTCTCTGGATTGTCTCAGACCTGTGTCTTGTGTACCCAATGTTGGCTGTGTCTCTGGATTGTCTCAGTCCTGTGTCTTGTGTACCCAATGTTGGCTGTGTCTCTGGATTGTCTCAGTCCTGTGTCTTGTGTACCCAATGTTGGCTGTGTCTCTGGATTGTCTCAGTCCTGTGTCTTGTGTACCCAATGTTGGCTGTATCTGTGGATTGTCTCAGTCCTGTGTCTTGTGTACCCAATGTTGGCTGTGTTTCTGGATTTTCTCAATCCTGTGTCTTGTGTACCCAATGTTGGCTGTGTCTCTGGATTGTCTCAGTCCTGTGTCTTGTGTACCCAATGTTGGCTGTATCTGTGGATTGTCTCAGTCCTGTGTCTTGTGTACCCAATGTTGGCTGTGTCTCTGGATTTTCTCAATCCTGTGTCTTGTGTACCCAATGTTGGCTGTGTCTCTGGATTTTCTCAGTCCTGTGTCTTGTGTACCCAATGTTGGCTGTATCTGTGGATTGTCTCAGTCCTGTGTCTTGTGTACCCAATGTTGGCTGTGTCTCTGGATTGTTTTCATCCTGTGTCTTGTGTACCCAATGTTGGGTGTGTCTCTGGATTGTCTCAGTCCTGTGTCTTGTGTACCCAATTTTGGCTGTGTCTCTGGATTATCTCAGTCCTTTGTTTTGTGTACCCAATGTTGGCTGTGTCTCTGGATTGTCTTCATCCTGTGTCTTGTGAACCCAATGTTGGCTGTGTCTCTGGATTGTCTCAGTCCTGTGTCTTGTGAACCCAATGTTGGCTGTGTCTCTGGATTGTCTCAGTCCTATGTCTTGTGTACCCAATGTTGGCTGTGTCTCTGGATTTTCTCAGTCCTGTGTCTTTTGTACCCAATTTTGGCTGTGTCTCTGGATTATCTCAGTCCTGTGTCTTGTGTACCCAATGTTAGTTGTGTCTCTGGATTGTCTCAGTCTTGTGTCTGGTGTACCCAATGTTGGCTGTGTCTCTGGATTGTCTCAGTCTTGTGTCTTATGTATCCAATGTTGGCTGTGTCTCTGGATTTTCTCAGTCCTGTGTCTTGTGTACCCAATGTTGGCTGTGTCTCTTGATTGTCTCAGTCCTGTGTCTTGTGTACCCAATGTTGGCTGTGTCTCTGGATTGTCTCAGTCCTATGTCTTGTGTACCCAATGTTGACTGTGTCTCTGGATTGTCTCAGTCCTGTGTCTTGTGTACCCAATGTTGGCTGTGTCTCTGGATTGTCTTCATCCTGTGTCTTGTGTACCCAATGTTGGCTGTGTCTCTGGATTGTCTCAGTCCTGTGTCTTGTGTACCCAATGTTGGCTGTGTCTCTGGATTGTCTCAGTCTTGTGTACCCAATGTTGGCTGTGTTTCTGTATTGTCTCAGTCCTGTGTCTTGTGTACCCAATGTTGGCTGTGTCTCTGGATTGTCTCAGTCCTGTGTCTTGTGTACCCAATGTTGGCTGTGTCTCTGGATTGTCTCAGTCCTGTGTCTTGTGTACCCAATGTTGGCTGTGTCTCTGGATTATCTGAGTCCTGTGTCTTGTGTACCCAATGTTGGCTGTGTCTCTGGATTGTCTCAGTCTTGTGTACCCAATGTTGGCTGTGTTTCTGGATTGTCTCAGTCCTGTGTCTTATGTACCCAATGTTGGCTGTGTCTCTGGATTGTCTCAGTCCTATGTCTTGTGTACCCAATGTTGGCTGTGTCTCTGGATTTTCTCAGTCCTGTGTCTTTTGTACCCAATTTTGGCTGTGTCTCTGGATTATCTCAGTCCTGTGTCTTGTGTACCCAATGTTAGTTGTGTCTCTGGATTGTCTCAGTCTTGTGTCTGGTGTACCCAATGTTGGCTGTGTCTCTGGATTGTCTCAGTCTTGTGTGTTATGTATCCAATGTTGGCTGTGTCTCTGGATTTTCTCAGTCCTGTGTCTGGTGTACCCAATGTTGGCTGTGTCTCTGGATTGTCTCAGTCTTGTGTCTTATGTATCCAATGTTGGCTGTGTCTCTGGATTTTCTCAGTCCTGTGTCTTGTGTACCCAATGTTGGCTGTGTCTCTTGATTGTCTCAGTCCTGTGTCTTGTGTACCCAATGTTGGCTGTGTCTCTGGATTGTCTCAGTCCTATGTCTTGTGTACCCAATGTTGACTGTGTCTCTGGATTGTCTCAGTCCTGTGTCTTGTGTATCCAATGTTGGCTGTGTCTCTGGATTGTCTTCATCCTGTGTCTTGTGTACCCAATGTTGGCTGTGTCTCTGGATTGTCTCAGTCCTGTGTCTTGTGTACCCAATGTTGGCTGTGTCTCTGGATTGTCTCAGTCTTGTGTACCCAATGTTGGCTGTGTTTCTGGATTGTCTCAGTCCTGTGTCTTGTGTACCCAATGTTGGCTGTGTCTCTGGATTGTCTCAGTCCTGTGTCTTGTGTACCCAATGTTGGCTGTGTCTCTGGATTGTCTTCATCCTGTGTCTTGTGTACCCAATGTTGGCTGTGTCTCTGGATTATCTCAGTCCTGTGTCTTGTGTACCCAATGTTGGCTGTGTCTCTGGATTGTCTCAGTCTTGTGTACCCAATGTTGGCTGTGTTTCTGGATTGTCTCAGTCCTGTGTCTTATGTACCCAATGTTGGCTGTGTCTCTGGATTGTCTCAGTCCTGTGTCTTGTGTACCCAATGTTGGCTGTGTCTCTGGATTGTCTCAGTCCTGTGTCTTGTGTACCCAATGTTGGCTGTGGCTCTGGATTGTCTTCATCCTGTGTCTTGTGTACCTAATGTTGGGTGTGTCTCTGGATTGTCTCAGTCCTGTGTCTTGTGTACCTAATGTTGGCTGTATCTCTGGATTGTCTCAGTCCTGTGTCTTGTGTACCCAATGTTGGCTGTGTCTCTGGATTGTCTTCATCCTGTGTCTTGTGTACCCAATGTTGGCTGTGTCTCTGGATTGTCTCAGTCCTGTGTCTTGTGTACCCAATGTTGGCTGTGTCTCTGGATTTTCTCAGTCCTGTGTCTTGTGTACCCAATGTTGGCTGTGTCTCTGGATTGTCTCAGTCCTGTGTCTGGTGTACCCAATGTTGGCTGTATCTCTGGATTGTCTTCATCCTGTGTCTTGTGTACCCAATGTTGGCTGTGTCTCTGGATTGTCTCAGTCCTGTGTCTTGTGTACCCAATGTTGGCTGTGTCTCTGGATTGTCTCAGTCCTGTGTCTTGTGTACCCAATGTTGGCTGTGTCTCTGGATTGTCTCAGTCTTGTGTCTTGTGTACCCAATGTTGGCTGTGTCTCTGGATTGTCTCAGTCCTGTGTCTTGTGTACCCAATGTTGGCTGTGTCTCTGGATTGTCTCAGTCCTGTGTCTTGTGTACCCAATGTTGGCTGTGTCTCTGGATTTTCTCAGTCCTGTGTCTTGTGTACCCAATGTTGGCTGTGTTTCTGGATTGTCTCAATCCTGTGTCTTGTGTACCCAATGTTGGCTGTGTCTCTGGATTGTCGCAGTCCTGTGTCTTGTGTACCCAATGTTGGCTGTGTTTCTGGATTGTCTCAGTCCTGTGTCTTGTGTACCCAATGTTGGCTGTGTCTCTGGATTGTCTCAGTCCTGTGTCTTGTGTACCCAATGTTGGCTGTGTCTCTGGATTGTCTCAGTCCTGTGTCTTGTGTACCCAATGTTGGCTGTGTCTCTGGATTGTCTTCATCCTGTGTCTTGTGTACCCAATGTTGGCTGTGTCTCTGGATTGTCTCAGTCCTGTGTCTTGTGTACCCAATGTTGGCCGTGTCTCTGGATTGTCTCAGTCCTGTGTCTTGTGTACCCAATTTTGGCTGTGTCTCTGAATTGTCTCAGTCCTGTGTCTTGTGTACCCAATGTTGGCCGTGTCTCTGAATTGTCTCAGTCCTGTGTCTTGTGTACCCAATTTTGGCTGTGTCTCTGGATTGTCTCAGTCCTGTGTCTTGTGTACCCAATGTTGGCAGTGTCTCTGGATTGTCTCAGTCCTGTGTCTTATGTACCCAATGTTGGCTGTGTCTCTGGATTGTCTCAGTCATGTGTCTTGTGTACCCAATGTTGGCTGTGTCTCTGGATTGTCTAAGTCATGTGTCTTGTGTACCCAATGTTGGCTGTGTCTCTGGATTGTCTCAGTCCTGTGTCTTGTGTACCCAATGTTGGCTGTGTCTCTGGATTGTCTCAGTCTTGTGTACCCAATGTTGGCTGTGTCTCTGGATTTTCTCAATCCTGTGTCTTGTGTACCCAATGTTGGCGGTGTTTCTGGATTGTCTCAGTCCTGTGTCTTGTGTACCCAATGTTGTCTGTGTCTCTGGATTGTCTCAGTCCTGTGTCTTATGTACCCAATGTTGGTTGTGTCTCTGGATTGTCTCAGTCCTATGTATTGTGTACCCAATGTTGGCTGTGTCTCTGGATTATCTCAGTCCTGTGTCTTGTGTACCCAATGTTGGTTGTGTCTCTGGATTTTCTCAGTCCTGTGTCTTGTGTACCCAATGTTGGCTGTGTCTCTGGATTTTCTCAGTCCTGTGTCTTGTGTACCCAATGTTGGCTGTGTCTCTGGATTGTCTCAGTCCTGTGTCTTGTGTACCCAATGTTGGCTGTGTCTCTGGATTGTCTCAGTCCTGTGTCTTGTGTACCCAATGTTGGCTGTGTCTCTGGATTGTCTTCATCCTGTGTCTTGTGTACCCAATGTTGGCTGTGTCTCTGGATTTTCTCAGTCCTGTGTCTTGTGTACCCAATGTTGACTGTGTCTCTGGATTGTCTCAGTCCTGTGTCTTGTGTACCCAATGTTGGCTGTGTCTCTGGATTGTCTCAGTCCTGTGTCTTGTGTACCCAATGTTGGCTGTGTCTCTGCATTGTCTCAGTCCTGTGTCTTGTGTATCCAATGTTGGCTGTATCTGTGGATTGCCTCAGTCCTGTGTCTTGTGTACCCAATGTTGGCTGTGTCTCTGGATTGTCTCAGTCCTGTGTGTTGTGTACCCAATGTTGGCTGTATCTGTGGATTGTCTCAGTCCTGTGTCTTTTGTACCCAATGTTGGCTGTATCTGTGGATTGTCTCAGTCCTGTGTCTTGTGTACCCAATGTTGGCTGTATCTGTGGATTGTCTCAGTCCTGTGTCTTGTGTACCCAATGTTGGCTGTATCTGTGGATTGTCTCAGTCCTGTGTCTTGTGTACCCAATGTTGGCTGTGTCTCTGGATTTTCTCAGTCCTGTGTCTTGTGTACCCAATGTTGGCTGTGTCTCTGGATTGTCTCAGTCCTGTGTCTTGTGTACCCAATGTTGGCTGTATCTGTGGATTGTCTCAGTCCTGTGTCTTGTGTACCCAATGTTGGCTGTGTCTCTGGATTTTCTCAATCCTGTGTCTTGTGTACCCAATGTTGGCTGTGTCTCTGGATTGTCTCAGTCCTGTGTCTTGTGTACCCAATGTTGGCTGTATCTGTGGATTGTCTCAGTCCTGTGTCTTGTGTACCCAATGTTGGCTGTGTCTCTGGATTGTCTCAGTCCTGTGTCTTGTGTACCCAATGTTGGCTGTATCTGTGGATTGTCTCAGTCCTGTGTCTTGTGTACCCAATGTTGGCTGTATCTGTGGATTGTCTCAGTCCTGTGTCTTGTGTACCCAATGTTGGCTGTATCTGTGGATTGTCTCAGTCCTGTGTCTTGTGTACCCAATGTTGGCTGTATCTGTGGATTGTCTCAGTCCTGTGTCTTGTGTACCCAATGTTGGCTGTATCTGTGGATTGTCTCAGTCCTGTGTCTTGTGTACCCAATGTTGGCTGTGTCTCTGGATTGTCTCAGTCCTGTGTCTTGTGTACCCAATGTTGGCTGTGTCTCTGGATTGTCTCAGACCTGTGTCTTGTGTACCCAATGTTGGCTGTGTCTCTGGATTGTCTCAGTCCTGTGTCTTGTGTACCCAATGTTGGCTGTGTCTCTGGATTGTCTCAGTCCTGTGTCTTGTGTACCCAATGTTGGCTGTGTCTATGGATTGTCTCAGTCCTGTGTCTTGTGTACCCAATGTTGGCTGTATCTGTGGATTGTCTCAGTCCTGTGTCTTGTGTACCCAATGTTGGCTGTGTCTCTGGATTTTTTCAATCCTGTGTCTTGTGTACCCAATGTTGGCTGTGTCTCTGGATTGTCTCAGTCCTGTGTCTTGTGTACCCAATGTTGGCTGTGTCTCTGGATTGTCTCAGTCCTGTGTCTTGTGTACCCAATGTTGGCTGTGTCTCTGCATTGTCTCAGTCCTGTGTCTTGTGTACCCAATGTTGGCTGTATCTGTGGATTGTCTCAGTCCTGTGTCTTGGGAACCCAATGTTGGCTGTGTCTCGGGATTGTCTCAGTCCTATGTATTGTGTACCCAATGTTGGCTGTGTCTCTGGATTGTCTCAGTCCTGTGTCTTGTGTACCCAATTTTGGCTGTGTCTCTGGATTATCTCAGTCCTGTGTCTTGTGTACCCAATGTTGGTTGTGTCTCTGGATTGTCTCAGTCTTGTGTACCCAATGTTGGCTGTGTCTCTGGATTGTCTCAGTCTTGTGTCTTATGTATCCAATGTTGGCTGTGTCTCTGGATTGTCTCAGTCCTGTGTCTTGTGTACCCAATGTTGGCTGTATCTGTGGATTGTCTCAGTCCTGTGTCTTGTGTACCCAATGTTGGCTGTGTCTCTGAATTGTCTCAGTCCTGTGTCTTGTGTACCCAATGTTGGCTGTGTCTGTGGATTATCTCAGTCCTGTGTTTTGTGTACCCAATGTTGGCTGTGTCTCTGGATTGTCTTCATCCTGTGTCTTGTGTACCCAATGTTGGCTGTGTCTCTGGATTGTCTCAGTCCTATGTATTGTGTACCCAATGTTGGCTGTGTCTCTGGATTGTCTCAGTCCTGTGTCTTGTGTACCCAATTTTGGCTGTGTCTCTGGATTATCTCAGTCCTTTGTTTTGTGTACCCAATGTTGGCTGTGTCTCTGGATTGTCTTCATCCTGTGTCTTCTGAACCCAATGTTGGCTGTGTCTCTGGATTGTCTCAGTCCTATGTATTGTGTACCCAATGTTGGCTGTGTCTCAGGATTGTCTCAGTCCTGTGTCTTGTGTACCCAATGTTGGCTGTTTCTCTGGATTGTCTCAATCCCGTGTCTTGTGTACCCAATGTTGGCTGTGTCTCTGGATTGTCTCAGTCCTGTGTCTTATGTATCCAATGTTGGCTGTGTCTCTGGATTTTCTCAGTCCTGTGTCTGGTGTACCCAATGTTGGCTGTGTCTCTGGATTGTCTCAATCCTGTGTCTTGTGTACCCAATGTTGGCTGTGTTTCTGGATTGTCTCAGTCCTGTGTCTTGTGTACCCAATGTTGGCTGTGTCTCTGGATTGTCTCAATCCCGTGTCTTGTGTACCCAATGTTGACTGTGTCTCTGGATTGTCTCAGTACTGTGTCTTGTGTACCCAATGTTGGCTGTGTCTCTGGATTGTCTCAGTCCTGTGTCTTGTGTACCCAATGTTGGCTGTGTCTCTGGATTGTCTCAATGCCGTGTCTTGTGTACCCAATGTTGGCTGTGTCTCTGGATTGTCTCAGTCCTGTGTCTTGTGTACCCAATGTTGGCTGTGTCTCTGGATTGTCTCAGTCCTATGTATTGTGTACCCAATGTTGGCTGTGTCTCTGGATTGTCTCAGTCCTGTGTCTTGTGTACCCAATGTTGGCTGTATCTGTGGATTGTCTCAGTCCTGTGTCTTGTGTACCCAATGTTGGCTGTATCTGTGGATTGTCTCAGTCCTGTGTCTTGTGTACCCAATGTTGGCTGTGTCTCTGGATTTTCTCAGTCCTGTGTCTTGTGTACCCAATGTTGGCTGTGTCTCTGGATTGTCTCAGTCCTGTGTCTTGTGTACCCAATGTTGGCTGTATCTGTGGATTGTCTCAGTCCTGTGTCTTGTGTACCCAATGTTGGCTGTGTCTCTGGATTTTCTCAATCCTGTGTCTTGTGTACCCAATGTTGGCTGTGTCTCTGGATTGTCTCAGTCCTGTGTCTTGTGTACCCAATGTTGGCTGTATCTGTGGATTGTCTCAGTCCTGTGTCTTGTGTACCCAATGTTGGCTGTGTCTCTGGATTGTCTCAGTCCTGTGTCTTGTGTACCCAATGTTGGCTGTATCTGTGGATTGTCTCAGTCCTGTGTCTTGTGTACCCAATGTTGGCTGTATCTGTGGATTGTCTCAGTCCTGTGTCTTGTGTACCCAATGTTGGCTGTATCTGTGGATTGTCTCAGTCCTGTGTCTTGTGTACCCAATGTTGGCTGTATCTGTGGATTGTCTCAGTCCTGTGTCTTGTGTACCCAATGTTGGCTGTATCTGTGGATTGTCTCAGTCCTGTGTCTTGTGTACCCAATGTTGGCTGTGTCTCTGGATTGTCTCAGTCCTGTGTCTTGTGTACCCAATGTTGGCTGTGTCTCTGGATTGTCTCAGACCTGTGTCTTGTGTACCCAATGTTGGCTGTGTCTCTGGATTGTCTCAGTCCTGTTTCTTGTGTACCCAATGTTGGCTGTGTCTCTGGATTTTCTCAGTCCTGTGTCTTGTGTACCCAATGTTGGCTGTGTCTCTGGATTGTCTCAGTCCTATGTCTTGTGTACCCAATGTTGACTGTGTCTCTGGATTGTCTCAGTCCTGTGTCTTGTGTACCCAATGTTGGCTGTGTCTCTGGATTGTCTTCATCCTGTGTCTTGTGTACCCAATGTTGGCTGTGTCTCTGGATTATCTCAGTCCTGTGTCTTGTGTACCCAATGTTGGCTGTGTCTCTGGATTGTCTCAATCTTGTGTACCCAATGTTGGCTGTGTTTCTGGATTGTCTCAGTCCTGTGTCTTGTGTACCCAATGTTGGCTGTGTCTCTGGATTGTCTCAGTCCTGTGTCTTGTGTACCCAATGTTGGCTGTGTCTCTGGATTGTCTTCATCCTGTGTCTTGTGTACCCAATGTTGGCTGTGTCTCTGGATTATCTCAGTCCTGTGTCTTGTGTACCCAATGTTGGCTGTGTCTCTGGATTGTCTCAGTCTTGTGTACCCAATGTTGGCTGTGTTTCTGGATTGTCTCAGTCCTGTGTCTTATGTACCCAATGTTGGCTGTGTCTCTGGATTGTCTCAGTCATGTGTCTTGTGTACCCAATGTTGGCTGTGTCTCTGGATTGTCTCAGTCCTGTGTCTTGTGTACCCAATTTTGGCTGTGTCTCTGGATTATCTCAGTCCTTTGTTTTGTGTACCCAATGTTGGCTGTGTCTCTGGATTGTCTTCATCCTGTGTCTTCTGAACCCAATGTTGGCTGTGTCTCTGGATTGTCTCAGTCCTATGTATTGTGTACCCAATGTTGGCTGTGTCTCAGGATTGTCTCAGTCCTGTGTCTTGTGTACCCAATGTTGGCTGTTTCTCTGGATTGTCTCAATCCCGTGTCTTGTGTACCCAATGTTGGCTGTGTCTCTGGATTGTCTCAGTCCTGTGTCTTATGTATCCAATGTTGGCTGTGTCTCTGGATTTTCTCAGTCCTGTGTCTGGTGTACCCAATGTTGGCTGTGTCTCTGGATTGTCTCAATCCTGTGTCTTGTGTACCCAATGTTGGCTGTGTTTCTGGATTGTCTCAGTCCTGTGTCTTGTGTACCCAATGTTGGCTGTGTCTCTGGATTGTCTCAATCCCGTGTCTTGTGTACCCAATGTTGACTGTGTCTCTGGATTGTCTCAGTCCTGTGTCTTGTGTACCCAATGTTGGCTGTGTCTCTGGATTGTCTCAGTCCTGTGTCTTGTGTACCCAATGTTGGCTGTGTCTCTGGATTGTCTCAATCCCGTGTCTTGTGTACCCAATGTTGGCTGTGTCTCTGGATTGTCTCAGTCCTGTGTCTTGTGTACCCAATGTTGGCTGTGTCTCTGGATTGTCTCAGTCCTATGTATTGTGTACCCAATGTTGGCTGTGTCTCTGGATTGTCTTCATCCTGTGTCTTGTGTACCCAATGTTGGCCGTGTCTCTGGATTGTCTCAGTCCTGTGTCTTGTGTACCCAATGTTGGCTGTGTCTCTGGATTGTCTAAGTCCTATGTCTTGTGTACCCAATGTTGACTGTGTCTCTGGATTGTCTCAGTCCTGTGTCTTGTGTACCCAATGTTGGCTGTGTCTCTGGATTGTCTTCATCCTGTGTCTTGTGTACCCAATGTTGGCTGTGTCTCTGGATTATCTCAGTCCTGTGTCTTGTGTACCCAATGTTGGCTGTGTCTCTGGATTGTCTCAATCTTGTGTACCCAATGTTGGCTGTGTTTCTGGATTGTCTCAGTCCTGTGTCTTGTGTACCCAATGTTGGCTGTGTCTCTGGATTGTCTCAGTCCTGTGTCTTGTGTACCCAATGTTGGCTGTGTCTCTGGATTGTCTTCATCCTGTGTCTTGTGTACCCAATGTTGGCTGTGTCTCTGGATTATCTCAGTCCTGTGTCTTGTGTACCCAATGTTGGCTGTGTCTCTGGATTGTCTCAGTCTTGTGTACCCAATGTTGGCTGTGTTTCTGGATTGTCTCAGTCCTGTGTCTTATGTACCCAATGTTGGCTGTGTCTCTGGATTGTCTCAGTCATGTGTCTTGTGTACCCAATGTTGGCTGTGTCTCTGGATTTTCTCAGTCCTGTGTCTTGTGTACCCAATGTTGGCTGTGTCTCTGGATTGTCTCAGTCCTGTGTCTTGTGTACCTAATGTTGGCTGTGTCTCTGGATTGTCTCAGTCCTGTGTCTTGTGTACCCAATGTTGGTTGTGTCTCTGGATTGTCTTCATCCTGTGTCTTGTGTACCCAATGTTGGCTGTGTCTCTGGATTGTCTCAGTCCTGTGTCTTGTGTACCCAATGTTGGCTGTGTCTCTGGATTGTCCCAGTCCTGTGTCTTGTGTACCCAATGTTGGCTGTGTCTCTGGATTGTCTTCATCCTGTGTCTTGTGTACCCAATGTTGGCTGTGTCTCTGGATTGTCTCAGTCCTGTGTATTGTGTACCCAATGTTGGCTGTGTCTCTGGATTTTCTCAGTCCTGTGTTTTGTGTACCCAATGTTGGCTGTGTCTCTGGATTGTCTCAGTCCTGTGTCTTGTGTACCCAATGTTGGCTGTGTCTCTAGATTATCTCAGTCCTGTGTTTTGTGTACCCAATGTTGGCTGTGTCTCTGGATTGTCTCAGTCCTGTGTCTTGTGTACCCAATGTTGGCTGTGTCTCTGGATTGTCTCAGTCCTGTGTCTTGTGTACCCAATGTTGGCTGTGTTTCTGGATTGTCTCAGTCCTGTGTCTTGTGTACCCAATGTTGGCTGTGTCTCTGGATTGTCTCAGTCCTGTGTCTTGTGTACCCAATGTTGGCTGTGTCTCTGGATTGTCTCAGTCCTGTGTCTTGTGTACCCAATGTTGGTTGTGTCTCTGGATTTTCTCAGTCCTGTGTCTTGTGTACCCAATGTTGGCTGTGTCTCTGGATTGTCTCAGTCCTGTGTCTTGTGTACCCAATGTTGGCCGTGTCTCTGGATTGTCTCAGTCCTGTGTCTTGTGTACCCAATGTTGGCTGTATCTCTGAATTGTCTCAGTCCTGTGTCTTGTGTACCCAATGTTGGCCGTGTCTCTGAATTGTCTCAGTCCTGTGTCTTGTGTACCCAATTTTGGCTGTGTCTCTGGATTGTCTCAGTCCTGTGTCTTGTGTACCCAATGTTGGCAGTGTCTCTGGATTGTCTCAGTCCTGTGTCTTATGTACCCAATGTTGGATGTGTCTCTGGATTGTCTCAGTCATGTGTCTTGTGTACCCAATGTTGGCTGTGTCTCTGGATTGTCTAAGTCATGTGTCTTGTGTACCCAATGTTGGCTGTGTCTCTGGATTGTCTCAGTCCTGTGTCTTGTGTACCCAATGTTGGCTGTGTCTCTGGATTGTCTCAGTCTTGTGTACCCAATGTTGGCTGTGTCTCTGGATTTTCTCAGTCCTGTGTCTTGTGTACCCAATGTTGGCTGTGTCTCTGGATTGTCTCAGTCCTGTGTCTTGTGTACCCAATGTTGGCTGTGTTTCTGGATTGTCTCAGTCCTGTGTCTTGTGTACCCAATGTTGTCTGTGTCTCTGGATTGTCTCAGTCCTGTGTCTTATGTACCCAATGTTGGCTGTGTCTCTGGATTGTCTCAGTCCTATGTATTGTGTACCCAATGTTGGCTGTGTCTCTGGATTGTCTCAGTCCTGTGTTTTGTGTACCCAATGTTGGTTGTGTCTCTGGATTTTCTCAGTCCTGTGTCTTGTGTACCCAATGTTGGCTGTGTCTCTGGATTGTCTCAGTCCTGTGTCTTATGTATCCAATGTTGGCTGTGTCTCTGGATTGTCTCAGTCCTGTGTCTTGTGTACCCAATGTTGGCTGTGTCTCTGGATTGTCTCAGTCCTGTGTCTTGTGTACCCAATGTTGGCTGTGTCTCTGGATTATCTCAGTCCTGTGTCTTGTGTACCCAATGTTGGCTGTGTCTCTGGATTTTCTCAGTCCTGTGTCTTGTGTACCCAATGTTGGCTGTGTCTCTGGATTGTCTCAGTCCTGTGTCTTGTGTACCCAATGTTGGCCGTGTCTTTGGATTTTCTCAGTCCTGTGTCTTGTGTACCCAATGTTGGCTGTGTCTCTGAATTGTCTCAGTCCTGTGTCTTGTGTACCCAATTTTGGCTGTGTCTCTGGATTGTCTCAGTCCTGTGTCTTGTGTACCCAATGTTGGCTGTGTCTCTGGATTGTCTCAGTCCTATGTATTGTGTACCCAATGTTGGCTGTGTTTCTGGATTGTCTCAGTCCTGTGACTTGTGTACCCAATGTTGGCTGTGTCTCTGGATTGTCTCAGTCCTATGTATTGTGTACCCAATGTTGGCCGTGTCTTTGGATTTTCTCAGTCCTGTGTCTTGTGTACCCAATGTTGGCTGTGTCTCTGAATTGTCTCAGTCCTGTGTCTTGTGTACCCAATGTTGACCGTGTCTCTGAATTGTCTCAGTCCTGTGTCTTGTGTACCCAATTTTGGCTGTGTCTCTGGATTGTCTCAGTCCTGTGTCTTGTGTATCCAATGTTGGCAGTGTCTCTGGATTGTCTCAGTCCTGTGTCTTATGTACCCAATGTTGGCTGTGTCTCTGGATTGTCTCAGTCATGTGTCTTGTGTACCCAATGTTGGCTGTGTCTCTGGATTGTCTCAGTCCTGTGTCTTGTGTACCCAATGTTGGCTGTGTCTCTGGATTGTCTCAGTCTTGTGTACCCAATGTTGGCTGTGTCTCTGGATTTTCTCAGTCCTGTGTCTTGTGTACCCAATGTTGGCTGTGTCTCTGGATTGTCTCAGTCCTGTGTCTTGTGTACCCAATGTTGGCTGTGTTTCTGGATTGTCTCAGTCCTGTGTCTTGTGTACCCAATGTTGTCTGTGTCTCTGGATTGTCTCAGTCCTGTGTCTTATGTACCCAATGTTGGCTGTGTCTCTGGATTGTCTCAGTCCTATGTATTGTGTACCCAATGTTGGCTGTGTCTCTGGATTGTCTCAGTCCTGTGTTTTGTGTACCCAATGTTGGTTGTGTCTCTGGATTTTCTCAGTCCTGTGTCTTGTGTACCCAATGTTGGCTGTGTCTCTGGATTGTCTCAGTCCTGTGTCTTATGTATCCAATGTTGGCTGTGTCTCTGGATTGTCTCAGTCCTGTGTCTTGTGTACCCAATGTTGGCTGTGTCTCTGGATTGTCTCAGTCCTGTGTCTTGTGTACCCAATGTTGGCTGTGTCTCTGGATTATCTCAGTCCTGTGTCTTGTGTACCCAATGTTGGCTGTGTCTCTGGATTTTCTCAGTCCTGTGTCTTGTGTACCCAATGTTGGCTGTGTCTCTGGATTGTCTCAGTCCTGTGTCTTGTGTACCCAATGTTGGCCGTGTCTTTGGATTTTCTCAGTCCTGTGTCTTGTGTACCCAATGTTGGCTGTGTCTCTGAATTGTCTCAGTTCTGTGTCTTGTGTACCCAATTTTGGCTGTGTCTCTGGATTGTCTCAGTCCTGTGTCTTGTGTACCCAATGTTGGCTGTGTCTCTGGATTGTCTCAGTCCTATGTATTGTGTACCCAATGTTGGCTGTGTTTCTGGATTGTCTCAGTCCTGTGTCTTGTGTACCCAATGTTGGCTGTGTCTCTGGATTGTCTCAGTCCTATGTATTGTGTACCCAATGTTGGCTGTGTCTCTGGATTGTCTTCATCCTGTGTCTTGTGTACCCAATGTTGGCCGTGTCTCTGGATTGTCTCAGTCCTGTGTCTTGTGTACCCAATGTTGGCTGTGTCTCTGGATTGTCTCAGTCCTATGTCTTGTGTACCCAATGTTGACTGTGTCTCTGGATTGTCTCAGTCCTGTGTCTTGTGTACCCAATGTTGGCTGTGTCTCTGGATTGTCTTCATCCTGTGTCTTGTGTACCCAATGTTGGCTGTGTCTCTGGATTATCTCAGTCCTGTGTCTTGTGTACCCAATGTTGGCTGTGTCTCTGGATTGTCTCAATCTTGTGTACCCAATGTTGGCTGTGTTTCTGGATTGTCTCAGTCCTGTGTCTTGTGTACCCAATGTTGGCTGTGTCTCTGGATTGTCTCAGTCCTGTGTCTTGTGTACCCAATGTTGGCTGTGTCTCTGGATTGTCTTCATCCTGTGTCTTGTGTACCCAATGTTGGCTGTGTCTCTGGATTATCTCAGTCCTGTGTCTTGTGTACCCAATGTTGGCTGTGTCTCTGGATTGTCTCAGTCTTGTGTACCCAATGTTGGCTGTGTTTCTGGATTGTCTCAGTCCTGTGTCTTATGTACCCAATGTTGGCTGTGTCTCTGGATTGTCTCAGTCATGTGTCTTGTGTACCCAATGTTGGCTGTGTCTCTGGATTTTCTCAGTCCTGTGTCTTGTGTACCCAATGTTGGCTGTGTCTCTGGATTGTCTCAGTCCTGTGTCTTGTGTACCTAATGTTGGCTGTGTCTCTGGATTGTCTCAGTCCTGTGTCTTGTGTACCCAATGTTGGTTGTGTCTCTGGATTGTCTTCATCCTGTGTCTTGTGTACCCAATGTTGGCTGTGTCTCTGGATTGTCTCAGTCCTGTGTCTTGTGTACCCAATGTTGGCTGTGTCTCTGGATTGTCCCAGTCCTGTGTCTTGTGTACCCAATGTTGGCTGTGTCTCTGGATTGTCTTCATCCTGTGTCTTGTGTACCCAATGTTGGCTGTGTCTCTGGATTGTCTCAGTCCTGTGTATTGTGTACCCAATGTTGGCTGTGTCTCTGGATTTTCTCAGTCCTGTGTTTTGTGTACCCAATGTTGGCTGTGTCTCTGGATTGTCTCAGTCCTGTGTCTTGTGTACCCAATGTTGGCTGTGTCTCTAGATTATCTCAGTCCTGTGTTTTGTGTACCCAATGTTGGCTGTGTCTCTGGATTGTCTCAGTCCTGTGTCTTGTGTACCCAATGTTGGCTGTGTCTCTGGATTGTCTCAGTCCTGTGTCTTGTGTACCCAATGTTGGCTGTGTTTCTGGATTGTCTCAGTCCTGTGTCTTGTGTACCCAATGTTGGCTGTGTCTCTGGATTGTCTCAGTCCTGTGTCTTGTGTACCCAATGTTGGCTGTGTCTCTGGATTGTCTCAGTCCTGTGTCTTGTGTACCCAATGTTGGTTGTGTCTCTGGATTTTCTCAGTCCTGTGTCTTGTGTACCCAATGTTGGCTGTGTCTCTGGATTGTCTCAGTCCTGTGTCTTGTGTACCCAATGTTGGCCGTGTCTCTGGATTGTCTCAGTCCTGTGTCTTGTGTACCCAATGTTGGCTGTATCTCTGAATTGTCTCAGTCCTGTGTCTTGTGTACCCAATGTTGGCCGTGTCTCTGAATTGTCTCAGTCCTGTGTCTTGTGTACCCAATTTTGGCTGTGTCTCTGGATTGTCTCAGTCCTGTGTCTTGTGTACCCAATGTTGGCAGTGTCTCTGGATTGTCTCAGTCCTGTGTCTTATGTACCCAATGTTGGATGTGTCTCTGGATTGTCTCAGTCATGTGTCTTGTGTACCCAATGTTGGCTGTGTCTCTGGATTGTCTAAGTCATGTGTCTTGTGTACCCAATGTTGGCTGTGTCTCTGGATTGTCTCAGTCCTGTGTCTTGTGTACCCAATGTTGGCTGTGTCTCTGGATTGTCTCAGTCTTGTGTACCCAATGTTGGCTGTGTCTCTGGATTTTCTCAGTCCTGTGTCTTGTGTACCCAATGTTGGCTGTGTCTCTGGATTGTCTCAGTCCTGTGTCTTGTGTACCCAATGTTGGCTGTGTTTCTGGATTGTCTCAGTCCTGTGTCTTGTGTACCCAATGTTGTCTGTGTCTCTGGATTGTCTCAGTCCTGTGTCTTATGTACCCAATGTTGGCTGTGTCTCTGGATTGTCTCAGTCCTATGTATTGTGTACCCAATGTTGGCTGTGTCTCTGGATTGTCTCAGTCCTGTGTTTTGTGTACCCAATGTTGGTTGTGTCTCTGGATTTTCTCAGTCCTGTGTCTTGTGTACCCAATGTTGGCTGTGTCTCTGGATTGTCTCAGTCCTGTGTCTTATGTATCCAATGTTGGCTGTGTCTCTGGATTGTCTCAGTCCTGTGTCTTGTGTACCCAATGTTGGCTGTGTCTCTGGATTGTCTCAGTCCTGTGTCTTGTGTACCCAATGTTGGCTGTGTCTCTGGATTATCTCAGTCCTGTGTCTTGTGTACCCAATGTTGGCTGTGTCTCTGGATTTTCTCAGTCCTGTGTCTTGTGTACCCAATGTTGGCTGTGTCTCTGGATTGTCTCAGTCCTGTGTCTTGTGTACCCAATGTTGGCCGTGTCTTTGGATTTTCTCAGTCCTGTGTCTTGTGTACCCAATGTTGGCTGTGTCTCTGAATTGTCTCAGTCCTGTGTCTTGTGTACCCAATTTTGGCTGTGTCTCTGGATTGTCTCAGTCCTGTGTCTTGTGTACCCAATGTTGGCTGTGTCTCTGGATTGTCTCAGTCCTATGTATTGTGTACCCAATGTTGGCTGTGTTTCTGGATTGTCTCAGTCCTGTGACTTGTGTACCCAATGTTGGCTGTGTCTCTGGATTGTCTCAGTCCTATGTATTGTGTACCCAATGTTGGCCGTGTCTTTGGATTTTCTCAGTCCTGTGTCTTGTGTACCCAATGTTGGCTGTGTCTCTGAATTGTCTCAGTCCTGTGTCTTGTGTACCCAATGTTGACCGTGTCTCTGAATTGTCTCAGTCCTGTGTCTTGTGTACCCAATTTTGGCTGTGTCTCTGGATTGTCTCAGTCCTGTGTCTTGTGTATCCAATGTTGGCAGTGTCTCTGGATTGTCTCAGTCCTGTGTCTTATGTACCCAATGTTGGCTGTGTCTCTGGATTGTCTCAGTCATGTGTCTTGTGTACCCAATGTTGGCTGTGTCTCTGGATTGTCTCAGTCCTGTGTCTTGTGTACCCAATGTTGGCTGTGTCTCTGGATTGTCTCAGTCTTGTGTACCCAATGTTGGCTGTGTCTCTGGATTTTCTCAGTCCTGTGTCTTGTGTACCCAATGTTGGCTGTGTCTCTGGATTGTCTCAGTCCTGTGTCTTGTGTACCCAATGTTGGCTGTGTTTCTGGATTGTCTCAGTCCTGTGTCTTGTGTACCCAATGTTGTCTGTGTCTCTGGATTGTCTCAGTCCTGTGTCTTATGTACCCAATGTTGGCTGTGTCTCTGGATTGTCTCAGTCCTATGTATTGTGTACCCAATGTTGGCTGTGTCTCTGGATTGTCTCAGTCCTGTGTTTTGTGTACCCAATGTTGGTTGTGTCTCTGGATTTTCTCAGTCCTGTGTCTTGTGTACCCAATGTTGGCTGTGTCTCTGGATTGTCTCAGTCCTGTGTCTTATGTATCCAATGTTGGCTGTGTCTCTGGATTGTCTCAGTCCTGTGTCTTGTGTACCCAATGTTGGCTGTGTCTCTGGATTGTCTCAGTCCTGTGTCTTGTGTACCCAATGTTGGCTGTGTCTCTGGATTATCTCAGTCCTGTGTCTTGTGTACCCAATGTTGGCTGTGTCTCTGGATTTTCTCAGTCCTGTGTCTTGTGTACCCAATGTTGGCTGTGTCTCTGGATTGTCTCAGTCCTGTGTCTTGTGTACCCAATGTTGGCCGTGTCTTTGGATTTTCTCAGTCCTGTGTCTTGTGTACCCAATGTTGGCTGTGTCTCTGAATTGTCTCAGTTCTGTGTCTTGTGTACCCAATTTTGGCTGTGTCTCTGGATTGTCTCAGTCCTGTGTCTTGTGTACCCAATGTTGGCTGTGTCTCTGGATTGTCTCAGTCCTATGTATTGTGTACCCAATGTTGGCTGTGTTTCTGGATTGTCTCAGTCCTGTGACTTGTGTACCCAATGTTGGCTGTGTCTCTGGATTGTCTCAGTCCTATGTATTGTGTACCCAATGTTGGCCGTGTCTTTGGATTTTCTCAGTCCTGTGTCTTGTGTACCCAATGTTGGCTGTGTCTCTGAATTGTCTCAGTCCTGTGTCTTGTGTACCCAATGTTGGCTGTGTCTCTGGATTGTCTCAGTCCTGTGTCTTGTGTACCCAATGTTGGCTGTGTCTCTGGATTATCTCAGTCCTGTGTCTTGTGTACCCAATGTTGGCTGTGTCTCTGGATTTTCTCAGTCCTGTGTCTTGTGTACCCAATGTTGGCTGTGTCTCTGGATTTTCTCAGTCCTGTGTCTTGTGTACCCAATGTTGGCTGTGTCTCTGAATTGTCTCAGTCCTGTGTCTTGTGTACCCAATTTTGGCTGTGTCTCTGGATTGTCTCAGTCCTGTGTCTTGTGTACCCAATGTTGGCTGTGTCTCTGGATTGTCTCAGTCCTATGTATTGTGTACCCAATGTTGGCTGTGTTTCTGGATTGTCTCAGTCCTGTGACTTGTGTACCCAATGTTGGCTGTGTCTCTGGATTGTCTCAGTCCTATGTATTGTGTACCCAATGTTGGCCGTGTCTTTGGATTTTCTCAGTCCTGTGTCTTGTGTACCCAATGTTGGCTGTGTCTCTGAATTGTCTCAGTCCTGTGTCTTGTGTACCCAATGTTGGCTGTGTCTCTGGATTGTCTCAGTCCTGTGTCTTGTGTACCCAATGTTGGCTGTGTCTCTGGATTATCTCAGTCCTGTGTCTTGTGTACCCAATGTTGGCTGTGTCTCTGGATTTTCTCAGTCCTGTGTCTTGTGTACCCAATGTTGGCTGTGTCTCTGGATTTTCTCAGTCCTGTGTCTTGTGTACCCAATGTTGGCTGTGTCTCTGAATTGTCTCAGTCCTGTGTCTTGTGTACCCAATTTTGGCTGTGTCTCTGGATTGTCTCAGTCCTGTGTCTTGTGTACCCAATGTTGGCTGTGTCTCTGGATTGTCTCAGTCCTATGTATTGTGTACCCAATGTTGGCTGTGTTTCTGGATTGTCTCAGTCCTGTGACTTGTGTACCCAATGTTGGCTGTGTCTCTGGATTGTCTCAGTCCTGTGTCTTGTGTACCCAATGTTGGCTGTGTCTCTGGATTGTCTCAGTCCTGTGTCTTGTGTACCCAATGTTGGCTGTGTCTCTGGATTATCTCAGTCCTGTGTCTTGTGTACCCAATGTTGGCTGTGTCTCTGGATTTTCTCAGTCCTGTGTCTTGTGTACCCAATGTTGGCTGTTTCTCTGGATTGTCTCAGTCCTGTGTCTTGTGTACCCAATGTTGGCCGTGTCTTTGGATTTTCTCAGTCCTGTGTCTTGTGTACCCAATGTTGGCTGTGTCTCTGAATTGTCTCAGTCCTGTGTCTTGTGTACCCAATTTTGGCTGTGTCTCTGGATTGTCTCAGTCCTGTGTCTTGTGTACCCAATGTTGGCTGTGTCTCTGGATTGTCTCAGTCCTATGTATTGTGTACCCAATGTTGGCTGTGTTTCTGGATTGTCTCAGTCCTGTGACTTGTGTACCCAATGTTGGCTGTGTCTCTGGATTGTCTCAGTCCTATGTATTGTGTACCCAATGTTGGCCGTGTCTTTGGATTTTCTCAGTCCTGTGTCTTGTGTACCCAATGTTGGCTGTGTCTCTGAATTGTCTCAGTCCTGTGTCTTGTGTACCCAATGTTGACCGTGTCTCTGAATTGTCTCAGTCCTGTGTCTTGTGTACCCAATTTTGGCTGTGTCTCTGGATTGTCTCAGTCCTGTGTCTTGTGTACCCAATGTTGGCAGTGTCTCTGGATTGTCTCAGTCCTGTGTCTTATGTACCCAATGTTGGCTGTGTCTCTGGATTGTCTCAGTCATGTGTCTTGTGTACCCAATGTTGGCTGTGTCTCTGGATTGTCTAAGTCATGTGTCTTGTGTACCCAATGTTGGCTGTGTCTCTGGATTGTCTCATCCCTGTGTCTTGTGTACCCAATGTTGGCTGTGTCTCTGGATTGTCTCAGTCCTGTGTCTTATTTACCAAATGTTGACCATGTCTCTGAATTGTCTCAGTCCTGTGTCTTGTGTACCCAATTTTGGCTGTGTCTCTGGATTGTCTCAGTCCTGTGTCTTGTGTACCCAATGTTGGCAGTGTCTCTGGATTGTCTCAGTCCTGTGTCTTATGTACCCAATGTTGGCTGTGTCTCTGGATTGTCTCAGTCCTGTGTCTTGTGTACCCAATGTTGGCTGTGTCTCTGGATTGTCTCAGTCATGTGTCTTGTGTACCCAATGTTGGCTGTGTCTCTGGATTGTCTCAGTCCTGTGTCTTGTGTACCCAATTTTGGCTGTGTCTCTGGATTGTCTCAGTCCTGTGTCTTGTGTACCCAATGTTGGCAGTGTCTCTGGATTGTCTCAGTCCTGTGTCTTGTGTACCCAATGTTGGCTGTGTCTCTGGATTGTCTCAGTCCTGTGTCTTGTGTACCCAATGTTGGCTGTGTCTCTGGATTGTCTCAGTCCTGTGTCTTGTGTACCCAATGTTGACTGTGTCTCTGAATTGTCTCAGTCATGTGTCTTGTGTACCCAATGTTGACTGTGTCTCTGGATTGTCTCAGTCCTGTGTCTTGTGTACCCAATGTTGGCTGTGTCTCTGAATTGTCCATATTTGATTGCGATTCGGTTTTCTTTAAAGTTTATATAACTGAGCACAGAAATGAAACTGAATGACGTATGCACGTATCATCATAGGAAGTAATGCTGTTGTAGCTATATAGCAGCGCATTGCTTATAATATGTTCTAGCATTACTGTTTTAATAACTAAATTGTAAATAATCTCTGCTTCAATTACAAAATGACATTTTGGTGTCGTTGACTTTTCAATGACGAGAAAAATAATAAATTAAATAGAGAATATTTATATATTACTGAGTAAACATAAAGTGACTTTGGCTTTATCTTAATCCCTGTTTTGATAAATAAAATATAAGACAGAAGCATTACGATTATATTAGAATAGCTTGAACACGTGTTTCGTTACATCATAACTAGACAGCAGTACGAACTATTACTTTGAAGTAGCTTGAACAGGTGTTCCATTATATCCGGTATCATAAAAGGAACATGATCTTATTTACAATATAAATATGGGTTCTCTATAAATATAATAATTGAGGATTCTGACCATGCATATTTTTAATTTCACGGAGAAGGTCAATATTTACAAGGTTGTATATATTAACAATGGATGAGATATTAACTCTTCGCTAAGCTTTCAATTTGATTATTCAAGGACTTTGAAAGGTCAAGCATCTTCTTCCCCAGGGGGTCCACATCAACTTTCAATACGTGACCAATACTCTAGAAGACAGTCAACCATGAACGTTAAAGAGTTTAACAGTGTTGCTGTTTTTAGATAATGTAGCATAAATATTCGGTCTTTTTAGCATAGCCTAGTGACAGCCGGAACCTTTGAACCGTAATGAAAGCGGGAGGTTTGGCGCTTTAAAATCTGATTCAACCCACCATTTCTTTAGAAATGCCTGTACCAAGTCAGGGTCATTACGGTTTTCACAGTTTTCCGGTTGTTGACTGATTTTGTCTGTTTATATAATTATGAGTTTTGACTTTCCCTTTGTAAGATTGTTCGGAGTTCGGTAATTTTGTTATTACCCTTATTGGGAAGGTCGGGTAACTAAGGGTTATGTGTGAGTATTGAAACTTTCAATACTATTTTATTTGTATACTGGAGGTAAAGTTTATTTGTGGAGGTAGAGGACTATCCTGAGTAAAAACCACTTACCCCGCGGTTGGCAAACGGTATCACTTAAAGTTACATAGAGTACAACTCGTCACGAGCAAAGACGGGAGTGAGTAACTTTTGGTATTACGATATACGATGGGTACAGCTGCGGGCTACAAAGTCAGGACCATTTGCATATTGCACCAGAATTAAAACCTTATCCATTTATATATTCGAAAATACGAAAATCGCACCCATACATATACTAACCAGTTATTTTGTTGCGAGGTTTGGGCCCATAAAACTAGTTTTACCGCACAATTCTTTATTAAAGTACATGTACTAAGCCATCAGCTGTTATGTAAATGTGTGCTTGGGATATCAGTTTTACCTCTTTCTACGATTTTTCTATTTGATTTTGGAACTCTACCGACAGTGTGGTATTTTTGTAGGAACTCTACCGACAGTGTGGTATTTTTGTAGGAACTCTACCGACAGTGTGGTATTTTTGTAGGAACTCTACCGACAGTGTGGTATTTTTGTAGGAACTCTACCGACAGTGTGGTATTTTTGTAGGAACTCTACCGACAGTGTGGTATTTTTGTAGGAACTCTACCGACAGTGTGGTATTTTTGTAGGAACTCTACCGACAGTGTGGTATTTTTGTAGGAACTCTACCGACAGTGTGGTATTTTTGTAGGAACTCTACCGACAGTGTGGTATTTTTGTAGGAACTCTACCGACAGTGTGGTATTTTTGTAGGAACTCTACCGACAGTGTGGTATTTTTGTAGGAACTCTACCGACAGTGTGGTATTTTTGTAGGAACTCTACCGACAGTGTGGTATTTTTGTAGGAACTCTACCGACAGTGTGGTATTTTTGTAGGAACTCTACCGACAGTGTGGTATTTTTGTAGGAACTCTACCGACAGTGTGGTATTTTTGTAGGAACTCTACCGACAGTGTGGTATTTTTGTAGGAACTCTACCGACAGTGTGGTATTTTTGTAGGAACTCTACCGACAGTGTGGTATTTTTGTAGGAACTCTACCGACAGTGTGGTATTTTTGTAGGAACTCTACCGACAGTGTGGTATTTTTGTAGGAACTCTACCGACAGTGTGGTATTTTTGTAGGAACTCTACCGACAGTGTGGTATTTTTGTAGGAACTCTACCGACAGTGTGGTATTTTTGTAGGAACTCTACCGACAGTGTGGTATTTTTGTAGGAACTCTACCGACAGTGTGGTATTTTTGTAGGAACTCTACCGACAGTGTGGTATTTTTGTAGGAACTCTACCGACAGTGTGGTATTTTTGTAGGAACTCTACCGACAGTGTGGTATTTTTGTAGGAACTCTACCGACAGTGTGGTATTTTTGTAGGAACTCTACCGACAGTGTGGTATTTTTGTAGGAACTCTACCGACAGTGTGGTATTTTTGTAGGTACTCTACCGACAGTGTGGTATTTTTGTAGGAACTCTACCGACAGTGTGGTATTTTTGTAGGAACTCTACCGACAGTGTGGTATTTTTGTAGGAACTCTACCGACAGTGTGGTATTTTTGTAGGAACTCTACCGACAGTGTGGTATTTTTGTAGGAACTCTACCGACAGTGTGGTATTTTTGTAGGAACTCTACCGACAGTGTGGTATTTTTGTAGGAACTCTACCGACAGTGTGGTATTTTTGTAGGAACTCTACCGACAGTGTGGTATTTTTGTAGGAACTCTACCGACAGTGTGGTATTTTTGTAGGAACTCTACCGACAGTGTGGTATTTTTGTAGGAACTCTACCGACAGTGTGGTATTTTTGTAGGAACTCTACCGACAGTGTGGTATTTTTGTAGGAACTCTACCGACAGTGTGGTATTTTTGTAGGAACTCTACCGACAGTGTGGTATTTTTGTAGGAACTCTACCGACAGTGTGGTATTTTTGTAGGAACTCTACCGACAGTGTGGTATTTTTGTAGGAACTCTACCGACAGTGTGGTATTTTTGTAGGAACTCTACCGACAGTGTGGTATTTTTGTAGGAACTCTACCGACAGTGTGGTATTTTTGTAGGAACTCTACCGACAGTGTGGTATTTTTGTAGGAACTCTACCGACAGTGTGGTATTTTTGTAGGAACTCTACCGACAGTGTGGTATTTTTGTAGGAACTCTACCGACAGTGTGGTATTTTTGTAGGAACTCTACCGACAGTGTGGTATTTTTGTAGGAACTCTACCGACAGTGTGGTATTTTTGTAGGAACTCTACCGACAGTGTGGTATTTTTGTAGGAACTCTACCGACAGTGTGGTATTTTTGTAGGAACTCTACCGACAGTGTGGTATTTTTGTAGGAACTCTACCGACAGTGTGGTATTTTTGTAGGAACTCTACCGACAGTGTGGTATTTTTGTAGGAACTCTACCGACAGTGTGGTATTTTTGTAGGAACTCTACCGACAGTGTGGTATTTTTGTAGGAACTCTACCGACAGTGTGGTATTTTTGTAGGAACTCTACCGACAGTGTGGTATTTTTGTAGGAACTCTACCGACAGTGTGGTATTTTTGTAGGAACTCTACCGACAGTGTGGTATTTTTGTAGGAACTCTACCGACAGTGTGGTATTTTTGTAGGAACTCTACCGACAGTGTGGTATTTTTGTAGGAACTCTACCGACAGTGTGGTATTTTTGTAGGAACTCTACCGACAGTGTGGTATTTTTGTAGGAACTCTACCGACAGTGTGGTATTTTTGTAGGAACTCTACCGACAGTGTGGTATTTTTGTAGGAACTCTACCGACAGTGTGGTATTTTTGTAAGAACTCTACCGACAGTGTGGTATTTTTGTAGGAACTCTACCGACAGTGTGGTATTTTTGTAGGAACTCTATCGACAGTGTGGTATTTTTGTAGGAACTCTACCGACAGTGTGGTATTTTTGTAGGAACTCTACCGACAGTGTGGTATTTTTGTAGGAACTCTACCGACAGTGTGGTATTTTTGTAGGAACTCTACCGACAGTGTGGTATTTTTGTAGGAACTCTACCGACAGTGTGGTATTTTTGTAGGAACTCTATCGACAGTGTGGTATTTTTGTAGGAACTCTACCGACAGTGTGGTATTTTTGTAGGAACTCTACCGACAGTGTGGTATTTTTGTAGGAACTCTACCGACAGTGTGGTATTTTTGTAGGAACTCTACCGACAGTGTGGTATTTTTGTAGGAACTCTACCGACAGTGTGGTATTTTTGTAAGAACTCTACCGACAGTGTGGTATTTTGTGCTTTCCATTTTATTCATACACATTTAGGTTGAAAAGTCAATCAAATACCAAGTATGCACTTGATAGGATTATATTATAATATAAACTTTCGTCAGTGAATATAGATGAATTTGTCCTATCAATGAAAAAACTAAGTACTTGTAGGATATGTTTTAGTTTAAATCATTTGGTATCTTAAAGTGAGGGTTTCTATTAACAAGGAAGCTACTGTTTCAACTCAGGAGTACATGCACAAACACACCTATATCTTTATCAGATTGTAGGTATCATTAAGCGAATCATAAAAACACCTTTGCTCGTATCCTTTGTAAAGAAAGTCAATATGACCTTTATGATATATCATAGGTAAAAATTACATCACAAAACTTTTGTTGGCTGTATAAACACACGTATATATATATTTTAATCTTTTGTCAGATTTTAACATTCATATGAATGTATTGTACTCAATAAGTAGGTAAACATTTTAATATTTTTTTTGAATGTACAGATTAGGTTGTCAAAGGCATGCATACAAATCATGATATCGTTTCGACGGACATACGAGCGCCATATATCAAACCCAGATATACGTTTAGTACAGCAGTAAATAACCAAAATCAGAGAGATTGTCGTTTGTATCATATATATCTACGTTTTTATTACTATTACTGGGTCGATACCTAAGGTTGCGGACTATTAGTCCCCGAGGGTTACTCCCGCACTTGTAGTTAGTACTTTGACGCTAATATTGTTTATTACTTCTATTTATTATTGTAATTTATAGTTCCTAAATAATATAATAATTATTAAAACCAATGTTCTCCTCCCTCAGGCATAGGTGACCTTAGCCGCGTTTTGGCTGTTCTGTTTATGCTCTTTGGTATTCCTGCTCCCAAAACTTCTAAATTATTTGGCTTTCCAATTAACTGACTTCGAGCGTACAAAGCTTATTCCAGAAAAGTGCCGTGGGCACTAAATTTGATATCTACATTTTTATTATGGCGACTGGTTTTCTTCACAGAGGCATACCGGACTATCCTCCATTTGATATGCTCTTCGAATACTGTTACCCTTGGAAAGTTCTTGGCAACACCTTTATCCTAAATGTAGATTCCCAGGAGTCCGATATTAGGTATATATATGATAACAAAGTGATATGCATTATAATACAATCTTGGCATTAAAATATATTGTGTATTTTATGGAGAATCATAAAAAAACTTCAACATTACAATATTAAAATCGGTCAATAATAAAGAAAACGTGTACATTTCATTTCAGGAAATGGGTAAGCTTGACGTTATACAGTGGACAACAAAGTCGGTTAATAATGGAAACGATAGACCACCAATACATGCTTGTTTTGGATTATATCCCAAACTGTTTACTGCAAATAGATTCATATACAAAGGGTCGATGATTGGTGACGATTTAGAAAAACCGGAAATTAGTGTTGTGAAAGCCAGACGATTCAAACCTGGGACAGAGAGGTATTGGCAAGGAGAACTTGATCAAAATCGATATTCAACGGAGATGGCTTTGGTTTTCACTGACCAAACACTCGCTGCCAAAATAGATGTAGTTGACCAATATCTGGCACCATTACACGGTCGTACAAAATGGGATAAGGTATGCCTGAAGATGAAACCAAGATATTTTCGACGATTGTTAAAATTTGAAATAGTTTTAATCGAAAATGCCGTGCGAAATTTACAGTTTTTTGATAACGATACAAATTTGGACGCCTTTTCACATTTTTCATATTCACAAAGTAACGGACAAAGTTTGCTACACTCATTTAAAGGTGGTAAAACAGGCGAGGGAACATATCTGTTGCTTACACCAAAAATGTATACGCACAAATTTGACATTCACATGTGGTTTAAAAAACATACATGTAATAACATTTGTAAAAAGTTTAAAAGACCAATAGACGCCAGTCAGCCTGATAAACCAACAGATATTGGTACCGATGCAGTGTTTTATAATTTTGAAAGTGAAAGTAAACCAACATATGAAAAAGACAAATATTCAAGCGAAAACCCGAACGAAACACCGAACGAAACTGGGGATAAGTATGTAAATTTGGAAACGACGTTTGGGGCAAAGTCCTGTGACGGTACATATTCTGTTGTTACAGCCGTGGTCCATTCAGAAAATGAAGGTAAATACGAACCGTTATCTGTGATTGAAACCGACGAGTGTTCCTTAAATAATCAATCATGTCCAAAATATGACGACGTCACTAGTCGCCACAACTTCACTGAACATCAAACACATCAATACAATGACACAAAGAATGAATTTTGTGAACCTGACTGTCTTGATGGGAATGACATTTTTATGGAGTCTATCACTTCCGAGGAATTCAAGGAAGGTGATTTTAATAAATCAGACATTGAAAATCAATACTTACAAAGCGCTCTTCTTGCCAGGAATGAAAACGGATTTGAACTAGCAACAGATGAACTCGACTGCAATGAAAATGATACGTATATTGCTAATGTAGAAGCATCGACGCTTGTAATCAGACAACACCCAAATGTCGTCAATGCAACGGACAGAGAGTGGGACAGTTTGGTATATTTAAACGAAAACGGTACATTTTTACAGAAAAAATCACATTCTGGCTACGCGACCGAATCCGATTTGAACTTAGTTGAAACGATTTCAATTGACACTTCTCTTCAAGATAGAGACGCACACTTCGACACATTAAATCATTCTTTGAATGACGAGACGGAGGTTTACCTACAAAATACTGAGATTTTACCCAATTTAGAATTGGAATCTAAAATGCATATCGACAGTAATGATATTGTGGAAGACACCTCCAGTCAGCCCAATATAGAGAAAGGGCAGCTTACAACTGAAAGCAAAGATGACATATCTCACGTGTCAGTTGATCAGACAATGAGTTGTCGTGAGCCACAAAGAGCAGTAAACGATCGAAATCTGCAAAATGTGAGTCAATGTGATATCCAGGAACCCCAGGAAATCTGTGAAGAGGAATCCATGTTGGTTTCGATTCCTGATATATCCTCAGAGTCCTTAAATGCAGATTCAATGGATATTTCAGAACACACATCATTGCTTTTTTCAGATATTCAAAACCAACAGGATAAAACACAACAAACATTAAATACAGAACAAATGATCTCGTGCAACGACAGTAATCAACTTATTTTATTCGAAGAGCAAGACACAAATGATAACACTCAATTGCCAAGTCATATATACGAAGAGTCAGATATTGCAATCGATCAACATTCCATCCATGATATGAATTCACAAGAACCAGTTTATTCGGAAAGTAGAACTGGAGAGGTTTGCCTCGAATACTCGAATACAATGAACGGACAACAGGAAGATAATTCCCATAACCAAATCATTCCACACGCCACCACAAGACTTGAAAGCAAACAAACATCAGAGGTGAAGGACGTGTGTTTGTTGGAGAGCAAACCACAATTACAAAATGAACAGATTTTATTCAATTTCAATGAGAATCCAGATAATGATGTCAACAGACCGGCGAATCCAGACTTTTTAGTCAAATATAACTTGCAAAATTATGTGGATGCAAACGAGAAAGAAGTAAACAAGGACATTCCGAGTACACAGCAAACTAACAAAGAAACGTATAAAGATATTCCGACAACACAACAAACTAACAAGGTAACATCGGCAATAGAAACCGTGGTGGATCAACGCAATGTGAGGAACGCAGTTCATGAAACAATAGAAACCGTGGTGGATCAACGCAATGTGAGGAACGCAGTTCATGAAACAATAGAACCAGATATGTCACCCAAACCGTTGCAGTCTTCCTTACGATCTGGTAAAAAACCTTCAGGAAGAAATGTTAAATTTGCAGATGATGTAATTAAGCAAGAAATCTTTATCGACAGACACCAGACGGAAAATATCCTGTTACAGAAGTCACCGAATTTAACATCTGTGGTTACTAGGACATGCCCAAATCAAACAAATACCATTATTTTGGAATCTTTGCAAGCAGATGTGAACCTTATGGACCCTAACTGGTATTCACATATTCCGTGTGAATGTTGTGACAACGAAAATATTACAGGGCGTGATTGAACTTTACATTCAATACTATACACAATATAAAATGTTAAAATACGAGTAGTGCACTGGGACATGTCACCAGAACACAATGATAAAATCAATAATGTTTAGTATATGTGAACATAACAACATTGGAAATGTTATCTAGGCCTAAAATAAATCTAGTATTTACCTACTCACAACTAAAAACTGCCGTTATCCCCAAAATTGTAATTTCAATATACATATTTATAGGTATTTTGTACCATGTTGTTTTATCTCAGCCATTTGTTCTGGTGACTGATGTAAAAATCAAAGTACATTTATATTTTACCCACTCTAAATATTTATAAAATTGTGAGTTGGTAGACATCAATCCAACAAATATTGCATGTAGGACCTACTAATTGAGATTTTATTTTTTCCATATCAAAATTATTCATTTATTATCACTAATTCTTTAAAACTTTATTAAAAATCACTATAGGCTAATTTAGAACAAATCAGTCATATGCTTAATGTTGAATTTAAATTAAAAAACAACAACATGAGTTTTAACCCACCATTCAACCCACCATTTCTTTAGAAATGCCTGTACCAAGTCAGGGTCATTACGGTTTTCACAGTTTTCCGGCTGTTGACTGATTTTGTCTGTTTATATAATTATGAGTTTTGACTTTCCCTTTGTAAGATTGTTCGGAGTTCGGTAATTTTGTTATTACCTTTATTTATTCCATAATTGTATTTGCTAGATAGTACATATATAATAATGGATTTGGATTGCTATCTTTGAGGGTTAGGGGTTTATGGTGCTTAACACGACTTTCAACAATAGTTCAGCTATACCGTGGCTATCTTTGATATATAAAAGAAACCAGCTAACTGCAGTATTGATAACATAGAAATTAAAATTCTACGTCATTGTTGGCACGTTTTTGCAGTCTTTGAACAATTATTTTTCTCCAAAAGTCACAATATTATTTTGTATGGTGAGTTATTAAATACGACAAAATAAAACAAAGCGATATTTCAAATCTTGAAAATAACAGGTACAAATATACCATGCCCTGAGATTTATTTTTATACCTTGAATATCAATTTTTATTGTTTTCGTGGGTATCAACAAGTCATGAAAAGCACAAATTCGAATATCAGTGAGCATTTTTCTATCTGTTTATACATGAAAATTGGCACGAACGGAATCAAACGAAACCACAACAGAAGTTAGATACTCGATGCATGCAGTACAAGTTGTATACATATAACTAGAGACAGTTTCTTAATATTAAATTACAATCCGTTTTATTCAGAAACACAGAAACACTATTTCACCATATAATCATATAAGCAAGAGTAAATGGAATCATTGTTTGCTAAATTCAAGAAATACTGCAAAGCAAACATAATTATGTACATACGGTTTATTAGTGATATTAATATATTCGCAAAGCTCTCATAAAGGGGAAATAACTCTTGAAATAAAATATTATTTTATTTTCAAATTGACTTCAAAGTAAACTGCTTAACACTAATAGTACTTTAAATACCTCCTGAACTACTATATAATAGGTTATACAACACTCTTGTTCGCCATGGTTCTCCTTAATCAGATATACATAATTCTTTATATTTTAACACGGTCAAAATGTTTACCGTGGTCATAGTCAAACCCTGCCAAAAATGAAACACACGTAAACAAATGCTTAATTTATTCATTCATTAAAATTCAATTAATTCTCAATTTTCAACAATTATTCCATGAAGTATTGCTAGTTCCTCAATCTTCGGAAAAAAATGTTGCTTAGATATTAAAAATCAAAATTCATGTTTAGGGTAGACTGTGATAGCATATTATAATACAGAAACATTTCTATTAATATGTGCGGTCACATGAAGCTGTTGTATTGGTTTTTGAACGGAACGAAATTCACGACAATGTCTTGTCAACATGTGATTGTACTTTAACACCAAGTGAGCAAGCAGCTATATCATGAGTTGACAGCACTAGTTATGTAGTGCCTAACTAACAGAAGCAGTTCTCAATTTGCCAATGATTGGATAAGAGAATATTCAACTGTTATGTGATCGAGTGATTGTTGTTTAATGCCAAGTGAGAAATTTGTCAGCTATATCATGGGGAGAACAATGTATAGGGTTAGGGTGTTTAACGTCACTTTCAACAATACTTCAGTTATATCATGGCGGTCTGTTTTATTAGTGAAGGAAACGGGAGTACTCGGAGAGAACAAGATATATGATGCCAATGATGTCCACTTTATACTAGACCATCAAGCTTAGTTGGAGTTGCATAGTGCTAGCTCACTGAAACAACAGTACGCGGGTAGACATGTTGTTCTACTCGGTCACAGTATTCTGATTCCGAGCCAACGAGCACAGGTAGACGTATTGTTATACTCGGCCACAATATTCTGATTCCGAGCCAACGAGCCTTTCTTTTTCTCTCTATAATGCTGCTTGCTTAGCGGAAAAGCAGCAAATACCAATGTTATATTCTTTCGTTTGACCAGGGATCGAGCATGCGATCTATCGCACTCTAGGTGAATGCGCTAACCTTTACACCACAGATGCTGTCGTTTCATTCAGCCATATTACATACACAAAGCATCATAGACATCACATATATGTACGTGTAAGTTGTCAGTAAACATGTTGATACGATTATATAAGAAACGTTAGAGTACAATACCGGTATTATGGATGGAGTACAATACCGGTATTATGGATGGGGTACAATACCAGTATTATGGATGGAGTACAATACCGGTATTATGGATGGAGTACAATACCGGTATTATGGAAGGGGTACAATATCGGTATTATGGATGCAGTACAATACCGGTATTATGGATGGAGTACAATACCGGTATTATGGATGGAGTACAATACCGGTATTATGGATGGGGTACAATACCGGTATTATGGATGGAGTACAATACCGGTATTATGGATGGAGTACAATACCGGTATTATGGATGGAGTACAATACCTTTATTATGGATGGGGTACAATACCGGTATTATGGATGGAGTAAAATACCGGTATTATGGATGCAGTACAATATCGGTATTATGGATGGAGTACAATACCGGTATTATGGATGGAGTACAATACCGGTATTATGGATGGAGTACAATACCGGTATTATGGATGGAGTACAATACCGGTATTATGGATGGAGTACAATACCGGTATTATGGATGGAGTACAATACCGGTATTATGGATGGGGTACAATAACGGTATTATGGATGGGGTACAATACCGGTATTATGGATGCAGTACAATACCGGTGTTATGGATGGAGTACAATACCGGTATTATAGATGAAGTACCTTACCGGTATTATGGATGGAGTACAATACCGGTATTATGGATGGAGTACAATACCGGTATTATGGATGCAGTACCATACCGGTATTATGAATGGAGTACAATACCGGTATTATGGATGGAGTACAATACCGGTATTATGGATGGAGTACAATACCGGTATTATGGATGCAGTACAATACCGGTATTATGGATGCAGTACAATACCGGTATTATGGATGGAAATTACAATACCGGTATTATGGATGGAAAATACAATACCGGTATTATGGATGCAGTACAATACCGGTATTATGGATGGAAAATACAATACCGGTATTATGGATGCAGTACAATACCGGTATTATGGATGGAGTACAATATCGGTATTATGGATGCAGTACAATACCGGTATTATGGATGCAGTACAATACCGGTATTATGAATAGAGTACAATACCGGTATTATGGATGCAGTACAATACCGGTATTATGGATGGAATACAATACCGGTATTATGGATGGGGTACAATACCGGTATTATGGATACAGTACAATACCGGTATTATGGATGGAGTACAATACCAGTATTATGGATGGAGTACAATACCGGTATTATGGATGGAGTACAATAACGGTTTTATGGATGCAGTACAATACCGGTATTATGGATAGAGTACAATACCGGTATTATGGATGCAGTACAATATCGGTATTATGGATGCAGTACAATACCGGTATTATGGATGCAGTACAATACCGGTATTATGGATGCAGTACAATACCGGTATTATGGATGCAGTACAATACCGGTATTATGGATGCAGTACAATACCGGTATTATGGATGGAAAATACAATACCGGTATTATGGATGCAGTACAATACCGGTATTATGGATGGAAAATACAATACCGGTATTATGGATGCAGTACAATACCGGTATTATGGATGGAGTACAATACCGGTATTATGGATGGAGTACACTACCGGTATTATGGATGCAGTACAATACCGGTATTATGGATAGAGTACAATACCGGTATTATGGATGCAGTACAATACCGGTATTATGGATGGAAAATACAATACCGGTATTATGGATGGAGTACAATACCGGTATTATGGATGGAGTACAATACCGGTATTATGGATACAGTACAATACCGGTATTATGGATGCAGTACAATACCGGTATTATGGATGCAGTACAATACCGGTATTATGGATGCAGTACAATACCGGTATTATGGATGCAGTACAATACTGGTATTATGGATGGAGTACAATACCGGTATTATGGATGGGGTACAATACCGGTATTATGGATACAGTACAATACCGATATTATGGATGGAGTACAATACCGGTATTATGGATGGAGTACAATACCGGTATTATGGATGGAGTACAATACCGGTTTTGTGGATGCAGTACAATACCGGTATTATGGATGCAGTACAAAATCGGTATTATGGATGCAGTACAATACCGGTATTATGGATGCAGTACAAAACCGGTATTATGGATGCAGTACAATACCGGTATTATGGATGCAGTACAATACCGGTATTATGGATGCAGTACAATACGGTATTATGGATAGAGTACAATACCGGTATTATGGATGCAGTACAATACCGGTATTATGGATGGAGTACAATACCGGTATTATGGATGGGGTACAATACCGGTATTATGGATACCGTACAATACCGGTATTATGGATACCGTACAATACCGGTATTATGGATGGAGTACAATACCGGTATTATGGATGGAGTACAATAACGGTTTTATGGATGCAGTACAATACTGGTATTATGGATAGAGTACAATACCGGTATTATGGATGCAGTACAATATTGGTATTATGGATGCAGTACAATACCGGTATTATGGATGCAGTACAATACCGGTATTATGGATGCAGTACAATACCGGTATTATGGATGCAGTACAATACCCGTATTATGGATGCAGTACAATATCGGTATTATGGATGCAGTACAATACCGGTACTATGGATGCAGTACAATACCGGTATTATGGATGCAGTACAATACCGGTATTATGGATAGAGTACAATACCGGTATTATGGATGGAGTACAATACCGGTATTATGGATGCAGTACAATACCGGTATTATGGATGCAGTACAATACCGGTATTATGGATGGAGTACAATACCGGTATTATGGATGGAATACAATACTGGTATTATGGATGGAGTACCATACCGGTATTATGGATGCAGTACCATACCGGTATTATGGATGCAATACAATACCGGTATTATGGATGGAGTACAATACCGGTATTATGGATGCAGTACAATACCGGTATTATGGATGGAGTACAATACCGGTATTATGGATGCAGTACAAAACCGGTATTATGGATGCAGTACAATACCGGTATTATGGATGGAAAATACAATACCGGTATTATGGATGCAGTACAATACCGGTATTATGGATGGAGTACAACACCAGTATTATGGATGCAGTACAATACCGGTATTATGGATGCAGTACAATACCGGTATTATGGATGCAGTACAATACTGGTATTATGGATGGAGTACAATACCGGTATTATGGATGGGGTACAATACCGGTATTATGGATACAGTACAATACCGATATTATGGATGGAGTACAATACCGGTATTATGGATGGAGTACAATACCGGTATTATGGATGGAGTACAATACCGGTTTTGTGGATGCAGTACAATATCGGTATTATGGATGCAGTACAAAATCGGTATTATGGATGCAGTACAATACCGGTATTATGGATGCAGTACAATACCGGTATTATGGATGCAGTACAATACCGGTATTATGGATGCAGTACAATACCGGTATTATGGATGCAGTACAATACCGGTATTATGGATAGAGTACAATACCGGTATTATGGATGCAGTACAATACCGGTATTATGGATGCAGTACAATACCGGTATTATGGATGGGGTACAATACCGGTATTATGGATACCGTACAATACCGGTATTATGGATACCGTACAATACCGGTATTATGGATGGAGTACAATACCGGTATTATGGATGGAGTACAATAACGGTTTTATGGATGCAGTACAATACCGGTATTATGGATAGAGTACAATACCGGTATTATGGATGCAATACAATATTGGTATTATGGATGCAGTACAATACCGGTATTATGGATGCAGTACAATACCGGTATTATGGATGCAGTACAATACCGGTATTATGGATGCAGTACAATACCGGTATTATGGATGCAGTACAATATCGGTATTATGGATGCAGTACAATACCGGTACTATGGATGCAGTACAATACCGGTATTATGGATGCAGTACAATACCGGTATTATGGATAGAGTACAATACCGGTATTATGGATGGAGTACAATACCGGTATTATGGATGCAGTACCATACCGGTATTATGGATGCAGTACAATACCGGTATTATGGATGGAGTACACTACCGGTATTATGGATGGAGTACAATACCGGTATTATGGATGGAATACAATACTGGTATTATGGATGGAGTACCATACCGGTATTATGGATGCAGTACCATACCGGTATTATGGATGCAATACAATACCGGTATTATGGATGGAGTACAATACCGGTATTATGGATGCAGTACAATACCGGTATTATGGATGGAGTACAATACCGGTATTATGGATGCAGTACAAAACCGGTATTATGGATGCAGTACAATACCGGTATTATGGATGGAAAATACAATACCGGTATTATGGATGCAGTACAATACCGGTATTATGGATGGAAAATACAATACCGGTATTATGGATGCAGTACAATACCGGTATTATGGATGGAGTACAATACCAGTATTATGGATGCAGTACAATACCGGTATTATGGATGCAGTACAATACCGGTATTATGGATGCAGTACAATACCGGTATTATGGATGCAGTACAATACCGGTATTATGGATGCAGTACAATACCGGTATTATGGATGCAGTACAATACCGGTATTATGGATGCAGTACAATACCGGTATTATGGATGCAGTACAATACCGGTATTATGGATGGGGTACAATACCGGTATTATGGATACAGTACAATACCGATATTATGGATGGAGTACAATACCGATATTATGGATGGAGTACAATACCGGTATTATGGATGCAGTACAATACCGGTATTATGGATGGAATACAATACCGGTATTATGGATGGGGTACAATACCGGTATTATGGATACAGTACAATACCGGTATTATGGATGGAGTACAATACCAGTATTATGGATGGAGTACAATACCGGTATTATGGATGGAGTACAATAACGGTTTTATGGATGCAGTACAATACCGGTATTATGGATAGAGTACAATACCGGTATTATGGATGCAGTACAATATCGGTATTATGGATGCAGTACAATACCGGTATTATGGATGCAGTACAATACCGGTATTATGGATGCAGTACAATACCGGTATTATGGATGCAGTACAATACCGGTATTATGGATGCAGTACAATACCGGTATTATGGATGGAAAATACAATACCGGTATTATGGATGCAGTACAATACCGGTATTATGGATGGAAAATACAATACCGGTATTATGGATGCAGTACAATACCGGTATTATGGATGGAGTACAATACCGGTATTATGGATGGAGTACACTACCGGTATTATGGATGCAGTACAATACCGGTATTATGGATAGAGTACAATACCGGTATTATGGATGCAGTACAATACCGGTATTATGGATGGAAAATACAATACCGGTATTATGGATGGAGTACAATACCGGTATTATGGATGGAGTACAATACCGGTATTATGGATGGAGTACACTACCGGTATTATGGATGCAGTACAATACCGGTATTATGGATACAGTACAATACCGGTATTATGGATGCAGTACAATACCGGTATTATGGATGCAGTACAATACCGGTATTATGGATGCAGTACAATACCGGTATTATGGATGCAGTACAATACTGGTATTATGGATGGAGTACAATACCGGTATTATGGATGGGGTACAATACCGGTATTATGGATACAGTACAATACCGATATTATGGATGGAGTACAATACCGGTATTATGGATGGAGTACAATACCGGTATTATGGATGGAGTACAATACCGGTTTTGTGGATGCAGTACAATACCGGTACTATGGATGCAGTACAAAATCGGTATTATGGATGCAGTACAATACCGGTATTATGGATGCAGTACAAAACCGGTATTATGGATGCAGTACAATACCGGTATTATGGATGCAGTACAATACCGGTATTATGGATGCAGTACAATACCGGTATTATGGATAGAGTACAATACCGGTATTATGGATGCAGTACAATACCGGTATTATGGATGGAGTACAATACCGGTATTATGGATGGGGTACAATACCGGTATTATGGATACCGTACAATACCGGTATTATGGATACCGTACAATACCGGTATTATGGATGGAGTACAATACCGGTATTATGGATGGAGTACAATAACGGTTTTATGGATGCAGTACAATACCGGTATTATGGATAGAGTACAATACCGGTATTATGGATGCAGTACAATATTGGTATTATGGATGCAGTACAATACCGGTATTATGGATGCAGTACAATACCGGTATTATGGATGCAGTACAATACCGGTATTATGGATGCAGTACAATACCCGTATTATGGATGCAGTACAATATCGGTATTATGGATGCAGTACAATACCGGTACTATGGATGCAGTACAATACCGGTATTATGGATGCAGTACAATACCGGTATTATGGATAGAGTACAATACCGGTATTATGGATGGAGTACAATACCGGTATTATGGATGCAGTACAATACCGGTATTATGGATGCAGTACAATACCGGTATTATGGATGGAGTACAATACCGGTATTATGGATGGAATACAATACTGGTATTATGGATGGAGTACCATACCGGTATTATGGATGCAGTACCATACCGGTATTATGGATGCAATACAATACCGGTATTATGGATGGAGTACAATACCGGTATTATGGATGCAGTACAATACCGGTATTATGGATGGAGTACAATACCGGTATTATGGATGCAGTACAAAACCGGTATTATGGATGCAGTACAATACCGGTATTATGGATGGAAAATACAATACCGGTATTATGGATGCAGTACAATACCGGTATTATGGATGGAGTACAACACCAGTATTATGGATGCAGTACAATACCGGTATTATGGATGCAGTACAATACCGGTATTATGGATGCAGTACAATACTGGTATTATGGATGGAGTACAATACCGGTATTATGGATGGGGTACAATACCGGTATTATGGATACAGTACAATACCGATATTATGGATGGAGTACAATACCGGTATTATGGATGGAGTACAATACCGGTATTATGGATGGAGTACAATACCGGTTTTGTGGATGCAGTACAATATCGGTATTATGGATGCAGTACAAAATCGGTATTATGGATGCAGTACAATACCGGTATTATGGATGCAGTACAATACCGGTATTATGGATGCAGTACAATACCGGTATTATGGATGCAGTACAATACCGGTATTATGGATGCAGTACAATACCGGTATTATGGATAGAGTACAATACCGGTATTATGGATGCAGTACAATACCGGTATTATGGATGCAGTACAATACCGGTATTATGGATGGGGTACAATACCGGTATTATGGATACCGTACAATACCGGTATTATGGATACCGTACAATACCGGTATTATGGATGGAGTACAATACCGGTATTATGGATGGAGTACAATAACGGTTTTATGGATGCAGTACAATACCGGTATTATGGATAGAGTACAATACCGGTATTATGGATGCAATACAATATTGGTATTATGGATGCAGTACAATACCGGTATTATGGATGCAGTACAATACCGGTATTATGGATGCAGTACAATACCGGTATTATGGATGCAGTACAATACCGGTATTATGGATGCAGTACAATATCGGTATTATGGATGCAGTACAATACCGGTACTATGGATGCAGTACAATACCGGTATTATGGATGCAGTACAATACCGGTATTATGGATAGAGTACAATACCGGTATTATGGATGGAGTACAATACCGGTATTATGGATGCAGTACCATACCGGTATTATGGATGCAGTACAATACCGGTATTATGGATGGAGTACACTACCGGTATTATGGATGGAGTACAATACCGGTATTATGGATGGAATACAATACTGGTATTATGGATGGAGTACCATACCGGTATTATGGATGCAGTACCATACCGGTATTATGGATGCAATACAATACCGGTATTATGGATGGAGTACAATACCGGTATTATGGATGCAGTACAATACCGGTATTATGGATGGAGTACAATACCGGTATTATGGATGGAGTACAATACCGGTATTATGGATGGAGTACACTACCGGTATTATGGATGCAGTACAATACCGGTATTATGGATACAGTACAATACCGGTATTATGGATGCAGTACAATACCGGTATTATGGATGCAGTACAATACCGGTATTATGGATGCAGTACAATACCGGTATTATGGATGCAGTACAATACTGGTATTATGGATGGAGTACAATACCGGTATTATGGATGGGGTACAATACCGGTATTATGGATACAGTACAATACCGATATTATGGATGGAGTACAATACCGGTATTATGGATGGAGTACAATACCGGTATTATGGATGGAGTACAATACCGGTTTTGTGGATGCAGTACAATACCGGTATTATGGATGCAGTACAAAATCGGTATTATGGATGCAGTACAATACCGGTATTATGGATGCAGTACAAAACCGGTATTATGGATGCAGTACAATACCGGTATTATGGATGCAGTACAATACCGGTATTATGGATGCAGTACAATACGGTATTATGGATAGAGTACAATACCGGTATTATGGATGCAGTACAATACCGGTATTATGGATGGAGTACAATACCGGTATTATGGATGGGGTACAATACCGGTATTATGGATACCGTACAATACCGGTATTATGGATACCGTACAATACCGGTATTATGGATGGAGTACAATACCGGTATTATGGATGGAGTACAATAACGGTTTTATGGATGCAGTACAATACCGGTATTATGGATAGAGTACAATACCGGTATTATGGATGCAGTACAATATTGGTATTATGGATGCAGTACAATACCGGTATTATGGATGCAGTACAATACCGGTATTATGGATGCAGTACAATACCGGTATTATGGATGCAGTACAATACCCGTATTATGGATGCAGTACAATATCGGTATTATGGATGCAGTACAATACCGGTACTATGGATGCAGTACAATACCGGTATTATGGATGCAGTACAATACCGGTATTATGGATAGAGTACAATACCGGTATTATGGATGGAGTACAATACCGGTATTATGGATGCAGTACAATACCGGTATTATGGATGCAGTACAATACCGGTATTATGGATGGAGTACAATACCGGTATTATGGATGGAATACAATACTGGTATTATGGATGGAGTACCATACCGGTATTATGGATGCAGTACCATACCGGTATTATGGATGCAATACAATACCGGTATTATGGATGGAGTACAATACCGGTATTATGGATGCAGTACAATACCGGTATTATGGATGGAGTACAATACCGGTATTATGGATGCAGTACAAAACCGGTATTATGGATGCAGTACAATACCGGTATTATGGATGGAAAATACAATACCGGTATTATGGATGCAGTACAATACCGGTATTATGGATGGAGTACAACACCAGTATTATGGATGCAGTACAATACCGGTATTATGGATGCAGTACAATACCGGTATTATGGATGCAGTACAATACTGGTATTATGGATGGAGTACAATACCGGTATTATGGATGGGGTACAATACCGGTATTATGGATACAGTACAATACCGATATTATGGATGGAGTACAATACCGGTATTATGGATGGAGTACAATACCGGTATTATGGATGGAGTACAATACCGGTTTTGTGGATGCAGTACAATATCGGTATTATGGATGCAGTACAAAATCGGTATTATGGATGCAGTACAATACCGGTATTATGGATGCAGTACAATACCGGTATTATGGATGCAGTACAATACCGGTATTATGGATGCAGTACAATACCGGTATTATGGATGCAGTACAATACCGGTATTATGGATAGAGTACAATACCGGTATTATGGATGCAGTACAATACCGGTATTATGGATGCAGTACAATACCGGTATTATGGATGGGGTACAATACCGGTATTATGGATACCGTACAATACCGGTATTATGGATACCGTACAATACCGGTATTATGGATGGAGTACAATACCGGTATTATGGATGGAGTACAATAACGGTTTTATGGATGCAGTACAATACCGGTATTATGGATAGAGTACAATACCGGTATTATGGATGCAATACAATATTGGTATTATGGATGCAGTACAATACCGGTATTATGGATGCAGTACAATACCGGTATTATGGATGCAGTACAATACCGGTATTATGGATGCAGTACAATACCGGTATTATGGATGCAGTACAATATCGGTATTATGGATGCAGTACAATACCGGTACTATGGATGCAGTACAATACCGGTATTATGGATGCAGTACAATACCGGTATTATGGATAGAGTACAATACCGGTATTATGGATGGAGTACAATACCGGTATTATGGATGCAGTACCATACCGGTATTATGGATGCAGTACAATACCGGTATTATGGATGGAGTACACTACCGGTATTATGGATGGAGTACAATACCGGTATTATGGATGGAATACAATACTGGTATTATGGATGGAGTACCATACCGGTATTATGGATGCAGTACCATACCGGTATTATGGATGCAATACAATACCGGTATTATGGATGGAGTACAATACCGGTATTATGGATGCAGTACAATACCGGTATTATGGATGGAGTACAATACCGGTATTATGGATGCAGTACAAAACCGGTATTATGGATGCAGTACAATACCGGTATTATGGATGGAAAATACAATACCGGTATTATGGATGCAGTACAATACCGGTATTATGGATGGAAAATACAATACCGGTATTATGGATGCAGTACAATACCGGTATTATGGATGGAGTACAATACCAGTATTATGGATGCAGTACAATACCGGTATTATGGATGCAGTACAATACCGGTATTATGGATGCAGTACAATACCGGTATTATGGATGCAGTACAATACCGGTATTATGGATGCAGTACAATACCGGTATTATGGATGCAGTACAATACCGGTATTATGGATGCAGTACAATACCGGTATTATGGATGCAGTACAATACCGGTATTATGGATGGGGTACAATACCGGTATTATGGATACAGTACAATACCGATATTATGGATGGAGTACAATACCGATATTATGGATGGAGTACAATACCGGTATTATGGATGCAGTACAATACCGGTATTATGGATGGAATACAATATCGGTATTATGGATGGGGTACAATACCGGTATTATGGATACAGTACAATACCGGTATTATGGATGGAGTACAATACCAGTATTATGGATGGAGTACAATACCGGTATTATGGATGGAGTACAATAACGGTTTTATGGATGCAGTACAATACCGGTATTATGGATAGAGTACAATACCGGTATTATGGATGCAGTACAATATCGGTATTATGGATGCAGTACAATACCGGTATTATGGATGCAGTACAATACCGGTATTATGGATGCAGTACAATACCGGTATTATGGATGCAGTACAATACCGGTATTATGGATGCAGTACAATACCGGTATTATGGATGGAAAATACAATACCGGTATTATGGATGCAGTACAATACCGGTATTATGGATGGAAAATACAATACCGGTATTATGGATGCAGTACAATACCGGTATTATGGATGGAGTACAATACCGGTATTATGGATGGAGTACACTACCGGTATTATGGATGCAGTACAATACCGGTATTATGGATAGAGTACAATACCGGTATTATGGATGCAGTACAATACCGGTATTATGGATGGAAAATACAATACCGGTATTATGGATGGAGTACAATACCGGTATTATGGATGGAGTACAATACCGGTATTATGGATGGAGTACACTACCGGTATTATGGATGCAGTACAATACCGGTATTATGGATACAGTACAATACCGGTATTATGGATGCAGTACAATACCGGTATTATGGATGCAGTACAATACCGGTATTATGGATGCAGTACAATACCGGTATTATGGATGCAGTACAATACTGGTATTATGGATGGAGTACAATACCGGTATTATGGATGGGGTACAATACCGGTATTATGGATACAGTACAATACCGATATTATGGATGGAGTACAATACCGGTATTATGGATGGAGTACAATACCGGTATTATGGATGGAGTACAATACCGGTTTTGTGGATGCAGTACAATACCGGTATTATGGATGCAGTACAAAATCGGTATTATGGATGCAGTACAATACCGGTATTATGGATGCAGTACAAAACCGGTATTATGGATGCAGTACAATACCGGTATTATGGATGCAGTACAATACCGGTATTATGGATGCAGTACAATACCGGTATTATGGATAGAGTACAATACCGGTATTATGGATGCAGTACAATACCGGTATTATGGATGGAGTACAATACCGGTATTATGGATGGGGTACAATACCGGTATTATGGATACCGTACAATACCGGTATTATGGATACCGTACAATACCGGTATTATGGATGGAGTACAATACCGGTATTATGGATGGAGTACAATAACGGTTTTATGGATGCAGTACAATACCGGTATTATGGATAGAGTACAATACCGGTATTATGGATGCAGTACAATATTGGTATTATGGATGCAGTACAATACCGGTATTATGGATGCAGTACAATACCGGTATTATGGATGCAGTACAATACCGGTATTATGGATGCAGTACAATACCCGTATTATGGATGCAGTACAATATCGGTATTATGGATGCAGTACAATACCGGTACTATGGATGCAGTACAATACCGGTATTATGGATGCAGTACAATACCGGTATTATGGATAGAGTACAATACCGGTATTATGGATGGAGTACAATACCGGTATTATGGATGCAGTACAATACCGGTATTATGGATGCAGTACAATACCGGTATTATGGATGGAGTACAATACCGGTATTATGGATGGAATACAATACTGGTATTATGGATGGAGTACCATACCGGTATTATGGATGCAGTACCATACCGGTATTATGGATGCAATACAATACCGGTATTATGGATGGAGTACAATACCGGTATTATGGATGCAGTACAATACCGGTATTATGGATGGAGTACAATACCGGTATTATGGATGCAGTACAAAACCGGTATTATGGATGCAGTACAATACCGGTATTATGGATGGAAAATACAATACCGGTATTATGGATGCAGTACAATACCGGTATTATGGATGGAGTACAACACCAGTATTATGGATGCAGTACAATACCGGTATTATGGATGCAGTACAATACCGGTATTATGGATGCAGTACAATACTGGTATTATGGATGGAGTACAATACCGGTATTATGGATGGGGTACAATACCGGTATTATGGATACAGTACAATACCGATATTATGGATGGAGTACAATACCGGTATTATGGATGGAGTACAATACCGGTATTATGGATGGAGTACAATACCGGTTTTGTGGATGCAGTACAATATCGGTATTATGGATGCAGTACAAAATCGGTATTATGGATGCAGTACAATACCGGTATTATGGATGCAGTACAATACCGGTATTATGGATGCAGTACAATACCGGTATTATGGATGCAGTACAATACCGGTATTATGGATGCAGTACAATACCGGTATTATGGATAGAGTACAATACCGGTATTATGGATGCAGTACAATACCGGTATTATGGATGCAGTACAATACCGGTATTATGGATGGGGTACAATACCGGTATTATGGATACCGTACAATACCGGTATTATGGATACCGTACAATACCGGTATTATGGATGGAGTACAATACCGGTATTATGGATGGAGTACAATAACGGTTTTATGGATGCAGTACAATACCGGTATTATGGATAGAGTACAATACCGGTATTATGGATGCAATACAATATTGGTATTATGGATGCAGTACAATACCGGTATTATGGATGCAGTACAATACCGGTATTATGGATGCAGTACAATACCGGTATTATGGATGCAGTACAATACCGGTATTATGGATGCAGTACAATATCGGTATTATGGATGCAGTACAATACCGGTACTATGGATGCAGTACAATACCGGTATTATGGATGCAGTACAATACCGGTATTATGGATAGAGTACAATACCGGTATTATGGATGGAGTACAATACCGGTATTATGGATGCAGTACCATACCGGTATTATGGATGCAGTACAATACCGGTATTATGGATGGAGTACACTACCGGTATTATGGATGGAATACAATACTGGTATTATGGATGGAGTACCATACCGGTATTATGGATGCAGTACCATACCGGTATTATGGATGCAATACAATACCGGTATTATGGATGGAGTACAATACCGGTATTATGGATGCAGTACAATACCGGTATTATGGATGGAGTACAATACCGGTATTATGGATGCAGTACAAAACCGGTATTATGGATGCAGTACAATACCGGTATTATGGATGGAAAATACAATACCGGTATTATGGATGCAGTACAATACCGGTATTATGGATGGAAAATACAATACCGGTATTATGGATGCAGTACAATACCGGTATTATGGATGGAGTACAATATCAGTATTATGGATGCAGTACAATACCGGTATTATGGATACAGTACAATACCGGTATTATGGATGCAGTACAATACCGGTATTATGGATGCAGTACAATACCGGTATTATGGATGCAGTACAATACCGGTATTATGGATGCAGTACAATACCGGTATTATGGATGCAGTACAATACCGGTATTATGGATGCAGTACAATACCGGTATTATGGATGGGGTACAATACCGGTATTATGGATACAGTACAATACCGATATTATGGATGGAGTACAATACCGATATTATGGATGGAGTACAATACCGGTATTATGAATGGAGTACCATACCGGTTTTGTGGATGCAGTACAATACCGGTATTATGGATGCAGTACAAAATCGGTATTATGGATGCAGTACAATACCGGTATTATGGATGCAGTACAATACCGGTATTATGGATGCAGTACAATACCGGTATTATGGATGCAGTACAATACCGGTATTATGGATGCAGTACAATACCGGTATTATGGATAGAGTACAATACCGGTATTATGGATGGAGTACAATACCGGTATTATGGATGGGATACAATACCTGTATTATGGATACAGTACAATACCGGTATTATGGATGAAGTATAATACCGGTATTATGGATGGAGTACAATACCGGTATTATGGATGGAGTACAATAACGTTTTATGGATGCAGTACAATACCGGTATTATGGATACAGTACAATACCGATATTATGGATGGAGTACAATACCGGTATTATGGATGGAGTACAATACCGGTATTATGGTTGGAGTACAATACCGGTTTTGTGGATGCAGTACAATACCGGTATTATGGATGCAGTACAAAATCGGTATTATGGATGCAGTACAATACCGGTATTATGGATGCAGTACAATACCGGTATTATGGATGCAGTACAATACCGGTATTATGGATGCAGTACAATACCGGTATTATGGATAGAGTACAATACCGGTATTATGGATGCAGTACAATACCGGTATTATGGATGGAGTACAATACCGGTATTATGGATGGGGTACAATACCGGTATTATGGATACCGTACAATTCCGGTATTATGGATACCGTACAATACCGGTATTATGGATGGAGTACAATACCGGTATTATGGATGGAGTACAATAACGGTTTTATGGATGCAGTACAATACCGGTATTATGGATAGAGTACAATACCGGTATTATGGATGCAGTACAATATTGGTATTATGGATGCAGTACAATACCGGTATTATGGATGCAGTACAATACCGGTATTATGGATGCAGTACAATACCGGTATTATGGATGCAGTACAATACCGGTATTATGGATGCAGTACAATATCGGTATTATGGATGCAGTACAATACCGGTATTATGGATGGGGTACAATACCGGTATTATGGATACAGTACAATACCGATATTATGGATGGAGTACAATACCGATATTATGGATGGAGTACAATACCGGTATTATGAATGGAGTACCATACCGGTTTTGTGGATGCAGTACAATACCGGTATTATGGATGCAGTACAAAATCGGTATTATGGATGCAGTACAATACCGGTATTATGGATGCAGTACAATACCGGTATTATGGATGCAGTACAATACCGGTATTATGGATGCAGTACAATACCGGTATTATGGATGCAGTACAATACCGGTATTATGGATAGAGTACAATACCGGTATTATGGATGGAGTACAATACCGGTATTATGGATGGGATACAATACCTGTATTATGGATACAGTACAATACCGGTATTATGGATGAAGTATAATACCGGTATTATGGATGGAGTACAATACCGGTATTATGGATGGAGTACAATAACGTTTTATGGATGCAGTACAATACCGGTATTATGGATACAGTACAATACCGATATTATGGATGGAGTACAATACCGGTATTATGGATGGAGTACAATACCGGTATTATGGTTGGAGTACAATACCGGTTTTGTGGATGCAGTACAATACCGGTATTATGGATGCAGTACAAAATCGGTATTATGGATGCAGTACAATACCGGTATTATGGATGCAGTACAATACCGGTATTATGGATGCAGTACAATACCGGTATTATGGATGCAGTACAATACCGGTATTATGGATGCAGTACAATACCGGTATTATGGATAGAGTACAATACCGGTATTATGGATGCAGTACAATACCGGTATTATGGATGGAGTACAATACCGGTATTATGGATGGGGTACAATACCGGTATTATGGATACCGTACAATTCCGGTATTATGGATACCGTACAATACCGGTATTATGGATGGAGTACAATACCGGTATTATGGATGGAGTACAATAACGGTTTTATGGATGCAGTACAATACCGGTATTATGGATAGAGTACAATACCGGTATTATGGATGCAGTACAATATTGGTATTATGGATGCAGTACAATACCGGTATTATGGATGCAGTACAATACCGATATTATGGATGCAGTACAATACCGGTATTATGGATGCAGTACAATACCGGTATTATGGATGCAGTACAATATCGGTATTATGGATGCAGTACAATACCGGTACTATGGATGCAGTACAATACCGGTATTATGGATGCAGTACAATACCGGTATTATGGATGGAGTACACTACCGGTATTATGGATGGAGTACAATACCGGTATTATGGATGGAATACAATACTGGTATTATGGATGGAGTACCATACCGGTATTATGGATGCAGTACCATACCGGTATTATGGATGCAATACAATACCGGTATTATGGATGGAGTACAATACCGGTATTATGGATGCAGTACAATACCGGTATTATGGATGGAGTACAATACCGGTATTATGGATGCAGTACAAAACCGGTATTATGGATGCAGTACAATACCGGTATTATGGATGGAAAATACAATACCGGTATTATGGATGCAGTACAATACCGGTATTATGGATGGAAAATACAATACCGGTATTATGGATGCAGTACAATACCGGTATTATGGATGCAGTACAATACCGGTATTATGGATGCAGTACAATACCGGTATTATGGATGCAGTACAATACCGGTATTATGGATGCAGTACAATACCGGTATTATGGATGCAGTACAATACCGGTATTATGGATGGAGTACAATACCGGTATTATGGATGGAGTACAATACCGGTATTATGGATGGGGTACAATACCGGTATTATGGATACAGTACAATACCGATATTATGGATGGAGTACAATACCGATATTATGGATGGAGTACAATACCGGTATTATGAATGGAGTACAATACCGGTTTTGTGGATGCAGTACAATACCGGTATTATGGATGCAGTACAAAATCGGTATTATGGATGCAGTACAATACCGGTATTATGGATGCAGTACAATACCGGTATTATGGATGCAGTACAATACCGGTATTATGGATGCAGTACAATACCGGTATTATGGATAGAGTACAATACCGGTATTATGGATGGAGTACAATACCGGTATTATGGATGGGATACAATACCTGTATTATGGATACAGTACAATACCGGTATTATGGATGGAGTATAATACCGGTATTATGGATGGAGTACAATACCGGTATTATGGATGGAGTACAATAACGGTTTTATGGATGCAGTACAATACCGATATTATGGATAGAGTACAATACCGGTATTATGGATGCAGTACAATACCGGTATTATGGATGAAGTACAATACCGGTATTATGGATGGAGTACAATACCGGTATTATGGATGCAGTACAATGCCGGTATTATGGATGCAGTACAATACCGGTATTATGGATGGAGTACAATACCAGTATTATGGATAGAGTACAATACCGGTATTATGGATGCAGTACAATACCGGTATTATGGATGGAGTACAATACCGGTATTATGGATGGAGTACAATACCGGTATTATGGATGGAGTACAATACCGGTATTATGGATGGAGTACAATACCGGTATTATGGATGCAGTACAATACCGGTATTATGGATGGAGTACAATACCGGTATTATGGATGGAGTACAATACCGGTATTATGGATGGGGTACAATACCGGTATTATGGATACAGTACAATACCGATATTATGGATGGAGTACAATACCGATATTATGGATGGAGTACAATACCGGTATTATGGATGGAGTACACTACCGGTATTATGGATGCAGTACAGTACCGGTATTATGGATGCAGTACAATACCGGTATTATGGATGGAGTACAATACCGGTATTATGAATGCAGTACAATACCGGTATTATGGATGGAGTACAATACCGGTATTATGGATGGGGTATATTATCGGTATTATGGATACAGTACAATACCGGTATTATGGATGGAGTACAATACCGGTATTATGGATGGAGTACAATACTGGTTTTGTGGATGCAGTACAATACCGGTATTATGGATGCAGTATAAAATCGGTATTATGGATGCAGTACAATACCGGTATTATGGATGCAGTACAATACCGGTATTATGGATGCAGTACAATACCGGTATTATGGATGCAGTACAATACCGGTATTATGGATGCAGTACAATACCGGTATTATGGACGGAGTACAATACCGGTATTATGGATGCAGTACAATACCGGTATTATGGATGCAGTACAATACCGATATTATGGATGCAGTACAATACCGGTATTATGGATGCAGTACAATACCGGTATTATGGATAGAGTACAATACCGGTATTATGGATGCAGTACAATACCGGTATTATGGATGGAGTACAATACCGGTATTATGGATGGGGTACAATACCGGTATTATGGATACCGTACAATTCCGGTATTATGGATACCGTACAATACCGGTATTATGGATGGAGTACAATACCGGTATTATGGATGGAGTACAATAACGGTTTTATGGATGCAGTACAATACCGGTATTATGGATAGAGTACAATACCGGTATTATGGATGCAGTACAATATTGGTATTATGGATGCAGTACAATACCGGTATTATGGATGCAGTACAATACCGATATTATGGATGCAGTACAATACCGGTATTATGGATGCAGTACAATACCGGTATTATGGATGCAGTACAATATCGGTATTATGGATGCAGTACAATACCGGTACTATGGATGCAGTACAATACCGGTATTATGGATGCAGTACAATACCGGTATTATGGATGGAGTACACTACCGGTATTATGGATGGAGTACAATACCGGTATTATGGATGGAATACAATACTGGTATTATGGATGGAGTACCATACCGGTATTATGGATGCAGTACCATACCGGTATTATGGATGCAATACAATACCGGTATTATGGATGGAGTACAATACCGGTATTATGGATGCAGTACAATACCGGTATTATGGATGGAGTACAATACCGGTATTATGGATGCAGTACAAAACCGGTATTATGGATGCAGTACAATACCGGTATTATGGATGGAAAATACAATACCGGTATTATGGATGCAGTACAATACCGGTATTATGGATGGAAAATACAATACCGGTATTATGGATGCAGTACAATACCGGTATTATGGATGCAGTACAATACCGGTATTATGGATGCAGTACAATACCGGTATTATGGATGCAGTACAATACCGGTATTATGGATGCAGTACAATACCGGTATTATGGATGCAGTACAATACCGGTATTATGGATGGAGTACAATACCGGTATTATGGATGGAGTACAATACCGGTATTATGGATGGGGTACAATACCGGTATTATGGATACAGTACAATACCGATATTATGGATGGAGTACAATACCGATATTATGGATGGAGTACAATACCGGTATTATGAATGGAGTACAATACCGGTTTTGTGGATGCAGTACAATACCGGTATTATGGATGCAGTACAAAATCGGTATTATGGATGCAGTACAATACCGGTATTATGGATGCAGTACAATACCGGTATTATGGATGCAGTACAATACCGGTATTATGGATGCAGTACAATACCGGTATTATGGATAGAGTACAATACCGGTATTATGGATGGAGTACAATACCGGTATTATGGATGGGATACAATACCTGTATTATGGATACAGTACAATACCGGTATTATGGATGGAGTATAATACCGGTATTATGGATGGAGTACAATACCGGTATTATGGATGGAGTACAATAACGGTTTTATGGATGCAGTACAATACCGATATTATGGATAGAGTACAATACCGGTATTATGGATGCAGTACAATACCGGTATTATGGATGAAGTACAATACCGGTATTATGGATGGAGTACAATACCGGTATTATGGATGCAGTACAATGCCGGTATTATGGATGCAGTACAATACCGGTATTATGGATGGAGTACAATACCAGTATTATGGATAGAGTACAATACCGGTATTATGGATGCAGTACAATACCGGTATTATGGATGGAGTACAATACCGGTATTATGGATGGAGTACAATACCGGTATTATGGATGGAGTACAATACCGGTATTATGGATGGAGTACAATACCGGTATTATGGATGCAGTACAATACCGGTATTATGGATGGAGTACAATACCGGTATTATGGATGGAGTACAATACCGGTATTATGGATGGGGTACAATACCGGTATTATGGATACAGTACAATACCGATATTATGGATGGAGTACAATACCGATATTATGGATGGAGTACAATACCGGTATTATGGATGGAGTACACTACCGGTATTATGGATGCAGTACAGTACCGGTATTATGGATGCAGTACAATACCGGTATTATGGATGGAGTACAATACCGGTATTATGAATGCAGTACAATACCGGTATTATGGATGGAGTACAATACCGGTATTATGGATGGGGTATATTATCGGTATTATGGATACAGTACAATACCGGTATTATGGATGGAGTACAATACCGGTATTATGGATGGAGTACAATACTGGTTTTGTGGATGCAGTACAATACCGGTATTATGGATGCAGTATAAAATCGGTATTATGGATGCAGTACAATACCGGTATTATGGATGCAGTACAATACCGGTATTATGGATGCAGTACAATACCGGTATTATGGATGCAGTACAATACCGGTATTATGGATGCAGTACAATACCGGTATTATGGACGGAGTACAATACCGGTATTATGGATGCAGTACAATACCGGTATTATGGATGCAGTACAATACCGATATTATGGATGCAGTACAATACCGGTATTATGGATGGAGTACAGTACCGGTATTATGGATGCAGTACAATACCGGTATTATGGATGCAATGCAATACCGGTATTATGGATGCAGTACAATACTGGTATTATGGATGGAGTACACTACCGGTATTATGGATGGAGTACAATACCGGTATTATGGATGGAGTATAATACCGGTATTATAGATGGAGTACAATACCGATATTATGGATGCAGTACAATACCTGTATTATGGATGGAGTACAATACCGGTATTATGGATGGAGTACAATACCGGTATTATGGATGGAGTACAATACCGGTATTATGGATGGAGTACAATACCGGTATTATGGATGGAGTACAATAACGGTTTTATGGATGCAGTACAATACCGGTATTATGGATAGAGTACAATACCGGTATTATGGATGCAGTACAATACCGGTATTATGGATGAAGTACAATACCGGTATTATGGATGGAGTACAATACCGGTATTATGGATGGAGTACAATACCGGTATTATGGATGCAGTATAATACCGGTATTATGGATGCAGTACAATACCGGTATTATGGATGCAGTACAATACCGGTATTATGGATGCAGTACAATACCGGTATTATGGATGCAGTACAATACCGGTATTATGGACGGAGTACAATACCGGTATTATGGATGCAGTACAATACCGGTATTATGGATGCAGTACAATACCGATATTATGGATGCAGTACAATACCGGTATTATGGATGGAGTACAGTACCGGTATTATGGATGCAGTACAATACCGGTATTATGGATGCAATGCAATACCGGTATTATGGATGCAGTACAATACTGGTATTATGGATGGAGTACACTACCGGTATTATGGATGGAGTACAATACCGGTATTATGGATGGAGTATAATACCGGTATTATAGATGGAGTACAATACCGATATTATGGATGCAGTACAATACCTGTATTATGGATGGAGTACAATACCGGTATTATGGATGGAGTACAATACCGGTATTATGGATGGAGTACAATACCGGTATTATGGATGGAGTACAATACCGGTATTATGGATGGAGTACAATAACGGTTTTATGGATGCAGTACAATACCGGTATTATGGATAGAGTACAATACCGGTATTATGGATGCAGTACAATACCGGTATTATGGATGAAGTACAATACCGGTATTATGGATGGAGTACAATACCGGTATTATGGATGGAGTACAATACCGGTATTATGGATGCAGTATAATACCGGTATTATGGATGCATCACTATAACAAAACATACATTTAAATATTAGCCTCGTTTCCCTTTTCAGATTTATGTTACGGATTATTTGTGGAGTTATCTTTGAAAATTAACCAAGCTCATTTCTGAATTCAAGTATTGATTGATATATTACACTTTACTTATAGCCAATTTTGAAAATGTAGCCCCTTTCTACAGCTACAAGGACCTGATCTTTTGTAAATATTAACATTTATTCTACAGCATGACTTCCAATATATCACATTTTGAAATTTTATTATTTAACTCCTCGTTAAATGACGGTAGTATAGACGTTTTCAGAAATCGGTGATTACCTAGTTATCGTTCGTGGACGCTAGCCTGAGGTAGTGTTACTATCGTCCGCCATTACGAAAGTGTAACAATCGGTTGTTTACACTAGTTACGATTAATCAGTATTCATAATTGGATTAGATAAACACGCTTCAGTTAATATTTTATGGCTTATTCCCGTGATTTTGGCCGAATATTTCGAAATATGGATTATTGAATTGAACTTAAACGGTTATTGTTTAAATTTTTCAGAATCACAAAGTTCAGGACCAGGTCGGACAAATCTATACGGTCATCAATATTATCAAAATTAAAGAATTAGCTAGTCATTTTGCCAGATGTGGGCTAACAGATGTAGCTATTTAACCTCGCTTATGTGGCAGAATTTCAATACAAAACGGGATACGCAACAAAAAAAAAGGTCGGTATGGAAACCCTCAACACACATTTTTTACTAACGGTATATATTTTGTACAAAAGAACTAAGTTCGCTTCGAATATTGTCTTCACTTGACAATGCGAAAAAGTCGCATATTTTTATGATGTAGGGAGCACTTATGCAATTGACCAAAAAATCAATCATTTGCACAATGATAGAGTAGCAAATATGTGGAGGAATAATGTTCCTTCCGTATGCGGTAGAGGATAACATAAAAAGGAAAAAAACTGAGTTAAATGTTGTCTTAAATGAAAGTTTAAATACTATAAACAAAGGAAACGGGAACAAAGTGAGCAGTGTAGGAATTATTGTTTTTCATGTAGAAGCCGCATAAAATAATTAACAATTTACAAAGAGGTAACACATTTCTGTAGATAAATCTTGAAATAAATCTTGATTCTGTAAAAAGTACATGTAAAAATGAACGACATGATGTCCTGCAATAAAATTCGGCGATTTTTTTTTCTTTTAGTTTTTCGTCATTATAATTCAATTATATATATTTTTATCATTTTTAACCCTTTGTGGGAAGGGGGTAGAGTTTAACTGTCATATTGCAAATCAAATACATTTAAGAATCAACCCAATACATAAATTAATTTTTTGTGTTTAAGTGATGTCTTTGCTATAACTTGTTATGCAAACACAGTTAACTATCAGTTATAATGATAGTTATCTTTCTACAATACGAATTTAACACCTTTATTGCAAAATGACACGACTGTCTATTCCCCTAAGCGAACGACCATTTAACTTGAAAAGGGGGGGGGGGTATGTTTTTTTTCTAAAAAAATATTCTGATTCCCGATGTTGCTGAAAAAAATATTCTGATTTTGGTGGAGGAAAAAAAAAATTATCTGATTCAGTTTTTGTCATATAACCTAATGTTGAATTCTGAAAAAAAATTTCGCGCTTTGCGCGACAAAAACAATAAATATTCTATCTGTCGTGTTGTCCGAAAAAAAAATTCTGAACGAAACAAAGAAGCAAACCCCCCCCCCCCCCCCCCTTCAAGTTAAATGGTCGGTCCCTAAGTGCCAAACCCGGGAAGCATCGCATCGCTGTTGACACGGTCGACCTTCGGCAGACTACAAGTCTAGAAAGTGCTACCACTTCCTTAACACTCAATATTAAATTTTAATTAATCTTCAAAAACATATAAAATTAAAGAATAAATCAATATAAAACTATGAAATCCTAGCAAAGAAATTTAAAAAAGAAGACAAATGGGAGCAAATAGTTATATCTTCATGAAACTTTTTTTTTCAGATAAAGAAATTCAGATATTCAGATGTTTTAATTTGATAAAACTTAAATTCCTTTTCATCTTCACTACAGATCCCTATAAAGAAATTGACCGACAAAAAGTTTTAATTTGTTTTACAATTTAACAAACAAAAAAATAAATAAAATAAAACAGAATTGAAAAATGCACCTTAAGATGTCACATTCAAAGTTAAGTTCTTTCTTATAAGTTAGGCACACTTTTTATCATTATTACTTCACTTTAAATCGTATAGTAATAATTTCAAAAAGCGTATATTATAATTTATATATTTACTTTTTAATTTCATACAAAATATTAATTTGATTACCCCTATTTTCTTATGCTTGAAAAGCAACAAAAAAAAAAACAAAAAAGGAAAAAAAGTGCATGCAGTTTTTTATCAAGTAGGATTTATACTGATTTTGTATGGGGAATATAACGGTAATTAAAAAAAAATACATACCAGGTAATTTATTTGTTGTCATTATATCATTGTCATTATATCTCCGTTTACAAATCACTTCACAGCAGGTGTTATCATTGAATTTCAAGCCGAAATAACAGTATATTGTGACACCTGTACAACATTCTGACGATGGTAATTGGAATAAACATATTGACATGATAACTAAAAAAGCATTCTCACGTGTTAACATTTTAAGGAAATTCAAATTTATACTGGATCGGAAAACTCTAGAAACAATTTATATTACTTTTATAAGGCCATTACTAGAATATGCGGATGTTGTTTGGGATACCAAGACTCAAATACTAATTAACAAACTAGAAAATGTTCAGGTTGAGGCTGCTAGAATCGTGACTGGGGGTACCAGACTTGTATCCTTAAGTAATCTATATATTGAAACCGGGTGGGAAAAATTGAAAGATAGAAGGGAAAGGCATAGAACGATTCAATTTTATAAGATGTCAAATAATCTAACTCCTCAATATCTTAGTAACTTAATTCCGCAAAATTTCGGCATGATCCATGACCACAATACTCGTCATACCTCACGTATTCCTCCAGTACGCACTCGAACATCACTCTACGCAAGCTATTTCATACCCTCCAGTGTACAACTATGGAACAAACAGCCAGAAAATATTAAATCAAGCAGATCTGTTCAGATAATTAAATCAAATCTTCAACCCCAAAACAATACTAAACCCATTTATTATTATATTGGTACTCGACTGGGACAAATTTTACACGCTAGGTTGCGTATGCAATGCAGCTCTCTCAATCATCACTTATTTCGTAAAAACATTGTAAATTCCCCATTTTGTCAATGTGGGGCAACAGAAACCACGGCCCATTTTCTGCTACATTGTCCCCGTCACAATGCAACAAGACTGAGATATATTCACACCATTAATTTACTAATTAACTTAAATACGGATTTATTATTGTTTGGCTCTACAGACTTAACGAATACTCTAAATACAGACATATTCTTAAACGTGCAGAAGTTCATCATAAGTAGTAAACGATTCACCTCCTAACCATATTCACACAACTTAAACATGTAAAAAAAAAAAAAAAAAAAAAAAAAAAAAAAAAAGCACTTGCACTTTTACACTTCATTTGTTTGTTTCTTTTTATTTATTTATTTTTTTCTTACTAAAGCACACCAAATAACATTGACAACGTCTGATTAACACTTGATAATTCTCAATACACTTCTACCTTTCGATACTAATTAAACCTTGAACACCAGATAACAACAGGGATACGGATTAATATAAGTTTAACCACTCGTTTCCGAATCCTATTGATTAATTTAAATGTATATATAATTTATATGTGTATTATCATAATGTGTAATATTGAATTAATTAATAAAATATGTTTATACCTGTACTAGAGAAACCATACATTAGCGTATTGATAAACCCCGAGAACAAAAGATTTTGACACTTTGCTAATGGTGGACACACTCGGAAGTCGATAATGGCCGCGCCCATGTTTTTAAGAATAAAAAGGTCTATTAAGAGAGCATAACTTCACAGATTAACTGTTTGATCTTACCGGTTTAAATCACATATACCAACACAACAAAAGCTTTATTTTTGATTCAGTTTTTCGATTCATATAAAGGTCTAAACGATTTCTAATAATTTTGCTATTACCCTTATTTAATGTACTAACCAAACACCATCCAGCATCCAAACACACACACACACATACTTTTTCCTCATTTCTTTTTATTCGTTTACTATTTTCAGCTATATTATATGATAACATTGTATTTTTCTTGTTTTCTTGTGCATTCTCAATATAATGTAATAATGATTGTATATATAGGAGAAGACTCCATAAGTTGGTAAAACTTGTGTCTGATCCTCTTTGTATCATTGATCAAATAAAATAATGATAAACTAAAAAACAAAAGATAAAAATAGCACTCATATATGAAGTAATACGGCTTCTTATTATCCTTTTGGTATCTTCAAATTCTTCTTACCTATTCGTTTTATCATTACTTTTCGTTTTTGTTCGTTTGTTTTGTCTTTGCATCGTTTTTCTTTTTGTATCCAGAGCGCTGGGTTATTCTTGTATTAAGTTGCGAATAATATAGTTTGAAAACATGAAAATCAAACAATGACAACGATGTTGGAGAATGGTATACCAATATGCGACCGCAAACGTTTGCAGTCGTACGAAAATTAAACTATTCAGCCTTATGACAATGAATGATAGAACACCAATAACGAGAAGCAACAGCTGGTCTGTGTTAAATATGTAGATTCACAAACAAAGGATGACATCATTCGGATACTACTTAGAACAAACACATAACCGAGTAGCATTCAAACGATAACAAATGGTAGATTATAAGTAAGGTATAGCAAAAGTTTCCTTACACAGATATAATTGATTAAAGTCACAACTATCACTTGTTTCCCCTTTTCTGAAGAGAACTGAAGAAATCTAATTACAATTACATGTCAGTGATCCGATATCATGCATATTTAATGACATGATAAATGCGTATTGTAACATTTCCCGTCCAATCCAAAGTTAGGTAGTTGGATTACCTAACATCTCGTAGAAGCCTATCACCAATACGGCGTGGGTTCGCGCCCGGCTTTGTAAATTACAAAAAAAGAGTGCACTCGACTCGCAGCCGCAAGTGATAAAGTTTACCAGTTGCTTGCCCATGGTCGGTGTTTCTCCCCGGCTTCGGCCACCACTAAAACTGGTCGCCATGATATAGCTGAAATATTGCTGAAAGTGGCGTTAAACACCAAAAATCAATCAATCAATCAATCGAATTGATCATAGCAAAACCCGTTTAACACTTGAAATTTTCTAGATACGCACATCAGACAATGCTAATTTTTGGTTCAAGATTTTATTTTCTATCTGTTTGTTTACCTGTATCTCAGTTCAAATGGATAACTTAGACATTGAGTATTGCATTGAAGACATATGTACTTAGACATTGACTATTGCATGGAAGACATATGTACTTAGACATTGACTATTGCATGGAAGACATATGTACTTAGACATTGAGTATTGCATTGAAGACATATGTACTTAGACATTGAGTATTGCATTGAAGACATATGTACTTAGATATTGAGTATTGCATTGAAGACATATGTATTTAGACATTGAGTATTGCATGGAAGACATATGTCGTCTCTATGTTTTAATTTGATCATCAGCTTTAAAATATCTGTTTGACATACATCTAGGAAGACATGTATCGGAAGATAGCACAACGGGTGACATGCATCCCATTAACAGGTTTATCCGCGCCACATTTTTGTGCTTGTCCCAAGCCAGGAATTGGATTTCCAACGTCATATGTTGTGGTCTGTTTTGTGTTCAGTGAGTTCAATTACGATGAGAGGTGATTGTTTATTTTGCTGATATTGGTGAATTGATGACCATCACTGTGTTAACGTTCTTTTCATAAAGGAACAGTAGAAACTTACCCTTTAGAAGCATATGGGTGCACTCTAATTGTCACTTAGGATTGTGCGAGTCTGATATTCTGTTCGCTTGATTTTTATCGTGGACTTCTGTTTACCTATCAAAATAGCTGAAATATTGCTAAGTTTGCCGTTAAACACCAACAAACCAATCAACCTATCCAAATGGTTCCATGATCATAATGTATTGATATTTTAACTCTACCATGTAAAATACAAATCAAGTATCCTTAAACATTTGGACTTAATACCAATAAAGGTCAACCATAAAAGAACAAAGGAGATTGTTGCATATGTAAATTTATTGGAGGTTTGTTTTACGTGGCAAGTGCAGGTTGCTTCCTGAGAGACTTTTTAGACTTAACTTTCTTTTCTGTTTTAACCTCACTACAAACGGGAGAATCATTAGCAGAGGCACTGGTAGCATTTAAATAAGACTGTTGGCTATCAGACATTCCCGTTTCAGGATGGATTGTTGCTTGTTCTAAGTTTAATTTATCTGTATGAGGCACTAATATCATTTGCTCAGGTTTTTCAGAAACACTTTGGTCCGTTTCCTGAATAGGAATTTTGATAACACTAGTATTTAAGTTTGGATTTGTTTCCTGGTTTTCTTTCTTGCTTTTGTTTGATAATCTTGCTCTTAATTCATCTTGAACTGCCATCTTCTGGGCTTCTATTTTACCATCTAATTCATTATCACTTTCAAGTTCCGTTCTTTCTTGTCTTTTCAACTTTGGTTTCGGTTTTATTTCCGGTTTTTGCTTTATTTTCGGTTTTTGTTTTACTTCAGGTTTTTGATTTATTTCCGGTGTTAGTTTTATTTCCGGTTTTTGAGTTATTTTCGGTTTTAGTTTTATTTCCGGTTTTTGTTTTATTTCCGGTTCTTGCTTCATATCTGGTTTTTGTTTTATTTCTGGTTTAGGTTTTATTTCAGGTTTTTCCGTTTTCCGAACGTTCAACTGCTTTGGCATTCTGACATTTTGGGTCTCCAATGTTCGTACTCTTACTGGTTTGGCTTTTGTTCGTGGGGAACTCTGTTCGTTTATATTTTTCAACCCATGAGCATTTGGTTCGGATTTTTCCTTTCGAATCGCATTATCTATATATGGTGAACTAAACATGTTTTGCATTTGTGGCGATCGTTGTACTTTATTATCATTTTGAGAATCGTCATGAACATATACAGCATGCATGATAGTCGTGACTTTTTTCCTGCCCGGTGTTAACGAGTCCTGATGTTCGATGGCGGTTGGATTTCGCAAAATTCCTTGGTTTTGTATGGGCATTCTTATTTGTAAAGCGTGTTCACCAGGTTCTTGGACGCGAACAGATGTCTGTCTTTGAAGTTTTAAATGCTCACTTGGTAAATCAAAAAGAGGTTGATCGTCGTTAGAAATAACATAAGGTTTATTCCATCCACTGCACAAATCATTACAAATATGTTCTGAGAAGAATTCATTTATTTCCTTTTGAGAAGTATATATTTTGGGTGTAATCAGATGGTATTCGTTACCACATTTATCTCCCTTGAATACTGCAATGACTGACTGGTGGTTACCTTCTATATATGAAAAATGGGAAAATGCATCTAGGACTATATCTTCATTAAATACATGCATATGGTCGGATACTAACGGCTCAATCAATACTATTTCGTCTTTCTTCAAATCTCGAAAGTCATAGTGCTTCGTCCTACGGCAGAATTTTTCCCATTTCGAATAACCTTTAAACGGAGCAAGATACTGATCAATAAAGGTAATTTTACCTGCTCCAGTTTTCTCTGTAAATACGGAAGATACACCAGCCGCATGTGCATTTGTGTCTAAACGAGATTGCCAGAATGGTTCTGTTCCTGCTCTGAACCTTCTTAATTTTACCACTGCTTTTTGAGGTTCAACTAAATGTTCACCATACATAACAGCTTCATAGACGAGATGGGTCCATGTTACCTCTCTGGGATAGAACCCAAAGCAAGCCCACACTGAAGGTTCATCGTCATTACGTTCTAATGATGCCTCGGTAAAATGGATTATATCAAACATCCCCATGACATCTGTAAATGGAAATAAAAGTGATAAATCATTTTTATACAATAACCGATAGAGAAAACCGAAAGGCAATCAAGAATGAAAATCCAGAGACACTGACAACATAAGGCACACAAGACACAGGGCAAATACAACACAACACAACGCAGAAAACTAAATTGATGAGAAGAATGTGCTCCCACAAAAAAAAAAACGAGGAGGGACTCAGGTGCTCGCGAAGGGTAAACAGTTTCTGCATCTTATAAGGCACCCGCCGTTCTATTCATTGATATAGTCAAGTCTGGTAAACGGCTAGTCGGTGAAGGAGGAAAGAAAAAAACCTACGTGAAAAGGAAAATACATGTGTATGCTAAAAAACGTTTGTAAGATCAAAATCATTCCCAAGACAGGTAATTACTATTTTGCCAGGTTATATTGTCATCTTAGATGGACAGCTGTCCTGTTGGACACCATTGTGACAGAAGACCACACAAGGATCAAACATGTCAATTTGGTGTAATTTGGTTCAGTGGTGTCATAGATAAAATGATCTCTATATAAATTATTTGCCAAAATTGACATTATAGCCGAAATCGTCAAATATCAGCAATACTATATTATTTGACTGATTAAACCAAAATATATGTTTTACAACTCATTATCGCAATGATACCTATTAATATCAGTCATTATCAAATTAAAATGTAGAAGTTAATGAGATATATCTAATCATGCACATAAAGTAATGGCAGCCATGTTTGATGAAGCAGACTACGAAAAGATAATCCTATTAAGATTGGTGTAATGTAAACTGGTTTACAGAGACGAATGAGTGAGTGATGGCTTGGTTTAGTTTATGATGTTTAACACCACTTTCAACAATATTTCAGTTATATCGTGGCGGTCAGTTTTATTGGAAGAGGAAACCGGAGTACCCGGGGAAAATCACCGACCTGTCGCAAGTCATTGACAAACTTATCACATAACGTTGTATGATTGTATCGAATACACCTCGCCAGAGTGAGTGTTGTTTATGTGAGGAGTGCATAATATACACAATGGTGAGAACAAGCTTCTTTATGATGATGATGATGATTATTATGATGTCTGTTTTGTACTATTCCCACTCGTGAAGGTAGATTTTTACATGGTGCTAGCTCACTGATACAAGAGTCAACAAGAAGCATGTCACACCACTGTGACTTCGAACCAACGAGTCATTGCCCTGACTCGTGTGTGCTGTGTGCTTAGTACAACATATACTTCATATAGTTAACATTGCCCTGACTCGTGTGTGCTGTGTGCTTAGTACAACATATACTTCATATAGTTAAGTGTTCATTCCAATACCATACATGAATTAAAAAAAGACAAATCCTTTGACAGGCATTAAATAAGCAGTTTGTTGCACAATGTATTTAAAAGAAGCAATACTTTTCAATAGTCCTATATGTGTAGTCTGTGGCGTCACATGTTGGACTATGTCTGGTGTACCCTCTGAACATTTCCAAAGAATCAGACAAGAAACTAATGTCTTCAATGAGGTTATTTCGTTCCTTCATATTGAATCAACACCACTGTTATTCTTTTATCTACAGGTTGGAAAGTAAAGAACGACACGTCGTAACTAAAAACATTGTGGAACGTATTTAATTATATAAAGGCTTTAGAGAACGTGGTAGAATTTGTCATAAAAATAAACTGAGGAATACAGTTATAGAAAATTATATATTCAAGAAATAATTCATGGTAGCCATAGTGTGTACCTTGTTTTAACATGGGTAACGTTATTTTCGTAAAAACGATAATAATGCTACCTATGTTAAAACGTTATATAAACTATGGATTCCCTGAATTAGTTAGATTCTAGTATGAAAAAATCTTTTGAAGTGGAAGTCAGTAATGAAAATGCATGTCATAACAAAATCTACTAACATTCATGTTTACAGTTGTTTACTTAATATATAAATAACTAGACGGTGTTGCAATTATGTTACTGACACGCATTTTGTTGAACATTTTGTTGGAAAAAGTAAAGGAATAGTGAAAAACCATGTAGATTCTGACACAATTTTAAGGTCCTTTCTCACAGCATGGAACATTTTTACAACTAAGAGATAAAGATGGTGGAGAGGTCAATACATTGACCGATTAAAGTAATAAATAAAAGAACATATATCAATGTTATTACAGGGGCTCGGGTGGCTCAATGTGTTAGATCGTTGGATCTAACAGCTCATACAAGCCTATCACCAATACGGCGTGGGTTCGCGCCCAGCTTTGTAAATTACAAAAAGGGTGCACTCGACTACTCGCAGCCGCAAGTGATAACGTTTACCAGTTGCTTGCCCAGGGTTGGTGGTTCTCTCCGGGTACTCCGGCTTCCTCCACCACTAAAAACTGGTCGCCATGATATAGCTGAAATACTGCCGAAAGTGGTGTTAAAACCCAATTAATCAATCAATGTCGTTACATTTTTAAAATGAATGTCAAGTTCATTTTGCATATTTTATTTGTGCAAAAAGACAAAATGACAAAAGACAGAATTTAAACAAACTCATGAAGCCTTCTCTGATTTAAACTTTTAACTACAGTATGACACAGTATAAAAGGATAAATCACAATTATTGAACGAATCTTTTGTACTGAAAACAAAAGGAAGACATGAAAAGAGTTAATAACCATGGTGGTTACATATGCTGTGTGTAATAACCATGGTGGTTACATATGCTGTGTGTAATAACCATGGTGGTTACACATGCTGTGTGTAATAACCATGGTGGTTACATATGCTGTGTGTAATAACCATGGTGGTTACATATGCTGTGTGTAATAACCATGGTGGTTACATATGTTGTGTGTAATAACCATGGTGGTTACATATGTTGTGTGTAATAACCATGGTGGTTACATATGTTGTGTGTAATAACCATGGTGGTTACATATGTTGTGTGTAATAACCATGGTGGTTACATATGCTGTGTGTAATAACCATGGTGGTTACATATGTTGTGTGTAATAACCATGGTGGTTACATATGCTGTGTGTAATAACCATGGTGGTTACATATGCTGTGTGTAATAACCATGGTGGTTACATATGCTGTGTGTAATAACCATGTTGGTTACATATGCTGTGTGTAATAACCATGTTGGTTACACATGCTGTGTGTAATAACCATGTTGGTTACACATGCTGTGTGTAATAACCATGGTGGTTACATATGTTGTGTGTAATAACCATGGTGGTTACATATGTTGTGTGTAATAACCATGGTGGTTACATATGTTGTGTGTAATAACCATGGTGGTTACATATGTTGTGTGTAATAACCATGGTGGTTACATATGTTGTGTGTAATAACCATGGTGGTTACATATGCTGTGTGTAATAACCATGGTGGTTACATATGCTGTGTGTAATAACCATGGTGGTTACATATGCTGTGTGTAATAACCATGTTGGTTACACATGCTGTGTGTAATAACCATGTTGGTTACATATGTTGTGTGTAATAACCATGGTGGTTACATATGTTGTGTGTAATAACCATGGTGGTTACATATGTTGTGTGTAATAACCATGGTGGTTACATATGTTGTGTGTAATAACCATGGTGGTTACATATGCTGTGTGTAATAACCATGGTGGTTACATATGCTGTGTGTAATAACCATGGTGGTTACATACGCTGTGTGTAATAACCATGGTGGTTACATATGCTGTGTGTAATAACCATGGTGGTTACATATGTTGTGTGTAATAACCATGGTGGTTACATATGTTGTGTGTAATAACCATGGTGGTTACATATGTTGTGTGTAATAACCATGGTGGTTACATATGTTGTGTGTAATAACCATGGTGGTTACATATGCTGTGTGTAATAACCATGGTGGTTACACATGCTGTGTGTAATAACCATGTTGGTTACATATGCTGTGTGTAATAACCATGGTGGTTACATATGCTGTGTGTAATAACCATGGTGGTTACATATGCTGTGTGTGCTGTTCAGAAAAAAAAGCTAGACAAAACAATTCAGAATATGTCTGACCTTCGAATAAAATCGAACACATGTTTAAAACGAGGTGGTTAGATTTTAATGTCGAACCTATAGATAAATTTATATTGATTAAGAAGATATATCTATTTCTAATCGAGGATATTTTGCATAGTCACGTATATTTATCGTGTTCAATCAAATTACGTTCCTCAATTCAAATTTGTAATCGGAGTAACATATGCAGTTGTCGTTATTCACCCCTATGTTTAGATGATATATACTATTTAGACGATTTTACTGTTGCAGTCTATCAAAAAGGGTTTTGATAGATGACATTCTTTATCTATTTCCTCTAGAGTAGAGGAATTTATTTATACACTACAACTTGTAAGCGAGTACTAGAATGGAATTTCTTTATGTAATATCGGATACAATAATAACGTTTGATAGCAATCTAAAAATAATACGTAAGCGGAAGAATGTTGGGCAATATCATACTTGTATAAAGAAGTAGACAATGAACACGTACCTGATGTTTTGATTTATAAACATATTAATTACTGAAAATTAAAGTATATTAATATCTGATGGGGCGACGGGACATGAAATTTAAAACGAATCCACGAAAAGTGATGGCGGATGTCATGTACGGAAATCCATCCTCTCGGTCTTTTTACGGGTATCGTCCGTGTAAAATCGACAAGCTTTTAAAATAACAAACACGGTACACGACAACACTACAAGTAGTGTGAAAAGTATTTGTAGAAACACAAAAGATGTATAAGGAGAAACAAGAGAGCAGAAGATAATCTGTCAACTAAAAAGGGTATACGGACGTTGGCTTTTTAAAGATTATGAATAAGTCGTGTCCAGAATTTGGAGGTCAACGAAGAAAACCCCCAACCTACCGCAAGTACTGACAAACTTTATTACATAAGGGTTTATCGATTTCTCCTCTAGCTCCATGCGCGGTGGTCATACCACAATAAACTTCAAAAATCAGAGGGACTGATTGTATAATCAGTTGAAAATCTATCTACATGTGTACCATACGATCGAGGCCACGGCTGAACCGGCTCGATGGGCAGAAATGAAAAAATAAATGAACCCGTTGTAAATTCCTCTGGTAAAAGAAGATATAATGGTCACGTTTGACTTACAACATACCCCCAAAGACAATGTGAAACGAGCTTGTAGTGAAGAAGAACTTGCTTTAAACAGTCTTAACTTGCTAAGCACATGTAGTTCTCCCCAAAGCGGTACCAATTTACGTGTAGTAAGTGGCAGGGGGCACTTTGATAGCGCCCCGGTATAGTGCCCCGGTATGAGTTGTATCCTATGTTTATATTCCGTGGTTCCGGAGGAATTTACCTATATGATTAAATATATAATGCATAGTTTAAAAAATGTATACGATATCTCATAAAATATTTAGTATTAAACGACACAAGACAACTGATAAAAATTGTTATATATGCACAGGAGAGAGAGCATTTGTCATATATCAAGGTGACATTGGTTGGTAGAGAATGTAGAGGGTCATTCTCGAACGATATTTACCTTACCGACCTTTGTGATGCATGTGTGTTTAAAACCCGATTGTTTGGTACCATTTTGGTGTGTTAGTGAGAGTTTTAGTGGTTAGACAACAAGACCCCCTTTTCACTCTCAATCATATCCCAATGAAACTAAATAATTACTCTCCAAAAGGTACCAACTGACCCGTACTGTACGTATTTCCCACCGGTCTACCAGAAGTACAACTATATCAGATGTGTGTTTACTTTAGGATTAAAAGTTTACAACTATGTCAGTATTGGGGTTTTAATAATCTACACCATAATATATACGTGTGTAAATAGCTTCACACTAAACAATTATAGTAACACGCACATGCCAGGTTATAATGTTATTGTTTACAACGACACGCACTGTTAGTTCATGAAATAGAAATTCATTAAATACTTTCGGTCTTACCTGTTTTCAAAGATCACATACTAATTACAAGTTAAATTTCTCTGTTGTTCCACACTAACGCATGCTTGGAATCTAAGGTTCATTTGCAAAGTAAAAGTAGATACTTCCGTGTTGTCTGTGGATTATCAAACGTGTTGCATACATTATATATATACAATCGTGATTAATTCAAAAATAATCGTTACCATATCTTATTTTGTCACAGGTGACTTTGTGTAAACTTTATAGGTAGATTTGTGCGGGTGGAACGTTGTGTAGTCATGGTCTATTTGGTAATAGGAAATGTCAATAATTTGATTTGTTTTGTAGGCTATTATTAACGAATTATGACCGTAGTTTAACAGTTACGTACGTTCCTGCTTATACATAATGCTTATACCATTAATAAAATGTTCAAAGGTATACAAGTTTGTATTTCTGTTTCAGTTTTGTATTATTTAAGCCCTTTCTTTTATCACTAACTGCTTGTTTTGTTAAGAATAGAAACATTTTACTAATATTTCACCGTTTTCTTGTTTCTAATTAAAAAGATAAACTTGATCACTTTCTTTTCAGCTCCAATTAATAAAGGAAAGGATATAGATGTATATGAACACAAGAGCAACAGGGAAACGAATTAATATAAGTTTTCTTAAACTTGTTTTCAAAGTCCTTTAATTATGTGTATTATATCATATAGAACTTTATCTTATTGTACAACATTAATTATTAATTAATAAAATATATTTAAACTAACACAAGAGAATATGCAACATTGCACTTTAATAGATACAAATTAAAGTAAACTAGCACTGCTTTTACTACTGTTCTACATTGAACAGTCACAGTAGGGTCTTCAACAATAACTCGTACCCTAAATGAGTGTGAAAGGCCCCCTGCAGTTGAGCAGTATCCTTGACCTCTGTTGATGAACACTACAGTTGAGCAGTATCCTTGACCTCTGTTGATGAACACTACAGTTGAGCAGTATCCTTGACCTCTGTTGATGAACACTACAGTTGAGCAGTATCCTTGACCTGTTGATGAACACTACAGTTAAGCTGTATCCTTGACCTGTTGATGAACACTACAGTTGAGCAGTATCCTTGACCTCTGTTGATGAACACTACAGTTGAGCAGTATCCTTGACCTCTGTTGATGAACACTACAGTTGAGCAGTATCCTTGACCTCTGTTGATGAACACTACAGTTGAGCAGTATCCTTGACCTCTGTTGATGAACACTACAGTTGAGCAGTATCCTTGACCTCTGTTGATGAACACTACAGTTGAGCAGTATCCTTGACCTGTTGATGAACACTACAGTTGAGCAGTATCCTTGACCTCTGTTGATGAACACTACAGTTGAGCAGTATCCTTGACCTCTGTTGATGAACACTACAGTTGAGCAGTATCCTTGACCTCTGTTGATGTACACTACAGTTGAGCAGTATCCTTGACCTCTGTTGATGAACACTACAGTTGAGCAGTATCCTTGACCTCTGTTGATGAACACTACAGTTGAGCAGTATCCTTGACCTCTGTTGATGAACACTACAGTTGAGCAGTATCCTTGACCTCTGTTGATGAACACTACAGTTGAGCAGTATCCTTGACCTCTGTTGATGAACACTGCGTTTGGACATCTTTATCATTTTGATGTTATTTGGTTTATTAACTTTTATTGCCCAGATGAGGGTTATCAACAAGAAAATAAAATATGAGTGAAGTAATCTTACCAATACCGTCCCCATTTTGTCCGACATGCCCGTATTCGCATTGCGAGGTAACACATACAGCTATAGGGATCCCATCAGGTACAGGTACATGGTAATACAACTAGACAGTTTGATATAACTTGAAGTGGGCTGACTTAAGGAACAATCATTTAACTTTTAAGATAGAAAAGGAGGGGGTGTGACTAAGTTTTCCCCAATGCCAGACAAACAGTTTCAGGCGAAACAAAAATCAGATAATTCTTTTCTTTACCCCCTCCTCCCTCGTTTTTTGTAGGAGGACTCATGTCCTATTTATGTTACTTGTGTTTGTTTGCATATAGTGGTGTCAAACACGTCTTGACTATATAATTTATATTCCGGGTGTCATATACGATGCAGGAACTGTTTAACATTCGCGAGCACTTGTGTTCACCCCGGTTGTTGGTGGGGTCCATGTTGGTCATAGACTAGTATTTAGTTTTCTGTGTTGTGTTTTTGCTTTGTTTGTCGTCGTCCTATGTCTTCTTTGCCCAGTGTTGCCAGCGTCTCTGTTTGTCATCGTCCTATGTCTTGTGTGCTCAGTGTTGCCAGCGTCTCTGTTTGTCGTCGTACTATGTCTTGTGTGCTCAGTGTTGCCAGCGTCTCTGTTTGTCGTCGTCCTATGTCTTGTGTGCTCAGTGTTGCCAGCGTCTCTGGATTGTCGTCGTCCTATGTCTTGTGTGCTCAGTATTGCCAGCGTCTCTGTTTGTCTTCGTCCTATGTCTTGTGTGCTCAGTGTTGCCAGCGTCTCTGTTTGTCGTCGTACTATGTCTTGTGTGCTCAGTGTTGCCAGCGTCTCTGTTTGTCGTCGTCCTATGTCTTGTGTGCTCAGTGTTGCCAGCGTCTCTGGATTGTCGTCGTCCTATGTCTTGTGTGCTCAGTGTTGCCAGCGTCTCTGGATTGTCGTCGTCCTATGTCTTGTGTGCTCAGTATTGCCAGCGTCTCTGTTTGTCGTCGTACTATGTCTTGTGTGCTCAGTGTTTCCAGCCTCTCTGGATTGTCCTCGTCCTATTTCTTGTGTGCTCAGTGTTTCCAGCGTCTCTGTTTGTCGTCGTACTATGTCTTGTGTGCTCAGTGTTTCCAGCCCCTCTGGATTGTCGTCGTCCTATGTCTTGTGTGCTCAGTGTTGCCAGCGTCTCTGTTTGTCGTCGTCCTATGTCTTATGTGCTCAGTGTTGCCAGCGTCTCTGTTTGTCATCGTTCTATGTCTTATGTGCTCAGTGTTGCCAGCGTCTCTGTTTGTCGTCGTCATATGTTTTCTGTGCTCAGTGTTGCCAGCGTCTCTGTTTGTCATCGCCCTATGTCTTGTGTGTTCAGTGTTGTCAGTGTCTCTGTTTGTCGTCGTCCTATGTCTTGTGTGCTCAGTGTTGCCAGCGTCTCTGTTTGTCGTCGTCCTATGTCTTGTGTGCTCAGTGTTGCCAGCGTCTCTGTTTGTCGTCGTACTATGTCTTGTGTGCTCAGTGTTGCCAGCGTCTCTGTTTGTCATCGCCCTATGTCTTGTGTGTTCAGTGTTGTCAGTGTCTCTGTTTGTCGTCGTCCTATGTCTTGTGTGCTCAGTGTTGCCAGCGTCTCTATTTGTCGTCGTACTATGTCTTGTGTGCTCAGTGTTGCCAGCGTCTCTGTTTGTCATCGCCCTATGTCTTGTGTGTTCAGTGTTGTCAGTGTCTCTGTTTGTCATCGCCCTATGTCTTGTGTGCTCAGTGTTGCCAGCGTCTCTGTTTGTCGTCGTCCTATGTCTTGTGTGCTCAGTGTTACCAGCGTCTCTGTTTGTCGTCGTCCTATGTCTTGTGTGCTCAGTGTTGCCAGCGTCTCTGTTTGTCGTCGTCCTATGTCTTGTGTGCTCAGTGTTGCCAGCGTCTCTGTTTGTCGTCGTCCTATGTCTTGTGTGCTCAGTGTTGCCAGCGTCTCTGGATTGTCCATTCTGTCTCTAACGTTTATTCACCAAAACAATTCATGTTTAAAACAGCAGGATCAGAATTATGTTTTGCATCTTTCAGGTTTAAAGACAACATGTGGCGACAGACAATTAATAATAATAATAATAAAAAAACGTAGCCCCCTCCCCCCATAAAAAAAAACAAAAAACAAAAAACAAAGAAACATAAAACAAAACAAAACAAAACAAAACAAAACTTAAGTGGTTGCAATATACGGACTTTCCTATGATCATTATACTGTGACTTTTGACAAATATGATGTTCAACTATATTCGAATATACGAATGCAAGAATGCAATTAATTATGAGTATTACACCGTATACGGTTATCTCGATTGAAAACTTATTATTTGGCTCTGATAATTTAACTGATGAAAACAATTTAATAGTATTTAGAAATGTCCAAATATATATACACCATTCTAATAGATTTGAATGATACGAAATTATACCCTGTACTCAGGATGTTATCATTTATTTGCACTCAACCCCTTATCCCCCTTTTTTGCCCCATTATTTCTGTTTATCAAATATATTCATGTATACATTTATTATATTATGTAACTTGCTGTCATTTTCTTATTTATGTATATAACATTATTGTATAGAGCGGATATACTAAGTTGATATAACTTGTTTCCAATCATATTGTACATTTATAAGACAATAAAATATGTGTAAACTAACTATATTCACTGTTAGTTATGTGTAGACCGATACAATCATAATACACAAATGTTACTGATTTAGAAAAACAAAACGATTACGTATCATTTAGTGAAAACAGCATTTTAGTGTGTAAAATCTTATATATTTCTTAGATGGTTGTTGTTTAACGTAATGTGAGAATTATTGACCAGAACAGTTTTGAAATTTGTTGAACTTGTCATCTACGTCAATTCGCGTACACTCATCCATGTTTAAGCGTGTTTTACGCATTGTTCATTGTATTATCAACGTCATTTTAAAATTAACTCAACCATTTTTAAACCTGTTTTTGCAACACTGCGGTTGTCTTATAAGAAACAGGAACTGCTTACCTTTCGCCAACATGTGGGTTTACTTCCGTTTTTTTATGTGGTCCACGTTGTAGTTTTGTGTGCTATGTTTTGTTTGTTGTTTTGTTTGTCTTAGTTCTATGGCTTGTATCCAATGTTGCCTGTGCCTCTGGAAAATGGTGTTAGACACCAGTATAACAACATCGCTCTTACCACGGAAATCGTAGCGTACATCACAACATGGAACTAAAACTTAATAACATCTAATTGGATTAAATGAACACGACCCTCCCCCCCCCCCCCCAAAAAAACCCGGGGCGAAATCGGGTGTTCCGGAAGGTTACCCGTCGTGTTACTCATGATAAAAATCCGATGATCAGAGCATGAAAATGGAAATGACGGGACTGTGACTACGACAAACGGAACAGTTCTGTGACAAACATATACTAATATATCTTGTAATGGTTAGTCAAATCATGATAGCCACTTCAACTGAACCACTAAGAGCCATCGTTTGAGTAACTTCCTTGTTAGCAGTAACAACTGAACCACTAAGAGCCATCGTTTGAGTAAATTCCTTGTTAGCAGTAAACATCTATCAAGTAATTCCTGATAGGAGCCATAAGCTTAAAAATAGGATTTCAACAAACGTACTTATCAAGAGGAAGATGGTTATGCATATGGAGTATATATCTCTCAGCTCTCAGTTGATAAGGGACCGACCATTTAACTTGAAGGGGGGGGGGGGGGGGGGGTATGGTTTTTTGCTTCGTTCAGAATTTTTTTTTCGGACAACACGAGAGTTAGAATATTTATTTTTTTTGTCGCGCATTTTTTTCCAGGATTCAACATTAGGTTATATGACAAAAACTCTGAATCAGATTATTTTTTTTCCTCCACCAAAATCAGAATATTTTGTTCAGCAACATTGGGAATCAGAATATTTTTTTAGAAAAAAACCATAACCCTCCCCTTCAAGTTAAATGGTCGTTCCCTAAGATATTCCAGAGATTGTGGTTCCTATTCCTGGTTCCTGGAAGCTACTGAACGAAGCGTTTCTAGTGGTTAAGTTGAAGTCACTACGAAAATCTTACGGTCGCCACCATGACTTGGTTAACCGCTACGGAACATCTGTGTCACCAATGACTACATATATGTTCCGTTTGTCATAATCACAATCCCTCTCTTCCCTATATTCATGACTTATCACCGGGTTTGAAACAAGAGTTACACGACACTAGTGAAGCAAGAACTATTACCCTTCCGGAGCAGCCGAGTTCACCAACGATTTTTAAATAGGTTCGTGTTACTCAATCTTTAAATAAATTTTCCGTGTAGTGTTTTGTTGATCATTGTTTGTCCCTTTGTTTGTTTTCCTTTGGTCATTGTATTGTCTGTCCTTCGTGTACGCCCTTTGATTACATCTTTGGTATCTTCAAACTTTTCTCCGCTTCATTTTTGCCTGTTCAAAGCAATGACCTGAATTTCTGTCAGAATATATGATGTTCATTTCTGTTCTCGCTGATTTGAGGTGATAAGTAATCGTTCGTTTTGTTGATATTATATGTAGTAGAGTTGTTGACAAGTATAAATTTTCTTTTCACACAACACAATATAAAGATTTGAAAATATGTAAAAAAAAAAGTATTGTTAAACTTTTGACTAAATTGATTGACGTCACGGTACTGTCTTGATTGTTGACATTATTGGAATTCACAGATTTGTATATCGTCATGGAATTACAACAGTGATGTATGTTAACATTTACTAAGTGTGTATAATAATACAGAAAATAAATACTCACCTAGTAGTGAAAAACAAATTACGTTCCTTTACTGGTTATTAATCATTATGTGGCCAAATATCAAGAGTATTTCGTGTTATATAAGAATTTGACATGTTATTTGATTTTCTTTTGATGTCATCGTGATTTAAAAGGTATATAACACTTCTCACAATCTCCTAATATCAAATAAGGTATTAAGTGCTTTAATCTATTATATCATTATACTAGTCCCTTTGGTTTCCTTGCTCCCCCCAGTTTTTAGAAATTTATGGCTTTCCAATCTTTTGATTTTGAGCACCTGATGAAGATTTTTAAAAAAATAGCCGTACACACTAAGTTAGTTATCTACGTTGGTATTTTAACCACAAGTCTAACACCACTGACATGATGTAATAAATATTTTTTTTAATGTTTTTTTCCTCCTTATTCACCCCTTACAACGATGTTATGAACATTGTGACAACATATTATAAATTTATTTGTGACTTGTCAGTGTCAGTTACTGATATATCTAGTAATATTGATAAGGATATTATACAATAAATGACTTTGGATAAAATTTAACAATAAAGAAAGAAGGAATAATGACCGAGGCCAACGGCCGGAGTGATTATCACTTCTTGGATTGATAAATATCATTTCAACCGGTATCAAAAGTCAACAATTGTTTTATTAAATGACTTGAACTCTATAATATACCAACGCCGTCCAATCAAAACATTCGATTATGAACATCATCAGGATTTCCCCGATCTATATTCGGATACTTGACAGCTATGATATACAAATTGTCTACCTCTCGTACAAGATTGTGCGGTGATCATAATGTTTGATCAAAAAGGGCAATGTATAGTTTTGACCAATCAAGAAACAGATTTTGTTAGCCATTTAATAAAACAAGATATTAATCGTATACACAAATCATTTTATCGTCAACAAAATAGGTCATGAATAACACAACGCAGCTGAATTATTTTACTCCCATTCATATTATATAAATATTTTCATGTTTTTCATCTTTGTTTTTAAGAAAGAAATTTTAACCCGCAATTAAATGAAATATGCATAGGACAACAATATAACAAAATTCAAATATCATTACAATGAAGCGTCACGATACAGCTGAAATACTGCTAAAGCTGGCGTTAAACACCAATCAATCAATCATTACAATGAGTAAATGTGATGCACATTATCGGATGTACACCCAACAACTGTAAACAACAACATTCTCTATATAGTGTTTGGATTACCTCTCTTGTATCATAATATATTCATATTTACTCTGTTTCATCACCAACTGTAGTTAATTAGGCTTCCGAACACCTCATTGGTGTCTTCAATACTGTCCTTTGGTAAAGAAGAAGGCATGTACCCCCAAATTTACAGTGATTTCTTGAATTCACTAACACAGAATACATAATATCTGAACCTAAAATCTACCCCTTTAAACTGGAAATGAAAGATTTCAGAAATACGGCTATTTATGCTTCATACCTTAGACTACATCTAGAGCTTGACAGTAAGGGCGGGTTACGAAAAAACATTACGACAGAAAGGATGATTTCAATTTTCCCATTGTGATCTTTCAGGCAGCACCTGCATATTGAGTATATATCTGTCAGTTGATCCAATATTCTAAAGTCTGTTGCTCTTATCATGATTTCCTAGATAGGGGATTGTTGCTAACAAGGAAAGATACTGAACCAAGGGTTCATAGTGATTACTTCGAAAGTTTTACTTGGTTAACCGTTACGGAATATCTGTGTCACAAATGACCATGGATATGTTTGTCGTAATCACAATCCGACACTTTCCTCATTCATGACTTCATACCGTATTTGCAAGAACGACGGATGCCACTAGTGTAGCAGGAACAGCATAATCCGAGTTCAACTCTGGTTTCTCTTGGGTCGTGTTACTTAATCTTAGTTTTTTTTTATTTTGTGTTTTGATTACCCCTTTGATATCTGCAGACTTTTAATAATGTTTTATTGTGATATCAGTAGATTATTATTATATTTAAATATTTCCACCATTTGTAGCCATAAGCTTCTCACACTATGATAGTTCCAAAACATGTGGCATACTGCCTCTTTTGTTTCATGTGGCATACTGCCTCTTTAGTTTCATGTGGCATACTGCCTCTTTAGTTTCATGTGGCATACTGCCTCTTTAGTATCATGTGGCACACTGCCACTTTAGTTTCATGTGGCACACTGCCTCTTTAGTATCATGTGGCATACTGCCTCTTTAGTTTCATGTGCCATACTGCCTTTTTAGTTTCATGTGGCATACTGCCTCTTTAGTATCATGTGGCACACTGCCTCTTTAGTATCATGTGGCATACTGCCTCTTAAGTATCATGTGGCATACTGCCTCTTTAGTATCATGTGGCATACTGCCTCTTTAGTTTCGCTGCAGAAACTGCATATGCACGTTTTCATTGAGTTTGCATTTATATATTAAGAGACTTTTTCTTAAACATCTTCCCGCAATACGTGATTAGTTATTAACATCCTGTTTGTCAATTTTCTCACGGATTGACAGTTTCTGAATACCCATTTGGTATCTGCTTCATTACATTCTGTAAGAAAACATCATACAGCAAGTATTGAAACGTTTTTGTTGACAAAAAAATGAAAAAGTTAAAAACCAATTGCCAAAAATCCTGACAACGCTAATTATCTCACCAACGGCAACCATTTCTACTGTTAATGTAGTACACCTTACCTCATTAACGTAAATTATTATTTAAAGAGTTCATTCACCCGATGATTTGACCTATATGAACTTGTAGAACAGCGATAAATAATAGTAGTCCCACATCGATAATATATTTAAAAAGGTAACGCTGTTTTTGTTATCCTTTCAGATATATATAATTTATGTTATTGTACTAAATGTTAACACCCTTTTATCTTTCTTAGCCAGCTCGTCTGTAGTGTGCTAGTAGTAGATTGGATCCCGCACGGTCTAACACAATACTATTAAATTACACGCAGGTCGAACACTGGTAGAGAAGAAAGAAACATGTCAACTTGTGAACTGTAGCTTCACTAAGCTAGCAGTATGTAATAATTCCACGCAGCATATTGACAAATACAAAGCAGACATCATTATTAAAAATCGATTGGAACGACCCCTTATTTTGTTCTTTTTAATAAATTTGGCTGATGTTTTGACATTGTTGATTAATATAGCAAACGTACAAATATATAGGAAAAACAGAAAGATTTTACAGGGTGAAAATACTATTGTCACACCTCCGTTAAGGGCTGTCGAGGTAGACAATATGGTTGTCTATCACATCAGGGGAAATATTAAGGTTGGCGCCGAATACAACAAACATTGTCTAAAGTCATCCGACTATAAGTTATCCAATAGAAATCATTCATATACCATGAGGTATAGCAATGTCAATTAACGATCTGATCCGACTCCTCATTTGTCTTTTATGGAAAGAACATGTTATTCATTTGTAGATATGACGATGTTTTATTTGATGTCCTCGTAAAAGCGAGGGAGTATATATCTAGGCTTATATAATATTCCAGAGCTTGAGGTTACTATGGTGATTTCTGTGATCGATGGTTGCTGCTAACAAGAAAGCTACTGAAGCAAGGGTTCCTAGTGGTAAGGTTGACGCTATCGCTTCATAAGTTTTACTGTCACCACCATTACTTGGTTACAGATTATCTGTGTCACAAATGACCACGGATATGTTCCGTATGTCGTAATCACAATGTATCATCGGGTTTGTAATAAGAGTTACATGGCGGATGTCACTAGAGCCATCTACCTTTACCTCTAGTCTTTAGTGGGGTTCGTGTTACTGAATCTTTAGTTTTCTGCTGTTTATCATTGTTTGTCCTTTTGTCCATTTTACATTGGTAATTGTATTATCTGTCTTTTCGATTTACGATTGTTTCAGTTCCCAGTGAACAATGACTTACTATACAAGAATATTTGGACAAAGCGAAAATTTCATGAACTTATGAAGCTGCATATCGATGTTAGAATCGAAAATTGCAATCTGTCTAGTTTATTTAAACTTCTAATAATAGAGTCGTTCAGTAATCCACTGGAGAGAAGCTGCATAGGACACATTTTTACTAGGTCAACAAATGATGCATTTCAGTATAAAAAAATATAATTGCAGGTCCTCTAAAACTCTGAACAGGACAGAATCGCTTTGTTTAGCAGGAGAAGAGGACCATCAGCTGGCATTCCTCTGGGCTTGGGAGTTTTCCGAACGTTCTGTTTCGCGTTTTAATTAGATATTTTGTATCCAGATCGTTCGACTTTTAATGATAATCTCTGCGGGCTGATGTAATCTGAGATCGTGTAATGCCATTCTAAGATAAAATTGATATAATATATTATACAACTAATACAGCTTTATTTAAAACAAAAGTATATTACCTTCATCGAAATAATTTGTAGTTGAGTGTTGAGTCTAGATATTTGTGCATTTAATTATCTGTACATTTAGTCATCTGTACATGTACATAGTGATAAATGGAATAACCACATTGAAAATATAATCTTAAGCGTATCAATACATTTAGGTATTCTGTGAAAATTAAAATATAGGTTAAGTAGACAAAATCTAGAAAAACTGTACTTAGTATATATCCGCCCAATTTTTGAATATGGGATAATTGTGGAGTGTGTTATTCAACCAAACTTGAAAAATTGCAACTAGATGCTGCAAGGATTGCAACTGGATTACCAATTTTCACAAAAACAGATAAATTATACTCAGAAACAGGATGGACTACTCTCTCTAGTAGAAGGCATAATAGGAAACTCCAATTATTTTATAATATAAAGAATGGACATCCACCAAATTATCTTAGAGAACTTATTCCTCCTACTGTACAAAACACAACTATTTACCCCTTAAGAAACGGTTCGGATTTAATTAAACCTTTTTGTAGACTCTCGATTACAACTGAATCTTTTATTCCATCTACTGTTAAACTCTGGAACCAGCTAGATCAATTTGATCGTAATCTTGACACATTAACTAAATTCAAAAAAGCCATTCGGAAGGAGCAGTCAGATAACACAAAACGTATCCCGAAACATTTTTATTATTGTCCCAGAAAACTTAATATTATTCTTACTCAACTTTGTAACTCGTATTCCTTTCTAAATTACGATCTATCAAAGGTTAATATAGTAAATGATGCTGCTTGTTCCTGTGGAGCTCCACGGGAAGATGCATTCCATTATTTTTTTTACCTGTCCTAATTATACTGAAATAAGACTTATTGTGATGAACAACTTAAATTGGGTAGACAAGCGATTTGAATCTACTAACCTGTGGGTCGGATGATTTAACATACGAAGAAAATATTAATATCATCAAACACGTTTTCAATTTGATTAAATCTTCAAAAAGATTCCTTGTAGTATAATTACTCGATAATTATCTACTCGCCAACCTCGCATCCATCCAACACAACCTTTTTATTAATTCGTTAATTATTTACAATATATTTCTATATGTATTATATGCATGCTCAGAATGATCATTATACTATGTGAATTTAAAACTTCATAAGTTGGTAAAACTTGTGTCCTATCCCTTTTGTTAATTTAACAAATAAAATCATCATAATCTACATAGTGATATGTACATTTGTAATTAATAAAGCGGAATTAAGATCTAAGTTAATTGTATATCTATGAAGCTATTATGGGACTTATATATTGAACATGATAATTTAAAGGTCTATTATTTGATACGATTGGATTTATGCATTATACTAAAAACATATATTATGTATGTTTGTGCACAAACTTTATATAAATAGTCATTAATATATAAATTACTACAATTACCTATTGTTAAATATTTATTTTTGTTAATGAAATATCTATAAATCAGAATTCTTTGTGTTGGGTTCATTATATAATATTACAGATGGCACAAACTAGCGCCATGGACTGTATTTTGATCTATAATCATACTTTATCGCATGCGCATGATACAGCTAGATTGGTAAACGAGTCCTCCGAAAAATGGGATCAAAATGATGGATAACATAAATATTTATTAAATTAAAACGTCCCATGAAGTATCTGGGCAGTTTAACAATACTAACTCCGAAAATTGAATATAAAATACGATTGTTAATCTTCAGTATTTAGATCGAAAGTGTCAACTAATAAACAATAACAACAAATATGGCCGCCTCCATGAAACAAAACAATAGTGATGAAGTACTTTTAAATTCAGGTTCTAAGTCAATAGCAATAAATGAAACACCCAAGTCAAACAAAAGGCCATTACCCGACAGTCCCAATGACTTGCCTGCCACCCAGATGCAGGAAGGTAGACAAATACGTCGCCGTAACTCTGTTGGCGATTTGCGAGAGGGTGATCAAAAAACAACTAAGCCTCCAGTACAAAGGAAAAATGTAACTGACAAAGTCATAGATGCCCTTACTAGTACCGATGTATTAGATAAGATTATGCCAGTATTGACACAAAAAATTACTGAAACTATTGTATCTGTGATAGAGTCAAGTATTCAATCATGTGTTGACAGTAACATTAAACCCCTTATTGAAACTGTTAAACGTCAACAAATAACCATCAACGAACAGCAAGAAGTAATAGATGGACATTCCAAACAATTAACCGAACAATCAGATAAAATCACCAAACTTGAGCAGAAAGTCTTAGAACAGGGTCGGTCAAAGAAGGAGCAAGATGCTGAAATCAATGCTCTATTTAATAAGATTTCAGAACTAGAAATAAGAGTGGAAAACCAAGAACAATATTCAAGGAGAACAAGCCTTAGATTCCACAATATTAAAGTCCCAGTAGATCAAAGGGGGAAAATTATTCATCCTGTAGACACTGATGACCTGGTATTACAAGTATGCAATACTAAGCTTGGTTTAGACATCATCAAAACTGACATAGGCAGATCCCATGTGATAGGCAAAGTAAACAAGGGAAAATCACAAGTCATTGTGAGATTTCTGTCTTATAGGACCAGAAACAGTGTGTACACCAACAAGAAATCCCTCAAAGGTGACCAAGATGGTGTCTTTATTACTGAGAATCTGACAAAATACAGGACTGAACTAGTGAAACGACTTTCCCAACTCAAATTCCATCGTCAAATATACACTTACTGGACCTCTGATGGCCAAATATATGTGAAAAAACTTGAAACTAGCAGAAAACAATTAGTTACAAACTTTGATGACATAGAAAACATTGAATGTTCAGTACATGAGCAAACAGCTTCACAAACAAGTGACACTGAAATTTATCATTAACTATTGAATTAAAACAAAAATAAACTGCTTATATACTCAATTATACATTTTTCATAGATGTAGATTTTTTTTTGCAAGGTTTATATTGTGTTAGTGTAAAGAAAATTGTCAGGTTTTTCTTATATATATTAATACATGATGTGTTCAGCATTAATGATATAGTTACATATAACTTATTATATATGGCAATTATTTTAATGTTACATATTTGCATTCTGTTAAAATTGTCAACATGTTGTCATACCTTCATATGCCCCTTTACAATATTATGCTATGTCCAATCAAATCTTCCCAGAAAATTTATCATTGGTTTGTAAAACAACAGGGAGCTTCTCAAAATTGTACTTTTCAAGGTTCCATTAGGGAATCCGAAACATTTATTAAGATTAAAGTGCTTATATATTCAAATAATACCCATTGTATTATTGATATAGTATTGTGTTGGTCGATTAATATCAATTATTGTTACTGCCTTTTTTACATTTATTTTGAATGCCCTTTCTCAGTTACAGTATTTTTGTAAACAATATCCATGCCTTATGATTAACTGCTTCAAAATATAAATAACCTTTTGTAATGAAAGTATTGAAGTACGCATGTCTAATGATTGTACAAAGTGTGAGGGTTTGTTCGACTTGCTGTAGAAAAAAAATGTTGGTTTTTTTCTGTTTTTTGTTGTTGTTTTTTTTTTTTTTTTTCAATATCTTTTTAAGAAGATTCTCATGTAAAGAATAAAGTCTTGAATCACTTACATAAGCCTATAATGGTACCATGCAAATTTAAATCTGATCTCAGCTGCAGCAAAGCCAGTGAATTTATACGATTTTTTTTGATTTTTTTTTTTTTTTTTAACCTTGTAAATGAATGGAGCACATAATCCTTAACCTGTATTGTACATTTGATAAAAGATATTTTTGTTTGTTGAGTGACTTATTATATGAAATTATTGTTGTGTTTGTTTTTTTTTTCCTTTGTGTGGGATATTTATCTCAATATTTTTCTAAATATTATAATATATATTTTAGTCTACTCGGGATACCATATAATTATAGAAAAAACAAATATACTTTGGAGTACAGACATCTCGGTTCTAATTGCTGCAATGTTTTATTTACAAAAAATATTATGTACAACGAATTAAAAAATTATCAAATTGATTTCAAATATTTATTTTTGTCATTTTTTTTTTACAAATGACGTATACTAAAAATTATTTTCTGTCTATTAATCATGGGTCGTAAATAAAGATCCCATTTGACATCTGTGAAACAAATTTCTCCACATGCAAATTTGGTCTCATTCATACCATTGTGAGTACTTTTACATATATTTAATTTGTTTCTTGTGTTATAATATGTATATATGTTCTAATGTTTTAAGTGGATTCATAGATGTGAGTGTTCAAACAATATTGAAATGTAGCAATGGTCGTACTGATTTTATCCCTGAAATGCTAAATCCAAATGGGTAATAGTATAGAGGATTACAGGGCGGCCATTGGACTGTTTAATACTAAGAAAAGGTGTCTGTATGGACTGGTAAATTTTCGGGCAGAATCATATCAACAAATTATATTAATTAACTTACAGTGTTCAGCTCTTGTCTTATCTCTGTTTCTTCTGCAGAGTACGATTCCGGAAATTAATATAGTTTTCCTGTTATATATATTACAATTTATCCTAATTATAGGTGATGTAGAAACACATCCTGGTCCTGGTACGTATAATTCGAATCCACCGGTGAACATTACCAATAATAATGTAGATAAATATATTTCCATATGCAATATAAACATTAGAAGTGTTAGAAACAAATTACACTTTCTCCAAAATTTCGCAGATGAATATGATATACTTTGCGTCACAGAATCCCATTTAGATGTGAATATAAATAACGATGATTTATCACTTGATTTCTTTTCAAAAACCTTCATCAGAAAGGATCGTAATAACTCAGGCGGTGGACTTCTCATTTATTTTAAAGATGATATATTTGTTGAACGTGTAACTGACTTAGAAAACGACACTGACGAAACTATCTGGGTAAAAGTGCGAGCTAGAGGTCAAACCTTCCTTTTGTGTAACACTTATCGACCTGAATGGACGGACAATGAATACTGGACACGATTAAATCATGCAATAGGGATGGGTTACCAGGTAAACGATAATATTGTGATTTTGGGTGATTTGAATTCCGACTTATTTATAGCTAATAATAATAAATTAATAGAAACTATGATGTTGTTTAACTTAGTAAATATTATCAGTAAACCCACAAGAATTACAGCGCATAGTAATACTTTACTTGATCCTATTATTATTAGTGATACTATGAATTATATATATTCTGATGTTTTAAAAATACCATCAGAAATTAGTGATCACGATGCCTCTGTGGCTTTTTTACAATGTCCAAAGAGTGTTTCTGTTTCATTCAAACGGGAAGTCTGGTTATATGATAAAGTTGATAAACAAAAATTTATTGAAAAACTAGAAATAGTTGACTGGATAACCCTCCTCTGTCAATTTGATGATGTAGATGACATGTGTAATCAATTTACCAAAACATTTCTCGAATTGGCAAGGGAGTGTATTCCAACCAAGACAGTTATTGTTAGATATAATGACAAACCGTGGTTCACCAGTGAAGTCCGGAAAGAAATACGTATCAGGGACCGACTTCGTAAAGTAATGTTAAAATATCATAGAAACTCAGATATTTGTAAATATAAAAAACAGAGAAACAGGGTAAATAATTTAAAAAAGATTGCAAAAGAAAATTTTGAAATCAACTTAGATAACATTATTCTTGAAAATGCATCAAATAATAAAACTTATTGGAAAATTATGAAAATGCTTTTAAAGTCAAATAAAGGATCTGGTAATCTCCCCCCTCTTCAAAACATAATTAATGATAAAAATTTAGAAGAGTTCGCCTATGATGACGAGGAAAAATGTGATTTATTAAACAAGTACTTTAGTTTTATATCCAAATTGGATGAAGCAAATGCGCCCCTCCCCGATATCGAACTGAAAACAAATAATAATATAACTGATATTAATGTAAGTATCCAAGAAATTTCTGACATAATACAAATTCTTCATCCAAATAAGGCATCGGGGCCGGATGTCATCAGCCATAAAATGTTAAAACTATGTCCAAATAGTATAGCATTGCCTTTGCAAATAATATTTAATAAATCACTCCACCAAAGTAAATATCCGACAAACTGGAAACTAGCTCATGTTATTGCAGTATTTAAAAAGGGGGATTCTTCATTGCCGTCTAATTACAGACCTATATCGCTTATAAGTTGTATTGGGAAAATAATGGAGAGAGTTATATACAAACATGTTTATAACTATCTCCACCAAAATAAACTTATATATGAATATCAATCCGGTTTTCTTCCTAAGCATTCAACAGTACATCAGTTATTAGAAATTTATAATAGCATTTTAAATTCATTGGAGAAGAAGGAAGCACATTGTTTTGTATTTTGTGACTTTTCTAAGGCATTTGATAAAGTTTGGCACCGAGGCCTTTTACATAAAATGAAAGCATATGGGATAACTGGAAATTTAATTAATTGGTTTAAAAGTTATTTAAAAGCCAGACGACAAAAAGTTGTTATTAAAAATAATTCTTCAGCATATTGTGAAATATCTGCAGGTGTTCCACAAGGCTCTGTCCTTGGCCCTCTCTTATTTATTATCTATATAAATGATATTGCTGACAAACTTATATCACTGAGCAGACTATTTGCAGATGACACTTCGTTTGGTTATTCAAATCGGGACACAATGCAGTTGAAAAATGTTATTGCTCATGATTTGAATGAAATGGATATATGGTCCAAAAAATGGCTTATGTCATTTAATCCTGACAAAACAGAAATCATGATTTTCTCTAATCGTAGCGTTCCAGAGAATCTTGATTTCTCTTTTAATGGAAAATCAGTGCCCATTACCACTTCTCATAAACACTTAGGTGTTACATTTAGCAATGATGCTAAGTGGAATAACCATGTTGATAATATTAAAAGTAGTGTATCTAAACATTTGAACATTCTACGTAAATTGAAATACCGTCTTAGTCGCACTAATTTAGATAAACTATATCTTGTGTACATTAGACCACTTTTTGAATATGCATGTGAACTATGGGATAACTGTGGGATTGGAAATTCACAAAAACTGGAACAACTTCAACTGGAAGCTGCCAGAATTGTTACAGGCTTACCTATTTTTACCAAAACTCAAATTTTATATAGAGAGACAGGTTGGGAATTATTATCTGCGAGACGGAAGAGAAGGAAACTTCAACTTTTTTATAATATAGTTAATAAAAATACCCCTAATTATCTTTGTACATTGATTCCCCCCACCATACAACGTACGTCAGTGTATCCGTTGAGAAATGGGAATGATATTATTTTACCCTTCTGTAGACTGTCTTCGACTAGTGATTCCTTTATCCCTTCCACAATAAAAATGTGGAATAGTTTAAATAACAATATTCGAAACGTTGATACTTTATCAAAATTCAAATCTGAATTAAAGAAAATCGACGAAACTGAAAATCAATCTGTCCCTAAGCATTTTTTCTGTGGTCCTCGAAAATTAAATATTATTTTAACTCAGCTAAGAAATTCAGCTTCGTTTTTGAATTTTGATTTATTTCGAGTTGGAATCGTATCTGACCCATCTTGTCGATGTGGTGCAGCCCTTGAAAATTTAAAACATTTCTTTTTGGATTGTCCTATATACATCCAAGCCAGAACTATATTGATAGGTAATATCAACAGGGTTACAACTTGCTACACTCTAGATATTGAATTTCTGACATGTGGCAATGATAATTTAACTTATGAACAAAATTGTATTATATTTAAATATGTTTTTGATTATATTAAATGTTCAAAAAGATTCCTTATTGTATAACTGGAATTGAATAGGGTGAACATGCACATCATATGAATCCATCTTAATTTTATTTTTCTTTCTGTTTGTGAATATTTATCATTGATTCGTTATTAGTGCTACATATAGTAATGCATGTCTTTTATGTACTTCTTTATTGTAACATATTGTAATTTGGAGAAGACTTCATAAGTTTGTTTAACTTGTGTCTAATCCATTTTGTCTGTTTAATTGGCAAATAAAATATGTTTAAACTAAAAACTTTATCGCATTTTCTGTGTTGATAATTTATATAATATTGTTTTCAGATAAAAAGAAAACGTAAGTATCGACTGTTGTTACGTTCAACAGTCAAAAACAGGGTCGAAAGTAAGTAAATTTTGTGTGTGTAAAATATTGGAATGATTTTATTTGGTCTGAATATTATGGTATATTTATATTTTTGAAAAAAAAAAGCATTACATTTAAGTACATAAACATGTAAGGTCGACATTCTATTGTAAAGTTGACATAATAGTATCTGTATTATTTGCAACTTTGCAGTATGTTTGCTTCAATGAGGGGTCGTGATCATATGGTACTTGGATTTACAACTACCTGTGCAATCAGTGCCCATCCCCATAACTAAAATCGTGAGTTCGAACCCCAATAATGGCGAGGTGTACTCAATACACCATTATGTGGTAAAGTTTGTCAGTGACTTGAGACAGCTTTCCTACACCAAGAAAACGGATCGCTACGAAATCACTTAAATATTGTTGTAAATGGTATTAAACACCACAAACCAAATTAAACCAAGCCAAACCTACTTCAATGATATTGTGTTTATCAGTAATAGACAGAAATAGTTTTATGTGTATGTTTTGTAGATAATTGTTTGTCCTTTTTCATTTCGTCATTGTGTTGTTTGTCCTTCTTCGATTTACGTATACTGATTACCCCTTTAGTATCTTCAAACTCTTATCAAGCCTTATTTATTTCTGCAATAATAATAACGTTTTTGCTCATTAATAAAAAATGAAAATTGTATAAGCTGAATCCAATGACGATAAAGAAGACATGATTGTCTAATGCTATGCTAATAGGAAGACATGCTTGTCTAATGCTATGCTAATAGGATACACGAATGAAAATGGTGAATGAGTGATTGAACGACGATATCAAATAAATTATAACAGTACTCAGTTCAGAACTTCAATATAATCAGTGAATACAACAATAAATTATATTTCTAAAGCAAGAAATATTGTAAGTATCTTCGAAAGAAAATTGCTGATATATTTGTTTTCTTTTTCAGAAAATAGATTTAATCATGGTTGCAGATGATACAGAGAAAAGACCTCTGGTTCTCAATGCCCATGTCCCCTTTCATGAAGACTTACAGGGAGTTAGATATAAGAAATGGTTTGTAATAGTCGGTGTTGTACTACGTACTACTATTATATATGTACTCGTACGTACTAAACATATATGTCATGAACGAGTACGCATATTATACAATAATGAAGCAACAATATCCAAATGGAATAGAAGAATCTGACGAAGACGCTTCGGCATGTACAGTTAACACCAGTTCAAAGGATTATCAACAACAACTGGTGGTCCAGAAACTCCAATCACAATGGTCAATATATTGCACGCTAGTATCAAACATTCCCTCAATAATTGTCAATATCCCCATTGTTTCTTATAGTGATATTTACGGTAGAAAATTATTTTTCTTAGCACCTTTATTAGGAACAATGCTGAAAAGTGTATTGTGTGCATTTGGAATGTATTTCCGACTCGACATGAAGTGATATATACCATTTTATTTTATAGAGGGATGCGGTGGTCTGTGGATTGCCAGTCTTGCGATGACTTTATGCTTTATATCAGATATTACGATACCAGGGAAACAGCGGTCCTTTGACATTGGGGTACTGGAAACGAGTTTTGAATTGGGATCTTTGCTTTCATCGCTACTTTCCGGGTATCTAATAAAATATACTAAAGGGTTCTTGATTCCCGCAATGTTATCGGAAGGAATTACCGCTATTGGAATTGTTGTTATATTAATATGTTTACCAAAAACACTACCAACTTCAAAGAAACGACAGAAAACATCAATTTTGCAAGATGTAAAGAAAGTGACGGATTTCTATACAACTGATGTTTCTTCATTTCCGAAGAGAAGGTAATTGATCGCTGCTATTGCAACATTCATACTTAGTGACTTTTCAATTGGTAGTTAAAATGTGAGCATGCTTTTCGAGCTTAATTCTCCATTCTGTTGGAGTAATGATAAAATTGGAAATTTCGGCTCTATAGATACAGCGATTGGTTGTGTTGCCAGTGTGGTAATAATACAACTTTTCCATTGTTTTACCACAGACCAAGTAATAGCCCTTTTCGGTTGTATTATGTCTGGAATATCATATCTGGCAAGGAATAGCATCAACAAGTTTAATATTATATCTACGCTATATCATGGCGACCAGTTTTAGTGGTGGCAGAAGCCGGAGTACCCGGAGAGAACCACCGACCATGGACAAGGAACTGGTAAGTTTTATCACTTGCGGCTGCGAGTCGAGTGCTCCCTTTTTGTAATTTACAAAGCCGGGCGCGAACCCGCACTGTATTGGTGATATGCTTGTATGGTTGTTAGGTAATCCAACTACCTAACGCATTGAGCCACCCGGGCCCACTTATTTTCTGCAATTGTTGGAATTTCAATAGGTATAATCTGTTCACCACCACGTTGCTGTCACCATTTTGTACTTTACAGAGATGTAGATCGATGATATCACATAACAATCATATGTAATCAAGCGCATAGCAGTGAACTAGAAATTATATGGTAATTATTATGAAATGGTTGATCTATATGGCATCATAGCGTACCTAATGATTACAGATTATGAGTTTCTCTGTACAACAGAACCATTATTATCGAAATATTCAATTAAAAGAGACGTATACATAGACGTATCTCGTAAAGTTATATCTAATACACCTCGTTACGTGCCGCAATAGAACTTATAACTCGTACGACCACGGACACGGCGAGCGCCATATTGTGTAAATTAAGACGAAGTAATAGGTTAGAATGTCTAGAACTTTTTAAAGCCCCACTCTTTCCGGGTGCATTGTCAATTTATATTAATTTACTGATAAATAATTTAACTGGCTATTGAGATTTATTATTGTTTCAGTTCCTCCAGTAAGCTTGGGCGAATCTCTACCCATGCCAATGATGAGAGGGATAATGTCAGAGATGACACCTGCTGATAGACAAGGTAATGTTGCTTAAATAAAAGCTTAGTTAGTAAATGAGTCTAATAAACGTTAGAGAATACGAAAGTGGCAATCAAAAAGGGACAATCCAGAGGAAATGGCAACATAGTATACACAAGACGAAGACAAACAAAACAAAGACACAACACAATATGGGTTGGACACCACTATACACAAACAAACACAAATAACCTAAATAAGACATAAGCCCTCCTACAAACAACTAGGGATAAAGACGAACCGAAGATAGTTGTTATGTGGAAATCGTAAGGGACATCACATAATAGGGCAACACAAAAAATTAAAAAGATGTATTAACACAGACCCCACCAAAAATGTGGAGGTGAACTCAAATTGGCCTACCTATAGTGGCCATATGTATTATATTCTTAAAAACATATATACACAAACTATTCTCACGTGACAAAGCCATGGTGGGTGGTAAACACATCAGACTAATGAGTTGCAAAACATTTTCCAATAAACAACTAACTAGTGTTCAGGTTAATTAACCCTTCCCGCTAGTCAATAACAATATCTACAAACGCCAATTAATTATAATTGACAATATGTTAATATACATATAACAAGTCATTAGCAATAGGTCTACAAACTAACAACTTCACAAAAGCAAAATTGTTATGATTGCTCTAGCTCGTCATAAACAGTACACATCTGATATTATATATATCTTATGGGTTTAAATACAAGTTCAGTTAGGCAATGAGCTGTATATATAATTGTGAAAGCCCTTGTTAAATGTTTTATTTTGCTCAATAATATTTCGAATGTGTATGTGTTAGACATAATCGTAAATGCCTTTTTTGTCATTTTAAAAATAATATTCCCGAAATTACATGTATCAAAACCATTGCAAATGCCATTCTGTTAGGACTTCATATAGAAATGTTGCTATGGTATTAATTTTGATTCATTTCTATTAGGTTCATTATTTGGTGGAATAACAGCAGTAGAAGCAATAGTCAATATGACTGGTTCAGTAGCAGCTAATGCAGTCTATGGTATAACAGTCGGGTTTTACAGGGGAACAGTGTTCTTTATTAATGCTGTGTATAATTTGATAGGGTTTTTGATTTGTTTGTAAGTACCAGTAGATATCGGGGTATATTGTTTATTTAGGGGGTAATGTCTGATGTAGATTTTAATCATGTTTGATCGTCAGATACATTCAGTGTATTAAAAACACTCATAAACGATAACAATAATTATTTCTAAGATTAGATAAACACATATTGACTCATCTATTTTAATGTTCATCTTGATATATTGCCTAAAATACACTACATGTGACCTGATTTGTAGACTGGTTAGAGTAAAACGATGCAAGGTTCAGGATGTGATGGGGTATTATCTAGATATGTATTTTTAAAATACCCTTCCTTAAGAAGTGCAAAGAAAAGGTATCTTCTATTAGTTGTCCATTTTTCTTCTTCAAAACTTGTCAATATTTATTTATTTTGTTACAAAATGAGAAACATTCTAGCACCACATGTATGTGGAGTATATGTCTCACAGTAGTTCCGATATTCCAGTGCTTGTGGTTCATATCATGATTACCTTGATAGAGGGTTGCTGCTAACTAGAAAGCTGTTGAACCAGCGGTTCCTAGTGGTTAAGTTGAAGTCATCACTTCGAAAGTTTTACGGTCGCCACCATAACATGGTTAACCGTTACGGAGTATATGTGTCACAAATGACCACGGATATGTTCAGTTGGTTGTAGTCACAATCTGATCGTTTCCTCATTGATGACATATCACCAGGTTTGTAACGAAAGCAACATGACGTGTGCTACTAGTAGAGCAGGAACTGCTCACTTTTCCGAGGCACCAGAGTTCACCCCCGGTTGATAGTGAGGTTCGTATTGTTCGATCTTTCATTTTCTGTGTAGTGCTTTGTAGATTATTGTTTGTGCTTTTGTCTTTTTTCTTTTGGCCATTGTATATACGGTATATGCTTCTATATACGGCTTCTTATTACCCTTCTAATTACCCTTCAAAAATGTTTCCGTAAAAGTTATTTCGAGAAAGCCCATAGAAATCTGACCTGTTCAGCTTTTAATCATATGTTCAATGGTGTATTTCCGAATGTTATCAATCGTGCATATATGATCTTAGCCGAATTTGGCTATTCTGCTTAAGCTATTTGGTTTTCTTGCTCCCAAAGATTTTGAAATGATATAGCTTGTAAGCCACAATTAATAATAATTGACAATATATTACCATATATATAACAATTCATTAGCACAATTTCTGCAAACATTACAACTCCATAAGAGCATTATAGTTACCACTGCTCTAGTTCGTCATATTAATACACATTGTTAGAACCCATCCTAAACATGTAGATGTGGTGCTGACGACGAATGTCAGGATTAACCTTTATCAGGGACGGTCAAATTCAAAAGATTTGAATAGCAAAACACAAGAAACCAAACAAGTGTGCACTTAATTCAGCAACATTCCACACTTGGTAGTATATATCTGAAGAGTGTATTTGAATTACATCTACCTACTATGTAGATTTGGAAATCCGTTTTTATGTGTTGTAAAGAATAAGGATCTCTCACAATTCTGAAGCTGTGTCCTTTATAAACCGAGGACGATTACCAGTAAATGAGAATGCTCCATTCAAAACTGCAGTAAATTAAGACCTTAATATTGGTTTCCCATTTGTATGCTCAAAACAACAAATTGAAATGCTAACTCTAGCCCTAAAAATGATGATGTGAACTACTTGAACTTATTTTGCTATAAATGTATTTGATATCATCTAATTTTGTGTTATTTGTATATTTGATTTTTTAATTGTTTGCAATATTATTTTTCTTGTGATGGTCTGAGAGTAAAATTCACCTACTTGTATGAACCATGTAACTCCCGTCAGGAATATAGCTTTGTACTTTAGCCTGTGATACCAATAACAATTCCTAATATCCTGGTAATTCCTGCTAAAACTCCCAACAAAGAATGGGTTCCATGACTTACTTAGGATTTAATATGTCTAACAATACATATATTATAGTACACCTTGAAGAAACATCGTAATTTATGCTTAATAATAGGGGCAAGGGGCAAGGTCGCACACAAATAATACGATGCAGTTGGTGCATATGAGGTGTATAGTAAATAAGGGTAATAACAAAATTACCGAACTCCGAACAATCTTATAAAGGGAAAGTCAAAACTCATAAGTATATAAACAGACAAAATCAGTCAACAACCGGAAAACTGTGAAAACCGTAATGACCCTGACTTGGTACAGGCATTTCTAAAGAAATGGTGGATTGAATCAGATTTTAAAGCGCCAAACCTTCCCCTTTCATTACGGCTCAAAGTTTCCGGCTGTCACTATAACAGTATTTATAGCAATACTTGAACAAAACAGGTAAAACAGTTGTCAAATCAGCACCAAACTCAGTGAAGTAAATGTCAAAGACACTCTTACGTCACACATTGATAAAAAAATATTTTTGACATTTTTGTTGACACCTTATCTTTATACATTTTCTCTATGTGAAAATCCATCGTTTATAATCTTTTCTGCAGAGACGGAATATATTTCGACAAGATCTTGGTATCGGAATATAAACCTTTTAAGAGATCGAATAAGGCGAATCTTTTTATAGCCCTGGTCCAGTAGCCTGTTTCTCAGATGAAGATGACGTTTCAGGAAATCAGAATAATTGCTACTAGCCCTTGCATAACGAATCAATTGCGGATGTAAACACCATATACAGGAGAAACTGGTATATTGCTGCACATATTTGGAAAATTTATGATTTTAAAATTGAAGTCATCCCGTTTATCATAGATTTTAGTACTGATTTGACCACTGTCGTCAAATTCGAGGCATAAGTCCAAAAATAATGCGGACGAAGCGGTATCTGTGGTCTCTTTAACTTCCAGCTCTGGAGGATATATCAATGGAAGAAATTCTGCAAATCTAGAATTATTGATAGATAAAACGTCATCAATATACCTGCATGTGAAATTAAAGGCTCTAGCCTCATGAATCTTCTTATCTTTTACAAGCTTTTGAAGAAACTCCGACTCATATGAGTATAAAAATAAATCGGCTAGAAGAGGGGCACAATTCGTACCCATTGGTATGCCGATGACCTGCTGAAACAGTATCCAAAGGAGACAAATATGTTATCGATGAGGAACTCCAGCATACTGATCACTTAATAAGCGTACAAAAAGTACAAAGCCCGATTTAATGTTATTATTGTTAAATAAACGTTAGAAAATACCGAAGGGGCAATAAAAAATAGACAATCCAGAGACACTGATAACATAGGGTACGCAAGACGAAGAAAAGAAAAAAACCACAATACAATATGTGTTGGATGCTACTATTTGCAAACAAGCGCAAATAACGTATAATAAGACGAACACTTTTACAAACAACTGGAGGTAAAAACAAACTAAGAGTCTCCACTTTTGGACATAGGTGATCGTAGCCGATTTTGGCTCTACCGGTGATGCCTTTTGGTTAACTTGCTCCCGAAGACATTTATACTTATGTGGCTTTCGAGCCTGATGAAGGTTATTCCAGATAAGGGTGCGCACACTGAATTAGATATTTACGTTTTTATTGACCTAACGATTTGCAGTTTTGTTATTTTGCAGATTTTTAATTCAGAGAACGAAGTTATACGAAAATAGTTCCAATCCTACATGACACATGTTTATACAAGGAAGTGGTATATAAACTGTACTACTTTGTTACATGACAGGCAGAAATTATCGTTCGTAAATAAAGGTTTTGTAAGTCATCGAACTTATTTACACGTACGATGTCGTTTGCTGGGAATTCTTTATTTGATATGATATCTTCGACAGTTCTATGCTTTACGAGTAATTCCCCAAAAATAGAGAAATAATCTGCTATTTGTTTCTGAGTGCTTTTAGGATTGCTTCATTGCATAGTCTATGATTTCACGTTTCTGTTCGAAATCAAGCAGATTTCTTTTCCGCTTTGGAATAGTCATTTTTACACTACGAAATTGAAAACACTGTGCAAACTTCAAACAAATTTTATACACAATTAAAAGAGATCACAAACTATAAAACTAACACTATGGTTTCAACTTTCAATTATATAACAATTAACTGTAATCAGATGGTTGATAGAAGAACTTCAATTTACCTTAATTGCTTGTAAACCTACCTGTAAAAATAACAAACTCCTGTAAAATCATTGACGTGTGACATAAATAAAGGTAATAACAAAATTACCGAACTCCGAACAATCTTACAAAGGGAAAGTCAAAACTCATAATTATATAAACAGACAAAATCAGTCAACAATCGGAAAACTGTGAAAACTGATTGGCATTATATCGAGGGACAATCAACAGTAAATTGACAATTTGATCTTTTGACACCTGGGCGGATGGTGATATGCGAGTTTGGCATTATAACGAGGGTTTTTACATGGAAAGAAAACGGGACTTGATAATTTCATGGCGGTATGCGAGTTTGGCGATGAATCGGGGGGAAATAAAACGGGGTTTTACTGTATACTCAAGAGTCGATTCATTAATCACTTTCGCAATTGAATTAGTTATTTAGATAATCATATCTATTCAGTCCAGTTTATAAGTAAGAACTGTAACTTCAATGGCATTCCACTCGGCTTTTTTCGCAAGTGGTCGGTAATGAGACCTCGTAGAAGACGGTAAAACGTTTTGCAAAGAAACAGTGTCTAACCTCTGGTTCTTATTTGAGGAGTTATGGGTCTATCAGAAGATATATATATTCTACTGACATGCTTATTTATTTGTATCGGCACTGACATGGTTTATTAGATATATATGTTATTGACATTTTCAGTTCCTAAATAATGTGATCATTATTAAGACTAAGGTTGTCCTTTCTCAGGCACCGGTGACCTTAGCCGATTTTGGCGATCCTATTTAGGGCCTTTTGCTTACGTGCTCCCAAAACTTAAAAATTATGTGGTTATCCAACCTGTCGAATTTGAGAGTACCTGATGAAGGTTACTCCAGAAACGCGTTGTGCACACTAAATTCAATATCTACGTTTTCATTACATCATTTTAAAATTGTTTCCACTTGCCTCCGATATTGCTGTCCAATTTTACGGTTGATTTTACATGACTAGCACAAACTGAAAGTGAAAGTTATGTATACAATGCAATATCCCCTGCAGTATATTAAACCCCAACGTATTTGCTAACAATTATAAATTGCTTCTATTACAATTACTGTCAAAATTGTTCCGCAGGATATATCTACCATTGTCATATGCAATGTGAAAATTATTTCAATGAATACCATAGTGAAGGCTGTATAGATTATACACCTTGTGCTTACGAAACAATAGCTTGAAGACAGGCGTAAAGATGTATAAAATAGCAAACGAAAACGTAGCTATTCAAAAGTAAAAAAAAATAAAGACTTAAACTGGCCTACACCTACTCACTAACACATACATTCCTCGCCTTTTATTATCCTTCGGTAAAAAACGCAACAAAGACATCTCACTGACGAAATACATATCATAGTTATGAGTCGCTCGATTGAGACGTTCAAGGCTGCTGCCTCCTCTATCAAATATTAACTTGTGAAGCTTGTGCTTTGTCAATTATCATGTGTAACCTCTGATGTAATATTCGATAGTAGAAAGTTGTCAGTATCATGTGTAACCTCTGATGTAATATTCGATAGTAGAAAGTTGTCAGTATCATGTGTAACCTCTGATGTAATATTCGATAGTAGAAAGTTGTCAGTATCATGTGTAACCTCTGATGTAATATTCGATAGTAGAAAGTTGTCAGTATCATGTGTAACCTCTGATGTAATATTCGATAGTAGAAAGTTGTCAGTATTTGATAGAAGAAGAAGATGGAGAACAAAATAAAGTGTTATAGAAATGATGCTGTTAATATGTAAACAGGGTCATGATCATGTCAAGTTCATGTTTAATTATGATATAGTTCAAGGCGTAGATTACATAGATAGTTTATTCTTGTAATAAACCCTTCACTTCCGACGATTATCTCGATATATGATAAAAACAATCCGTTATTATTAAGGCATTTTGTTGGCGATATTTAAAAGTTGTCACAGAACAAGATATACATATACTTAGAATGCTAATGGGAGTCATTTTGTAATTAAATGTACATTAGAAAAGGTAAACCCAAACTGTTTTATATGTATACCAAGGGAGCTAACTTTGACACCAGGCAACCTCGGTCCACTGTCCAGAGAATCTTCAGTTTAGATTCGCGTGCCACTAGTGTAGCGGCAGTTGCTTACCCTTCCTGAACAGATGAATTCACCCACTAGTGTAGCGGGAGCTGCTTACCCTTCCTGAACAGATGAATTCACCCACTAGTGTAGCGGCAGTTGCTTACCCTTCCTGAACAGATGAATTCACCCACTAGTGTAGCGGGAGCTGCTTACCCTTCCCGAACAGATGAATTCACCCACCGGGTTCGTGTTGCTCAATCTGTAGTTTTCAGTGTAATGTTTTGTAGATCATTGTTTGTCCTTTTCCGTTGCTCATTGTATTGTCTGTCTTTCCGCGATTTACGGTTTCTGATTACCCCTTTGGCATCTTCAAACTTTGTGTAGCCTTTTGTTGTAGTAGCTTGGATGCGTCTACACATTTTCGAAATCAAAATCGTGCTATTAACTTGTCACTCTCCAAACATTTTTTCCTGCAACGGTCCACGATCAGGCTTTCCGCTTTATAACCTGACAACCCCCATCGATAAACCAGTCTCTATCCTCTGTCTGAGGACGAGCTGGCAGCTCTTTGGGTTGAGCCGTGAGAACCGTCAACAGTACTGTGTGTGCTTGTATTTTAATGTAGGCTTACTGGGGTGCCACAATGACCAAATACTAAGGTATTCAACACATTTTACTTTGATTTCAAATGTATTTGTCGAATTTAACAAAAATGCACACAGACCCGCATTGTTTTACATATTTCAAGAGAATTTACGAGTGACGCTGTAAAATCTTAATAGTTGACAAATCCTTCACATTTACAAGAGATAATCCTACATATTAACAGGAAGTATGGTTTCTGTTATAATCCACATATAAGGTAGGTTTTTTTCTCGTATGGTATTACAGTATCTATTGATGTAACAGAAACATGCTAACAAGATTATGGTTTTCAATAATTTGTTCCCAGAGTATCATTGTTAGTGCATTAGCATGTAACAATATATAATTGCCACAAAGTGTGAATTCTGTCATCAGATTACAGAACATGCACATTTATTCAAATTAGTATCAAAGAAAATAACATCAATAGTAAAGTAATGTTAAATGTGAACAGTCCTGCAAATAATGTATTAGTCATGGAAACAGAATAAATAGAATCTAACTTTCAAAAAAAGAGCAGTATAATAGTGGGATACATGATCATCTTATTACAAACTATTGATGTGGAGTCGGGAGAGGGGAGGTTTTTACTAGCATGCAGACATGAACAAATTGATGATACCAATGGGGTATATCAAAAGTCATTATTCTATATAGGACAGACAATGCAATGGCCAAAAAGATAAAAAGGACAAACGGAAAAACAGACAAACAATGACTGACAAATTATTATACAGAAAACTTACTTGTATTATGTATCATATGTTTACTAGATGCAACGAAAATTTCACTCGACGCTATCTCTATATACACGACCACTGTAAATATAAGCTTCATGTGTGTCATGCACAGACCAGCAGACCAGAATGAATTTGTCTTTAGAATCAACTGGAATTACACATAACGTGATATTGTGTTCTATAGGTTAAGAAGTATTGTTTTTTGTATGACGATGTGACCTCCTCACATCAATGATATATTAAGCTAAAGATCTACCAACAAATCAACAGGTTGTAAAGACGAAGCTCAACGATTTTCCTAGCACACACCCTCCCCCCACGCGAAATAATTATTAAAACGAAAAACATACAATTAAATGTGCACGTGAAGATGCAGCACTTTTGTATGTTGATGTACATACTTATAAAAAGATGATATGTTTACCGTGCTTAATTTATCATATTTCATCCAATGTATTATGTAATACAACACGCCATATATTGGCAGAGCAAATCTATTAATGTATACCATTACAAAGACAAAAATGAAACGGAATTTTAAATGGTATAATCAAATCACAATACAATTGATAGGAAGAAATTAGTATCAATCAGATTGAAGGAAGAGGAACGTGAAGAGATTATCTTATACGATGACAATGAAGTGGTAACAGTATCCGGATATCTGTATAAACGAGATCAAATAATTGTACATTAAGTACTTATATAAAAACGTAGATATAAAATTTAGTATACACGACGCTTTTCTGGAATAACCTTCATCAGGGATGCTCTAAATAACCTTCATCAGGGATGCTCAGAATAACCTTCATCAGGGATGCTCAAAATAACCGTCATCAGGGATGCTCAAAATAACTTTCATCAGGGATGCTCTAAATCAAATGATGGGAAAGCCAAATAAATTAAAGTTTTGGGAGCATTAAAGCAACCAAAGGGCCTAAACAGAGTAGCCAAAATCGTTTAAGAAAACCTATGTCATAGCGAGGAGAGCTTTAGATTTATTACTAATTACATTATTTTGATACTGATATCTACCAGCAACTGGGATACGTACTAATAATAACTATTCGAGAATAAATACTTACGTTTTTCACTTGATGTATCAAATAAACGATCGACGAATCAATAGGGTTTGTTCAATTCCTATGCAGCATCTTAATAATATATGTTATTCAATATTGTCAGTGTCTCAAGATTGTCAATTCTTGATTGACCCTTCGGTTTTCTCTAACGGTTATTTAAACTGATAGTCTATATCAACCAGTAACTCACCTTTGTGGAATGATTTGCTGTAATTTCTTTGATGTTCGTTGTACTGTAAATTAGATACAGTTAAGGAAGTACAAGGGGTGGAGCTTAAATTGATGTCATGAAAATGACAAGTTTCAAATTTAAAAATTTAATTCTTCAAAACAAATGAACTTTACTAACAACTATGAAATTTTACAAAACAAAGTGATTGTGAATGCAAAAAAAACCGCAAACATTTACTGGTGTTTTGGTTAAACGTTCATATAATAATGGATTTCACAGTTATTATACACTTTACCGCCATCTCGATCGACGGTACGGGAGTCACTTTCTACTGGCAAAACACTATTAACCCCTCGCGATCGGTACATAGTCTTTTTCCTGCAGTAGCGGAATTATCGGAGATTTCTTGAAGTATTGGACAGTTTTCCTGTGTTGGTTTCGGCGGATCAAGAATGTGGGACACGTTTGCACTCATTTCATCACTAGCGCGTTTATATTTTCGCACGGCTGTTGTTGATCGATGACCTGTTCATGATTTCTTGCTCATCAAGGTTCTGGTTGTACAACTGAGTAGCGCAAGTTCGTTTCCTGCTAATGTTCGTTTTCTATATTCTCCGCGATTTGAGAAATTGTTAAATCGTTCAAGGAAGAACTTAATAAATTGTTAGTGTCTTCTAACTTCTTGACTTGAGTGACAAGTTCCATCTCTTCTTCTTGTGAGAGCTCCAAAAAGTCGACGTCCGACATTTTAAATTACTTTTCAAATTATGCCGCATATGAAACTCAAAGCCATGTGCTCAAAATTTTCCAGAACTTTTTCAACATGCACAATTTTCATTGGATCATTCCACAAATCATTTACAGCACTCGTGACCGTCTGTATCTGATTTACAATAAAGGGGCGTTGTTATTGATCTCGTCCTAACGGACTCGATCAATAACCACGCCCCTTTATTGTAAATCAGATACAGACCATCACTCGTACTGTAAATATAACTTATTGTCAACCATTCATTGATGTCTTTTGAAACATCTTGTATCGCCACGGCGAACTCATGTTGATTATTTATCATAAACGAAACATTTGTTCTTGGTTAAGTGCGCATTTTCATTATTAATGCTTTCATTCATGCTGACAGAATTGGTTCGGTTGTAATGGCACCTATGCTCAATTATTTGTAGTAATAAATTATTAATGATATATAATAGTATCACAATAAGATAAAACATTCTCCAACACCACACTAATTTATAGTTTGGTTTTATAGTGTTTAACGCCACTTTCAACAATATTTCAGCTATATCGTGGCAGTCAATTCTATTGGTGGAGAAAACCAGCGACCAGCCGCAAGTGAAGTCACTGACAAACGTTATCACATAATGGTGTACACCTCGCCCTGAGCGGTATTCGAACTCACAACATCAGTGGTGATAGGCACCGATTGCATAGATAGTTGTACATCCAATTACCATACGATCATGGCCACGACGTCCACACACTAATTTATACAATCTAAATAACTTCAACATTCTGATTCTATAACTCTCAATAGAATAAACAGGGTCTGAACTTATATACTTTTGTTCTTTGGCTTTCCAATCTTTTGGCTTTGGTCGTACATAATGAAGGTTACATAATGAAGGTTATTCCAGAAACCCTTCGTGCGTACTCAATTAGTTATTAACAATAATCGTCAACATTCTACCAGACACTATGACAAAAGAGACGAATTTTACCATTACAAATTTCCCACACCTTGATAGTAATATACCAAACCCAAAAACTACAAACGTATAACGTTGCTTATTATTTTTAAAGTTAAATGCGTTGTGTATGATTTTTTTTTACCGATTTTTACATTTTCACGAGGATTGGTGGTGTAAAGTGTAAAAAAGTCAAATGTTTGGATAAATGACGTTTTCAGGAAAAAAACAACTAGAATTAAAATTATCCAGAAAACTATATGTAATAATTGTTAAAACTGAGGTTCCCCTCCCTAAAGATATAGATCATCTTAGATTTTGGCTATCCTGCTTGCTACCATCAACTTCTATTATTTGGAGTCTTTTATCTTTGGACTATCAGTGTACATGTACATAATGATGGTTACTTCAGACACGCATCGTGTCCACTAATTTACATATCTACGTTTTTATTGGTTTTATTTATTGATTTCACTATCATCATTAAATCATTTGAAACAAGACTGACCATAAACTACAGCTTTATAATTTTATCACAATGCTTCGTAATGAGATAGATATTTAAAGCTGTTTAGATACGTTGATTTTTTTCTTCTTCTAGTAACACTCAGTGATTGATCTGATGACCGACTAGAAAACAAAACTAAAATGACATTTGCACAGAAAAAAGTATATGATAAAATGAAAAACAACAGAAACACCACACAGTCGGAACAATTAAAAACAACAGAAACACCACACAGTCGGAACAATTCCAAAAACAACAGAAACACCACACAGTCGGAACAATTCCAAAAACAACAGAAACACCACACAGTCGGAACAATTCCAAAAACAACAGAAACACCACACAGTCGGAACAATTCCAAAAACAACAGAAACACCACACAGTCGGAACAATTCCAAAAACAACAGAAACACCACACAGTCGGAACAATTCCAAAAACAACAGAAACACCACACAGACGGAATCATTCCAAAAACAACAGAAACACCACACAGTCGGAACAATTCCAAAAACAACAGAAACACCACACAGTCGGAACAATTCCTAAAACAACAGAAACACCACACAGTCGGAACAATTCCAAAAACAACAGAAACACCACACAGTCGGAACAATTCCAAAAACAACAGAAACACCACACAGTCGGAACAATTCCAAAAACAACAAAAACACCACACAGTCGGAACAATTCCAAAAACAACAGAAACACCACACAGTCGGAACAATTCCAAAAACAACAGAAACACCACACAGTCGGAACAATTCCAAAAACAACAGAAACACCACACAGTCGGAACAATTCCAAAAACAACAGAAACACCACACAGTCGGAATCATTCCAAAAACAACAGAAACACCACACAGTCGGAACAATTCCAAAAACAACAGAAACACCACACAGTCGGAACAATTCCAAAAACAACAGAAACACCACACAGTCGGAACAATTCCAAAAACAACAGAAACACCACACAGTCGGAACAATTCCAAAAACAACAGAAACACCACACAGTCGGAACAATTCTAAAAACAACAGAAACACCACACAGTCGGAACAATTCCAAAATCCAATAGCAGAATCGTAGAAAGAGTCAAAAATCCATACCCATAACAAACAAATACTTTACCGCTCACTTTCCTGTTTTGGCATAGGCACTAAGATATCTAGGCTAAACTAATTCTATGGGCCTAAACCTTCACGTTAGAGAAATGATGGGGTCATGAAAGTGCTTTCTACATACGAGTCAAAAACCCCAATCCCCATACATAATCGGGCGAATAGCTTTATTATAAAGAACGCTATATTCTTGAACATTATATATAATATATTTAATCTTCGTGATACAGAAGTTGCCTCCAGTGGAGCAGAAACTGATCACCCTTCCGGAGTACCTGAGTTCACCCCCGGTTTTTAGTGAGGTTTGTGGTGTTGCTCGATCTTTAGTTTCCCGTGTAGTAATTTGTAGATCGCTGTTTGTCCGTTTGCCTTTTTTCATTTGGCCACTGTGTTGTCTGTCTTCCTCGATTTACGGATTCTGATTACCCCTTTGGTATCTTCAAACTGGTCTTATATTAAAGAGAGCCAATGGCCTCAACCAATGATTTTAGTCGATCTTTGTTATCCTATTTAGACCACTTAATGTTATTTCTCCAGAGACTTTTAAATTGATTGGAATTCCAATCTTTAACATTGAGAGTTGATTGTTCTCCTAGAGACCCGTCGTGCTCATTAGATTAGATATCTACTGTTTATTACTTTCAATGGTTCTGGTACTGGTACAGAAGGCTCAGTGACTCAATGAGCTAGGTAGTTGGATTACCTAGCAACTCATACAAGCCTATCATCAATACGGCGTGGGCTCGCGCCCGGCTTTGTAAATTACAAAAAAGGTGCACCAAGCTCACAGCTGCAAATAATAAAGTTTACCAGTTGCTTGCCCATGGTCGGTGGTTCTCTCCGGGTCATCTGGCTTCTTCCACCACTAAAACTGGTCGCCATGATATAGTTGAAATATTTCTGAAAGTGGCGTTAAACACAATAAATAAATCAATCAATCAGTCTACTGGTACACTATTAACCCCGATGGTATCATCTGCACAGTAATCAGTGTATCACCAATGACGTCATTAAATATATTTATTGTTACAATTTACAGTTTCATGATTAGAATTAATCTTCTCCTTTAGCAGATTTTGTCTATTCTGTTTAGACCCCATTATTGTTTTGCCCTAAAGACTTTTAAATAAGTTTGCTTTCAATAATCGTACTCGATAAGGATTATTCCTAAACCGCGGCGTACGCTAAAGTGTAATATATATTTACATGTTGGTTTTTTTAGGCTATCCGATCTTTCGATTTTGAGCGTACCTGATGAATGTTATTCTAGAAGCGCGTCGTGTGCACTGAATTAGATGTCTATGTTTTAATTGCATGTATATAAAGTTCTATTTAAGCCAAAAGGTGAAAGTTCAATGGTGTTGTTCTTATGCAGTACGATTTTTCTCCAATATTCTTCAAGAAATTATTTTTTCTCTAATTTTTTTTATCATTTCCACATTTCACAACTGATTGTGAAAAAAATGTTCTCATTAGTGAATTTAACTGTTCTCGGCACCTGATTGGTCAATTTTTATTCTGTCGGGACTACTTTCTCTCCAACTGTGATCGATCATTTTATAAAATATTGAAAGATATTGTAGGCCTAAATACCATTTTCATGTAAAAAGTAACTTAATTCCATTTTCGTGATGCGTGTGGTTAAACGTTTTACTGCTGTGATGTGCGCCCTGTTTGGAGGGACTTACCGGGAACAGAACAGTTGGCATTCGAACGTTTCGGACTTAGCCTACTCGATACATGGATACACGTAAACTTCCTTGGTTACCGTGTAAACAAAATCGCGATCGTGTCGTCTGCAAAATAAAAGATGTCCCTAAACGAAGTTTTGGAAAGGGGACAAAGAGTCAGACTTCTCTCGGGTGAAAAGGGGATCACAATAGGGAAAAATGAAAACTTTGAGTTCCCATTATGGGAGATCAAACTCGAGAATGGAAAAACTCTCACTGAAGCAAGATACAGGTTTGACGTCCTAACTGAGCCTGAGGTATCAAACGATCCAGGAAATTCTGACTCACCTCCTACAGTACCCGAGGAGCTTATGCATTTATTTCAGTCTGAAATATATGAATCAGATGATTCATCGGTTTCAGTTGTTCCGCCATTGTTGTTATTATAATTGGAGATCCGTCCGCACAAATATTTCGTTGGACATCTCATTTTTCAGGAAATATAGACAAATTTAAAAATATTTTTGTTACGTTAAATACTGTCGTATCAAAAGTTATTAATTTATTTGGTTTCCTTTAAATATTTGAAACATCTATATCATTTTGCAACCATGGTAACAAGATGCGTAGCAATCTCTCAAAGGAAAGACTAACGGGGCGGTATAAAGGTTGGGAGAATTTGCATATCGATTTAAATTTTGTTGTTTTAAAAAATTAGAGAAACAGATTCTTACATTGTTGTGAGTGAATTATCGGAGTTCTCCAATCTCGGTAGTTAAATTATGGAATTTTAAATCCTCGTCAAGGCTCGGACTTAAAATTCCATAATTTAACTACCTCGATTGGAGAACTCCGATAATTCACTCACAACAAAGTAAGAATCTATATTTCTCACATTTCAAGCTCGGTTAGCTTTTACAAAAACAATTTCTCTTATCATCTGTGTTCTTAAATTCTTGCTGTAATTGAGATGCTGTTAAATAATTGATGTATTAAAAAGAATGTTCATAGTTTACTGGACATATTGTGCAGATTCGTTGTATTTTGATTATTTTCGCATGGAGAATTTATTTGCTTGTAGAAATGCTGTGTGAACACATTTTATATAATGATATAGTATTGCTAAATTGTTGAAAATAAAAATGTAAAAATAATCCCAGAAAATCGTTAGGTGTCCATTAGCGAAATCAATGGAATTATCTTTTTGTTGGCAGTTGGGTTGGTAAATAATATGCCAAATTATTACATTGCTATTTCTTTGGAATATTTGCTTAGTAAACAAGTAAAATATCCATTGATATGTCTTAATGACAGAATAAAATGAAAAAAGCAATAATTTCAAAATCAACATTGTATATTATTATAGATGATTTCCACTGGGTGAGAACGCAATTATCTCAAGATCATTTTCATGTTTTCTTACTTAAGTATGTTGTCCTTAAGGTAATAGATTAAAGTTGATAAGATTTACCTTAAATCTTCTCGATGTGGATATATATACACTGGATAGTGAACAGAATTGCATACCATTGACTTTCATCTTTCTTTCTCATACATCTAAGATGAACGTTAATCGCAAGATAATTTCGAGCTTAGGTACAATTCAAATTCATATGCTTATTTGTTTGTTTGATGGTGTTTAGCGCCACTTTCAACAACATTTCAGTTATATCGTGGAGGTCAGTTTTATTGGTGGAGGAAACCCGGAGAAAACCACCGACCTGTCGTAAGTCAATGATAAGCTTTGTCACATAATGTTGGACACAACGCCCTGATAGAGATTCGAACTCACAACATCAGTGGTGATAGGCACTGATTACATAGGTAGTTGTAAATCCAACTATCATACGATCACGGCCACGACGGCCCCCGGGATTCATATGAAACATCATAATACACCTATGCACAAAAACTGGAACAGCGCACACTCCTACACAAACCAGACATTTAACAAGGGCTTGAAATAGGGGTTAGCATCTCATATCACCTTGGCGCAAGCGATCGGTATGTTCTAACATTCAAAGCCAACTAAGGAAGCAGATTCACAAGTATAAATGGGAAACACAACTGTAATCGGAATTCCGTATTGATGGACCAATTCATGATGGTGACAATCTCTCGTTTGTTTAGATTAGATTTCTTGTAGCAGTAGTAGATTTATTTGGCAGGAAATAGTAGATTCTGTAAAAAAAAAAACTAAAATAAGAATAACACGCTATTAAAAAAGTGTATTCAATCAGATACAAACATCCAGGTGCAGCAGCGATTACTCAAGAAAAGAACAATTCGATAACGGTGGTGTCTCTGTTTATCAACTGCTGGACGCTTATGGTAGCTCGCATGTGACCCATAATGTGGTTTTCACGGATCACCCATGCTATGACATATCAGTAAAGAGGAACAAGTGAGATATCTGATATTAATCAAATTGAATTCAAGGAAGATCTTTGTTTCTTTCAGAATGTTATATTGTAATACATTTGTATACAAAGATTATTGGAATTTCCATAATAAATAAATATATATATATATGTATAAATGTATAATAAAATAAAGCTAGTTTAATGTAGCTCTTAGAATCAGCATGCTTTTGCATTAGATAATTATGAAGCAGTACCCTCTGTTAAAATGTTAACAACATATATTAGACTTCAAATCTTTACATTGTTAACTACACAATATTACACGTTGAACGGTATATATAGTACATTATACTAAATTCTGTATTAATTACAGTGTTTGTCCAGAATGTCCGACAGCCATACACGTTTCTACAATATGTCTCCCTAATAATTACTATAGAGGTTTTATTTAAATATGAACTTACATGAAAATGGTGGAAAACGGTTTAGAATTGAAGCTTATCTAATATAATGTGCATTCTTGTTTGTCCGTAGACAGATGTGTGTTGCTTTCTGCAGTTCAATATACTTCAAAGATAAATTATTTCCACTTAATCATAGATTTTTTTTCAGGACAAAATTCTATAATAATATTTGTTCAGATGACATCAAGCTTGCTCAATACGCAACAATTATACAGATATATATCTTTCGATGCAATGAATTATCAGAAATGAAATTGTATTAGATATGACAAACAGCATGTTCAAATTAACTATAACTAAATGTGCAGTGGGTGTGTAGAAATATGTAAATCTCTTACTTTTAATTGTGTGTATATGATCATTAGATAAACGGACATTTTAATTGGTTGTCGCATTGATCAGTAGCAGATACTATGTGACGTTATTATAACTAGAGATATTCACTACAATTTTATATGGACATCTTAGTATGTATATATAATCCAACATATCGGTTGATTAATATCAGGAGATTCAATAATAGAAAAAAAACTAACTACCTGAAAACAGAAGGCTATTGCTGATGATTTTAATGCAGTAACTTTATATTGCAATATATTATAGTTTGCTTTTAGTTTAGTACAGAGTGATGTCGTCTGAGCCTGAGCCAGAAATAACATCTGTCGGAACTGTCGAACCAGAACTAACATCGGAACCCTATACAGAACCAGAACTAACATTTGAACCATCTGCAGAACCAGAACTAACTTATGAACCAACTACAGAACCAGAACTAACATATGAGCCATCTGCAGAACCAGAACTAACATCGATTGCAAATGCAGAACCAGAACTTAGTACTGAACCGGAAACAGAGCCTGGAGCTTTCCCCGAATCGTTTATATTTTTGGGAGGCACTGGCAACATTGGCGGTTCTAATTCATGGCCAGAGCCAGAACCAAGATGGTCAGAGGCATTTAACGACTGGGGAGCTGCTTGGCCATTACATATTTATATTTTTGGACTGTGTTATACATTTGCCTTCATCTTCGCGACAGTTTGTATCTTGTCCATCATTAAGAAATTCAAAGATGGTAAGGGAAAATTGACGATGGCATTGCTGGTCATGGTGTTATTATTTAACGTTTTTAGAGCCATTTCGCTTTTTACAGATCCTTATTTCGCATTTAACAATATACATTTTATAATAGCCAGAATTATTTGGTCAGTTGGATTGCCGTTTCTAACCTCATCATTTAGTCTGGTATTCTTAGTCTTATTAGATACCACTAAGATGGACATTGGACCACCAAAATTTCAAAGATTTTCTGCGATATCAATAGTAACTGGTATTCATATTACAATTGTTGTAGCATCGGATTTCGTTGTGTTTTATAACGAATCGGCAAAAGTGATGCTGGTTTTCTGTCAAGGACTATTTTTATCATATGGACTAACACTTGCAATCGGATATTTGTATGTGGGCATAAAAATGAAACACAATTGTGCTGCTGGCAGTATGCATGGTAAGTACTTTAATAGTTTTCTACAACCTCTGACATAATCTTCAACTTGCTGAAGTCGGTCAGTATTTGGTAAAAATACAAGTAGAAGTTTACTAATTACTTGAAGAGGAGCACTTAAAGGTAATCTTAATAATTGGATATGTAAGCTAAATATAATCGTCATCTTTATTCCAATCTAAATACTTCATATTTAGCGCGTTTGAAGTAAACTTCTGATTTCAGTATTAGTGGAAGGTATTAAAAGAATCTTAATATCGCGTAAAATATGTACCATAATATAGTCAGATACAAATTCAGTTGAAAGCTAAGATTTTATATGATTACTTTACAACGAACTTCCGTTGATAATATACAAGCTCTCATGGTCAATTTAAATTTTATTGCCCACTACACATTTAATCATCTATGACAATGTATATGTATAATTGGCCATAATGTTTCTACTAACAATTAATTCTAAATAACTATAATGTTTGAACTTTTAAATATATCTATGAATGCACTACTGAACAAAGCAAGAAACAAAATCCACATGCCCAACACCCCTCCTCCAATGTCATAATATAAATATATCAGTACTTATGGTGGGAAAATGTTTCAATAAGTAATCTCAAAACCTAATTAATTGCAGAATGAAATAAACAAGGAATGCATGTATGCTTGAATAAGTTTTGACTATGATGCTTGTCAATGATATGAGTGCAATATAGCGCAAATACGTTTTGAGCATCTGCCTCTAGCGAATGACATTTATTATAAACCAGTTCATGGAGGATGTAGGATGATGATAATTGAAACTTCTAAATGTTGTAAGTAGAATTACGAACACTATGGCCGCAATAGTTCCTTGGTCCGAATTTAGAAATGTTGTACCTGTTTAGTGTGGATATAAATAATAATAATCTTTGGTGTTGTGAGGGCGCACTCTTTACAAACCATTTTAAACCATTTAATTTCCACATTTGAGTGTTGTTCAGTTACTGAAATAGCAAAAAGAGTAATAGGCGATCATCCTTTCTAACAATGTTTTGCTTAGTACATGCTCATGATATTTTTTCTTTTTATTTAATAAAATTGTTTCTCACTTTATTTGGGGGAATACTGTTTAGAAGGAGGTGGACCACATGTTTTTGACACTGTTACATCAATATTGGTGACTAATGCTCTGCATTTTAAATTAATTGTCTTTTCTATCCTCTGACCTCATGAAGGTTATTCGGCACTGACATGGCTTATTACATTTTTAGATATTTAGATTTTTTTTTATATATATTAAATTTACAGTTCCTAAATGTAATTATTATTAAAACGAAGGTACTCCTCCCTCAGGCATTGGTGACCTGAGCCTATTTGGGCTATTCTGTTTAGACCCTTTGGTGTTTATGCTCCCAAGGATTTTAAGATTATTTGGCTTTCAAATACTTTGGTTGTGCACACTAAATTATATACATGTATATAACTTGTATTACAATAGCAACAGTCCTTGACAGTTTTGCAATTCATTTGAAAACACTACAACCAGTTTTATTGTGGATGTCATATACATTTCCCATTGTTTGATTTATCGTTTTGGGTTTGACGTTCAACAGGTCAACAAAGCCCTGTACAGTGTTACAGTGTGTGAAAATAACATAAACACACTAATAACACAATAACGTTTAGCAATAGCTTGTTGCTGAAAGCTATTATATGTTAATCGTCGGAAAAACAATTAGTTCAGAAGTTTATGTAAACTACTGCATTAAGACTTGTTCCTGCTTCTAATAGACCGTTCTTGATCCAAATATTAAACTGCATAATCAATTTCTATTTGCATTGAAGTGTCCATTAAACCCTTAATAAAATGTCATTTAATCTCTTGAATCATGACATTATGCTCTTTGACAAAGCTATTAATGGTCACTTCAGAATGTCTGTTTAACCCATTAAAAAGTCAATACAATATATTGTCAGTTGATCGTAAATCTCTCCATTAAAATATATCTAATTTATGACGCCTAAGTGTGATCAATTGTAATAGTCATTGTTGAGGTTGTTTGAATTGCATTTGATAAATTGCTTAAAAATATGAAAAACAAAAAATACTACAGTGTTGGAACACTATTGTTGTATATGCTCCGTCCTTTTACTGTAAGATCATTTTGGTCTCTGTCTACGTCTAAAGTATTTTTTATAAATATCATACATTCAGTTGATTCTTCAGATAATTTCCTTGCAAGCGATCAGGTCGATTGAATTGAGCAAATATCTTTACCTTTGAAGAAGAAAAGGAAAATTAACTTCAATCTTGAATCAAGTGTCAATAATATAACTATATTATCCTGCAATGACAGCATTTACCGACCAATATAGCCTGCCCAATAATTTTTTGGATATTGGTCAGTTATAAATAGAACATATAGCAAACTCATCGGGGCACATCGGGGGATATTGTTTTCAAATACAAATATGTGTATTCGGCGCGAAACGCGGGAAAAGGCTCGGCAAAGCCTCGCCTTTCCCCCCGTTTCTAAGCCTCACACACATATTACCTATATGCTTCGACAGTGCACAAGTATTGTATATTTATTGTTACTGATTGTTACCGAATGTAAACGTATAGACCACGCTATAATACGTGTTCCTTGTTGACCTCAAAGTCATCGCGTATACTCGCCTACAATGTAATAAAATGTTAACAATAGCCAATTAATTCTTTTCAATATTCTCACAATTAATGTAATTGACTGATTTGTCCCAATAGCATACTTTCTAATTCACTGATTGATCACCCATATCTCTATTAATCTTGAAATCTCATAGGACCAATGTTATAAAATTAGTCAACCATATGTATCTCGGAGCAAATCTGTAACGGCAATTGTGATGCTTTTCTATTTGTAATTCAAATAGATACCAAATATCCGTACATTGTTTGAAAATATAAAATTTATTGGTACGAGCGTTAGAAACAGGTAGAAAAGTGAACCGATACGGGTACAAATAAACGTTAGAGAAAACCGAAATGTAATCAAGATTGGACAGTCTAGAGACATTGGACATACAAGACAGAGGATGAAGACAAACAAAACTACCAAATTGTTTGAAAAGAGCAGAATCAAACATCGTTCTAATCGTCCTCTGTCACGTCCGGGTACTGTTTCCGTGTCTTACCGTCGCCCTACATGAATCCTGGTTCATGACTAATTAACACTACATTTTATTTGATCCTTTTGTTAGTACTGAAAATCACACAATTGTAGGATTACACATTCTAATAGAATGTATTGATGGTTTTTAGTGGGGTTCGTGTTACTCGATATCTAGTTTTATGTGTAGTGTTTTGTAGATCGTTGTTTGTTTTTAGTGGGGTTCGTGTTACTCGATATCTAGTTTTATGTGTAGTATTTTGTAGATCGTTGTTTGTTTTTAGTGGGGTTCGTGTTACTCGATATCTAGTTTTATGTGTAGTGTTTTGTAGATCGTTGTTTGTTTTTAGTGGGGTTCGTGTTACTCGATATCTAGTTTTATGTGTTGTATTTTGTAGATCGTTGTTTGTTTTTAGTGGGGTTCGTGTTACTCGATATCTAGTTTTATGTGTTGTATTTTGTAGATCGTTGTTTGTTTTTAGTGGGGTTCGTGTTACTCGATATCTAGTTTTATGTGTAGTGTTTTGTAGATCGTTGTTTGTTTTTAGTGGGGTTCGTGTTACTCGATATCTAGTTTTATGTGTAGTATTTTGTAGATCGTTGTTTGTTTTTAGTGGGGTTCGTGTTACTCGATATCTAGTTTTATGTGCAGTGTTTTGTAGATCGTTGTTTGTTTTTAGTGGGGTTCGTGTTACTCGATATCTAGTTTTATGTGCAGTGTTTTGTAGATCGTTGTTTGTTTTTAGTGGGGTTCGTGTTACTCGATATCTAGTTTTATGTGTAGTATTTTGTAGATCGTTGTTTGTTTTTAGTGGGGTTCGTGTTACTCGATATCTAGTTTTATGTGTAGTGTTTTGTAGATCGTTGTTTGTTTTTAGTGGGGTTCGTGTTACTCGATATCTAGTTTTATGTGTAGTGTTTTGTAGATCGTTGTTTGTTTTTAGTGGGGTTCGTGTTACTCGATATCTAGTTTTATGTGTAGTGTTTTGTAGATCGTTGTTTTTCCTTTTGTCCTTTTTACTTTGGTAATAGTGTTGTCTGTCCTTCTGTGATTTACGGTCTCTGATTACCCATTTCGTACCTTCAAACTTTCCCCCGGCATAGACAACCTTTATCGCTTTATACTGTTCTGTCTATGTCCTCTGGCGTACTTGATCGCTTTATACTGTTCTGTCTATGTCCTTTGGCGTACTTGATCGCTTTATACTGTTCTGTCTATGTCCTTTGGCGTACTTTTACCTACGAGTACATCTCAGTTAGCGTATTGTCAACAGAATAACCACTATATATCTCATGTTATTAAACTATGTTAATATTGTGACATTAATTGGTATTTTGGTAATTGTAAGTTGAAGATAACAAAGGGGTAATCAGAATATTTAAATCGAACGACAGACGGAGCCATTGTCATAACAAAAAGAACAAAGGCACACACAATGACAAAATACTACGCAGAAAAATTGAAAACTGAGCAGCACTTATTCCACTAGAAACAGGGGAGGAACTCATGTGCGCCCGAAGAGTAAGCAATTTCTGCTCTCCACCAGTGACATCCGTCATTGTACAGTTAAACGAGACTCTCCACCAGTGACATCCGTCATTGTACAGTTAAACGAGATTCTCCACCAGTGACATTCGTCATAGTACAGTTAAACGAGACTCTCCACCAGTGACATCCGTCATTGTACAGTTAAACGAGACTCTCCACCAGTGACATCCGTCATAGTACAGTTAAACGAGACTGTCCACCAGTGACATCCGTCATAGTACAGTTAAACGAGACTCTCCACCAGTGACATCCAGTGGCGTAGCTGCATTAAAGCAGTGTAAGCAAGTGCTTACAAATACTGTCTTACAAAAGAATTTTTATTTTTTTATTTTGTCCAAATCCAGACTGAACTCCCTCATTTGGTTGTGTTTTAGTTTATATCCACCCCGCTAATTTTCCCCGGAAGTATATCTGGTCAATTCCGACAATTACTTAATTTATAATGATTGCATATTAGTCCAGCGTTCATTTGCATTGTATTAAATACTAATCCTTGAACTTTATATTTACATCTAAATTAATTCAAATCACAGTAACGCACGTGCTACTTGAAGATCATACAGTCTTTATACACATGATCATCACTTTCCTGAAAGTTCATAGAACTTGATTATTTAGTAAACTACGATTTATAATATGAAGAGAAGTAGTTCATCGGGGGAACAAAGTAGGGGTCCCGGACAAAGTAAATTGTCATAGTTTTTCTCTAAAAGGCAAAAAGAGCCAATAGAAGACCCAAGTGTGGAGCTTTCACATGGTTCTGGTACATGTTTGTCACAAGAAAGCAAAGGTAGAGGTACACTCAGCGGCTCCAAAGCAGAGACAAATGACGCAGCCAGTACTTCTAGATCTAAATCAATTCAGCCAAATAATTTAGATTTGTCCTTTGACAAGTCAAACGTTGACGTCCAACAAAAGTTGTTTTTGCTGAAAAATAAATGAGATATTCCATCGTCGTTTGTTTTCCCTCTGACAGATATTCGTGGGACCAAAAGGCGCTTTAATCGGTCCTGGCTTGAAAAGTATAAGTGGCTGAGATATTCAGAGTCAGACAATGGAGTTTTTTTGTTTATGTTGTGTTTTGTTCAATAGTTCTGAGCATGCATTTGTTAAGAATTCTATAAATGACTGGGCAAATTTGGGTACCCTAATAAAACGCCACTTGGATCAACCTGGACACAGCAGATGTCTTGAAATGAGTGAAAACTTTATGTCTATCGCGGAGGGCCAAAAGGACGATGTAATGTCAATGTTAAGCAATGCTTTTCAGGATAACATCACAAGAAACAGATCAATTCTTCACAGTATCCTTAAGACCATTTATCTATGTGGAAAACAAAATATTCCCTTACGCGGTCACACTGAAGAGAAAAGCAATTTCATAGCTCTTATTAACTACAAGGCTGAAACTGATCAAATTTGGCTACTCATTTGCAAAACAGTCCCCCAAATGCAAGGTATCTATCACTCACCATACAAAATGAACTGATTGGTATTTGTGGTAGACAGTTACAACAAGTTATTATTTCAGAGTGTAATTCAGCTAATTGCTTCAGTGTAATTGCAGATGAGACCACTGATGTTTCTACCACAGAGCAAATTTCTTTGTGTGTTCGTTACGTGGGTGTAGATAGCGATGAGGAGATGTGCGTCAAGGAGTCATTTCTTGGGTTTGCAGAGGCAAGCTCAACAACTGGTGAAGAACTGGCAACTACTATAATGGCAAAATTAAGAGAATACGGAATTGTAACACAAGCAATGAGAGGCCAGGGTTATGATGGGGCTGCAAATATGGCCGGTAAATTTTCTGGCGTTCGCACACGTATTCAAACAGAAATTCCTGAAGCCTATTATGTCCACTGCTATGCACATTGCCTGGATTTGGCTGTTTTCAAATCGTGTCAGCTCCCAATTGTCCGCAATACAATTGATACTGTAAAAGATGTTTCATATGCCTTTCATTATTCTTCGAAAAGAACAGGTAGGTTTAAAACCATGTTACAACAGGCAGATGAAGAGCAATTAGATGCTCTTGATGGACGAAGAAAAATGAAAGGTTTGTGCGAGACCCGATGGTCAAGTAGCCAGACGCACTTAGCATATTCAAATCTGCGCATGCATTAATAATTGATACTCTAGATGACCTAGGGACTGGTGGTGATCGAAATGCTATGCAATTGAAACTTGCCCTTCAGGATTTCGGCTTCATGGTTGCTCTTGTTGTTACTGAATGTGTGCTTCAATACAGTTTGGCATTATCCAACCTTTTACAAAGACCTTCAATTGACTTAGTAGAGGCTGCATCTGAGGCTGAAACTGTTATTTCAAGCCTTCGAAAAATTAGACAGGATGACAATGTCTGGCAGGAGTTGTACCAGGGCATAACAAAACTTGCCGAAAAGCAGAATGTATTACCGAGCAAACCGAGGACAGCTGGTAGGCAACAGCACAGAGACAATGTGCCTGCTGATACACCAGAAGAATACTGGCGACGATCAGTATACTATCTGTTGCTCGACCACATTACCAATGAACTTGAGACAAGACTTGTAGTTCCCAAAGACCGGTTTCTGGCTCAATACCTCATCCCTTCAAAACTTGCCTCCCTTACACCCGAAAGAGAACTTCAGGTTTTTATGCCATTTGCAGGCGACCTGCCCGATAACAATTTTGCAGCCTATAAAGCAGAAATGGTAAGGTGGAAATGTAAATGGCAAAATGTTACTGAGAAGCCGAGCACACTTATTGACACACTCAAGCATGCTAAACCCGAGTTGTATCCCAACATCCACAGAGCTGTAAAGGTTCTTTTGACTATGCCTGTAACCTCAGCTACCACAGAAAGGTCTTTTAGCGCTCTACGATGGTTGAGGATAGACTTAATGGTTTGTCCTTAATGCATGTCCATCCAGAGATTCCCCTGAACTTTGACCAGGCTATAAACACTTTTGCAGCAGATGGAAACAGGTGAACCCAGCTGATATTTCCGTACTAAACACATATTAACATGCAATGGCCTGGATATACCTCGTTTGTTGTTGGGGCCGTGTTACCCATATTTGTTTCAATCCCTTGTTTGTTTCATTATTTTTGTTGTTGATCCGAATCTTGTCTAGGTTGTTTGATTTACATTTCCTGTTTATTCCTCGCGTTGTATAGTCTTTTCGTGTTCCATGCAATCTCAACTCAACTAGATCGTTATATCAATGTATTATTGCGAATATGTTGTACATTTTTCAAATAAAAAAAAAAAAAAAAAAAAAAAAATATTAATCAAAGCTGTCTGTGATACTTTTAATCGTTTTCATTCACCAGTTATTGTGCATCGAAAACACGAAGGAGCAGTTACCAGACATGAATTTTTGCCATCCTCTGCAAGAAAACATCTCCAGCTTTAGGGGGGCTGCCGCCCCGCAGACCCCCTGCTTACAGGTTCTTTTTTTCTGGCTACGCCACTGACATCCGTCATAGTACAGTTAAACGAGACTCTCCACCAGTGACATCCGTCATTGTACAGTTAAACGAGACTCTCCACCAGTGACATCCGTCATTGTACAGTTAAACGAGACTCTCAACCAGTGACATTCTTCATAGTACAGTTAAACGAGACTCTCCACCAGTGACATCCGTCATTGTACAGTTAAACGAGACAAGCATAATCTAAAATGGAAATATTGTTATCTGCCAGTATACGTAAACAACTACAAATAACTTACATAATTCATGAAGAATACAAATTGACGTTATCCTTGTGTATAATGACTATGATATTAAATGTTTGCTTTGTTATTTGATTCTTATCCATATTACTTAGTTCATTAAATACCATTTATTAGAGAAAATATTATTTGATCTATTTGTATTCGTTTTTAACTTCGCTTATTAGTATTTCGTTTTAAGACAAAACAATTGCAATTACGTCGGTACCTTATTTAATGGATGTAACACGTGACTTCGTTGTTTTGTTATTATGCACAACAGTTGTTTTGTTCCAAGGACAAATAGTGCCTTACGCACTAATACTGGTAATTTGACGTACTTTCATTCGCAATAGAACATCGTAGAACTGTTCAGTAAGTGTTTTGTTTTACTTATATCAGTGTTAAATTTGCAAATTACTAGCAAATGCAACACAATTTTAATGAATAATGTACTCTTTAGTTCCCTGAAATTAACAAACACAACTGCATAAACAAGTGTCGCAGTACAGATGCTGATTTGAAGGTTGCATTTGAACATTTGTCCAAAATAATACCCCATTTCAAGTTGCTTCCCTTGTATGTGAGTAATAAGCTATGGACAGACATATTTCGTTGTAATCATTGAGGTTTCAATACATTAACTATATGAAGATACATTTCAAATTTGTATTACACTAGTAAAACAGAGCAATGCCTCGTATCTTAAATTATGCTATGTAAACTATGTAAAAGGTCAAGCCATATTTTAATCTTATTATTGGAAATTATTAAATCATTCGACGGATCTTAAAGTAGTATGAAAGGCAAACATCGTGGAATTTTTGGATTAAATATTTTCACTTAATATGTCACTTAATTTTAACTAAAATCAACTGCATAACATTAAAAATCCGCTCAAAAGCAGATTTTAAGAGCAAATCGCAAAATATTTGACAGCAAATAATTCTGTTTTCCCGTACAGTAATGCAAAGGATATGCGCGTGACTCAAGATTTGAACTCTTTCGGGGAGATTATCACTCATGCGCAATGTTCAGTTGATGAAAAAAAAAAAAATATATTCCATGTGTACCACATCAGAATAATTGCAAAAAAAAATTGGTTCACACGACATGAAACAGAAAGATTCCTCAATAATCATTGTCAGGAATGTGTGCGTGCTTACCTCAGCATCAATGATTGTTTATCTTTTCTTCACGAGGTCATGATCGGCAATCATCGGACCAAAACTTTCCTTCACGAGGTCATGATCGGCAATCATCGGAACAAAACAATCGAAAGTTAATCAATCTCCACAACAATGGCGAGGACGATAAACATGCACACAGATTTGCAGATTTCTAGTTTTTGGGAACATATTTCGAATGGAAACATACATGAACAGCTTAGTAAAAGTACCGCCGTATTCCAAATTGAATTTGCAGAGAAAAATTGTCTTCACCCAAAACTGGTGTAATATTACTACTTTAAGTAACAATTTTCAATAAATTAAATACGTTTATCAATATTTTATCCATCAATGCAATTGTCGCTTAATGAACTGATAATTATAGTCATTATAACTGAAAATTAATTAAAGGCCAATTATCTGTTATAATATTAATTGTAATAACAAGAAGTATAGGAATTGATTACTTTTTTGCTGTTTTACGATAACATTTAATTTGTGTTAGCTAAACGGTAATAAGTATATATCTTTTTACATTGATAGCGTTTCAATAATCAGAAAGTTCAGTGGGGAGAAGGTTTATTAGTCTGAATGTTTACAGGTATGCAGGTTTGTTTACATATTAATTGAATATTAATAATATGGTCAATTATATGTAATAATTAATTGGAATAACATCAATTATAGGAATTAATTATATCTTTGCTACATTACTATGGCATTTAATTGATGCTAAAAACATGTATCTCGATAATCTGTTATTATTATTATTATTATTATTATTATTATTATTATTATGCAGTAGTCGATGGTTCGTTGTACCGAAGGTTTATCGGTCAGAACATAAGGAAAAAGGAGGCAAAATAATAAAAACAGACGTGGGCGAATTGTCTTGTATATCACAGTATGTTGGATATAACTATATACGATTCCTAATTATAACCTGTTGTCAAACTATTGATGAATTATTTGTTGAAAATGGTGGGAATATAAATTATGATAGATTAATAAAATTGTATTTACAATACTAAGCTGAATAAATATATAATGGAAAAATAAATAAATAAATAAGTACCACACTGTCCAATCCAATAGACTTTTCTTGGAAATAGAGATAATACTGCTGACTTTTCAGGTTAGGTACATGCAAGTTTTATGAACCCAGCTCCATCCATCTTATTGAAATGTTGTGATCATGTAAATGTTTCCACATGTGAAGAAACACATTTTAGAAATGGTTATGGGTGGTTAACAACTTTTAACAATATGTCTGTTTCTTTAGTGGACGATACTCAGGTATGTATAAAATCATCCACGTGTCTCGAGTATGGGTGGTTAACAACTTTTAACAATATGTCTGTTTCTTTAGTGGACGATACTCAAGTATGTATAAAATCATCCACGTGTATCGAGTACCTGACAAACATTATCTATCATATTTTATTGAGTATACACCACGATACTGACAGGAATCAACAATCAACTGCTCACCCTTCCGGAGCTCCTAGTTCAACCCCGGTCTTTAGTGGGGTTCGTGTTACTCGATCTTTAGTTTTCTGTGTAGTGTTTTGTAGATCGTTGTTTTTCCTTTTGTCCTTTTTCTGTTGGCCATTGTGTTGTCTGTCCTTCTCTGATTTACGGATTCCTGCTTATACAAATGAATGTTAGAACAGTATATGTAAAGTATTATTGGTATGTCTTTTTTATTTTAAGATTACTATTTGTACTAAAAACAGCCTACTATTCATTTGCCTTTTATGCTGTTAGCGTTTTAAAAATTTCTGTAAATTTTTTTTCCCAACAAACTCATCACTTTGATTGAATAGAGACTAAACCCACAACACAAAGATCGTAAGATTAAGTAATCAAGGAAAACAATATACAGTTCGTAATAACTTTTCAAAAAATCAAAGTTTTATGAAATAAGAGTTAGGCAATCTGGCGCAGTATCCCTTTGGATAGCCGCCATCAAACCCCAAATAAATAAACACAAAGATAGTGCTGATATTAAATTTGTACATTACAAAATTATATGTTGTACATTTCTAGAATGAGATAGAGAACACAAGGGGATAATGACATTTGTTTTACATAACTAGTGAACTGTTTTGCGACTAAAAGAATTATAGCAGCACATGAATATGGTTGTCGTGACTGAATATGGTTGTCGTGACTGAATATTTCACGGATGGTTGTGTTATTTACTCAAGGCTGATTTTTAATTGGGTTTAGCATTGACAAGCAGGAAGCTAAATGATCCAAAGAACCTATAAATCAATATCGCGAAAAAGTTTGAGCAAACTAAAGGGTTACGATCGGTTTATTCTATGTAGGAGGTGGGTGGATGTAAGGTAATACATTTAAAACCCTTTCTACAATTTACTTCCTACTTTATATAGAAACAATAATTCAAAGGTCTGATTTAAGTAGACTTAGGTATGTAGATAAGTTGTAGTTTATCGGTGCCTTTCTTGTGGTAATTCAGTTTCTTTCACTAATAAAACTGACCGCTATTATACAAGACGGGACATCCTAATACCACAAGGGACCTTCTGAATGATCATCTCGCACATACATCAATATTATGTGTGGTTGAGACCATTAAAAGAAAGTGAAAAGATACAAATTGAGGTACTTTCATGCAACAATTTGAATATTAATAGCATTTCTTATCAAATAATAGGCTGTAATTTCGTGCTCAGGTCACTAAATTCCAACCCTACATATATTTCATTGGCAACTGCGGTAGTTCATAAGATCGTCACAAGTTATTCACCGCTTAGAATTCACACAAGATGGCGGTTATAAAAAGTTTTCAAACGCAATATATATACGGAAATTAAATTAATAAATTATTATTTACCGTCGTATGTTATTTGTGATATATTATTATGTTACAAGATTATCATTTGATGCTGATAAACTAATGTGAATTGATTACAGGAAATTAAAATTGTGAATGTTCTTTATATTATTATGTTACAAGATTATCATTTGATGCTGATAAACTAATGTGAATTGGTTACAGGAAATTAACATGTTTATATGTTATTCAAAGTCCAATATATAGTTTTAAATAGAAAATAAAGATAAAAAGACCCACAGAAATAATCTTTTTGACATGTCTTTTGGCTTTATATACACTGTATTGTCCATCCTTCTTCCTCGAATTACGGCTTCTCATTACTCCATTCGTATCTTTAAACTTTTTATGAAGAAAGATCGTATTAGCAACTAGAATTTGGTACAAAGTTGACTATAGTTTCCTTATTATGTCTTACGATGGCATTGTGTGTCTTACGATGGCTTTGTGTACTACCTAATATTTAGATAATGTTGGAGGCCATCGGTTCTTCAATGAAGCCATAGCATACATATGACAATATCTGTGTCACGAAGATTGAATATATTATGTAAACATTTTTAAAATCTGTCGTTCTGTCTAACAGCTCTTCTCACTCAGTTATATGTGAGGGTTATCATTTTACTTATAAACTATCATTTTACTTATAAACTATCATTTTACTTATAAACTATCATTTTACTCACATGTGAAACAATTTTGCATGAACACATCATTTCACTAAGAAGAAGGATTGATTGCAACTTTAAAACTGATAACGGAATATCTGTATCAGAAATGAACACGGTCAGGTTCCATTTGCCGTAATCAAAATCTGGTTCTTTCCTCATTCATGATTAACAAGAGTAATACGACGGGTGCCACATGTGGAGCAGGAACTACTTAGCCTCTAGGAACACCTACGTTCAGTCCTCGTTTTTAATGATCGATCTTTAGTTTTCTGTGTAGTGTTTTGTCCTTTTGTGTTTTTCCTTTTGGCCATTGTATTTTCTGATCTTCTTCGATTTATTCCGATTACCCCGTTGGTATCTTCAAACTTTTCCTAGCTCTGCCACTTTCTACCACGCCAGGAAAGTGAACTCTGCCACTTTTTTCCACGCCAGGAAAGTGAATTCTGCCACCTTTTACCACGCTAGGAAAGTGAACTCTGCCACTTTTTACCACGCCAGGAAAGTGAATTCTGCCACCTTTTACCACGCCAGGAAAGTGAACTCTGCCACTTTTTACCACGCCAGGAAAGTGAACTCTGCCACTTTTTACCACGCCAGGATTTTAGAATTGTTCCCACAGTGTGGTAGATTTTAGAATTGTTCCCACAGTGTGGTAGATTTTAGAATTGTTCCCACAGTGTGGTAATTTTTGTTTTTCATTTTTATTTAAATTCAAATTACAAAGGTACCAACTAGAATGAAAGTTTTTGCAGAATGCATTATTTAAATGTCGATTATTTTAATATTTGTCACTTTACTTCCTTTTTAATCAAGAACAAGCAAATCATGTTTGATTCGACACAACTTCTTGTCTTCATTTATCAGTAGAATCAATAAATGATTATTTAATTAAAAACACTAATGAACGTAAATCAAAACTAATTTCAGAATCAGTATTGGTATACAACAATTAGTTATTTAATATTTGTAAATATATTTCACAGTCCTTATAGAAATATATAATCAAATGGGTTCAAATATAACAGCTGTAAACAAGTCGAACATGAAAAGATCGTCGTGATATAGATTTGATAGTATACATATTTACTTTCACGACATGCTATATTCACTGGAAATTCTAATTGTAAATCCTTTCTAACATACAAAAAGACGTTTAATGTAAATAAAGATTAATTTAGTTTTCTGTGTAGTGCTTTGTAGATCATTGTTTGTCTTTTTGTCCTTTTTCTGTTGACCATTGTATTGTGTATCCTTCTTCGATTTACGCTTCTGATTACCCATTTCGTATCTTCAACCTTTCTTGCAAGTAAATATGGAAAAGTTATTTTTAATAATAATAATAAACCAATTGTATCGTTTAAAAGATGAAATAAGAATCTCTAAGCACGACCTAGATACAAAACTAACAAAAGCACACACACCAAAGTAAACGAACAGAATAAACAAGAACCGCATACAACACATAATCAAGTTGACCTTCCGTGGTCGTTGATGGTGATTAGGGATCATATATATATACACACGTTGTATATATAAGCACAATATCAAAATCCGTGTAATAAAACGTAACGTTTCTGAATGACGCTCAATGTCAAAACAAAAACCGTGTAATAAAACGTAACGTTTCTGGATGACGCTCCATGTCAAAACAAAAACCGTGTAATAAAACGTAACGTTTCTGGATGACGCTCCATGTCAAAACAAAAACCGTGTAATAAAACGTAACGTTTCTGGATGACGCTCAATGTCAAAACAAAAACCGTGTAATAAAACGTAACGTTTCTGAATGACGCTCAATGTCAAAACAAAAACCATGTAATAAAACGTAACGTTTCTGGATGACGCTCCATGGCAAAACAAAAACCGTGTAATAAAACGTAACGTTTCTGGATGACGCTCAATGTCAAAACAAAAACCGTGTAATAAAACGTAACGTTTCTGGATGGCGCTCAATGTCAAAACAAAAACCGTGTAATAAAACCTAACGTTTCTGAATGACGCTCCATGGCAAAACAAAAATCGTGTAATAAAACGTAACGTTTCTGAATGACGCTCAATGTCAAAACAAAAACAGTGTAATAAAACGTAACGCTTCTGGATGACGCTCAATGTCAAAACAAAAACCGTGTAATAAAACGTAACGTTTCTGAATGACGCTCAATGTCAAAACAAAAACCGTGTAATAAAACGTAACGTTTCTGAATGACGCTCAATGTCAAAAACAAAACCGTGTAATAAAACGTAACGTTTCTGGATGACGCTCAATGTCAAAACAAAAACCGTGTAATAAAACGTAACGTTTCTGAATGACGCTCAATGTCAAAACAAAAACCGTGTAATAAAACGTAACGTTTCTGGATGACGCTCCATGGCAAAACAAAAACCGTGTAATAAAACGTAACGTTTCTGGATGACGCTCAATGTCAAAACAAAAACCGTGTAATAAAACGTAACGTTTCTGAATGACGCTCAATGTCAAAACAAAAACCGTGTAATAAAACGTAACGTTTCTGAATGACGCTCAATGTTAAAACAAAAACCGTGTAATAAAACGTAACGTTTCTGAATGACTCTCAATGTCAAAAACAAAAACTGTGTAATAAAACGTAACGTTTCTGAATGACGCTCAATGTCAAAACAAAAACCGTGTAATAAAACGTAACGTTTCTGAATGACGCTCAATGTCAAAACAAAAACCGTGTAATAAAACGTAACGTTTCTGAATGACGCTCAATGTCAAAACAAAAACCGTGTAATAAAACGTAACGTTTCTGAATGACGCTCAATGTCAAAACAAAAACCGTGTAATAAAACGTAACGTTTCTGAATGACGCTCAATGTCAAAACAAAAACAGTGTAATAAAACGTAACGTTTCTGAATGACGCTCCATGTCAAAACAAAAACCGTGTAATAAAACGTAACGTTTCTGAATGACGCTCAATGTCAAAACAAAAACCATGTAATAAAACGTAACGTTTCTGGATGACGCTCCATGGCAAAACAAAAACCGTGTAATAAAACGTAACGTTTCTGGATGACGCTCAATGTCAAAACAAAAACCGTGTAATAAAACATAACGTTTCTGAATGACGCTCAATGGCAAAACAAAAACCGTGTAATAAAACGTAACGTTTCTGGATGACGCTCAATGTCAAAACAAAAACCGTGTAATAAAACATAACGTTTCTGAATGACGCTCAATGTCAAAACAAAAACCGTGTAATAAAATGTAACGTTTCTGAATGACGCTCAATGTCAAAACAAAAACCGTGTAATAAAACGTAGCGTTTCTGGATGACACTCAATGTCAAAACAAAAACCGTGTAATAAAACGTAATGTTTCTGAATGACGCTCAATGTCAAAACAAAAACAGTGTAATAAAACGTAACGCTTCTGGATGACGCTCAATGTCAAAACAAAAACCGTGTAATAAAACGTAACGTTTCTGAATGACGCTCAATGTCAAAACAAAACCCGTGTAATAAAACGTAACGTTTCTGAATGACGCTCAATGTCAAAACAAAACCCGTGTAATAAAACGTAGCGTTTCTGAATGATGCTCAATGTCAAAAACAAAAACCGTGTAATAAAACGTAACGTTTCTGGATGACGCTCAATGTCAAAACAAAAACCGTGTAATAAAACGTAACGTTTCTTAATGACGCTCAATGTCAAAACAAAAACCGTGTAATAAAACGTAACGTTTCTGGATGACGCTCCATGGCAAAACAAAAACCGTGTAATAAAACGTAACGTTTCTGGATGACGCTCAATGTCAAAACAAAAACCGTGTAATAAAACGTAACGTTTCTGAATGACGCTCAATGTCAAAACAAAAACCGTGTAATAAAACGTAACGTTTCTGAATGACGCTCAATGTCAAAACAAAAACCGTGTAATAAAACGTTACGTTTCTGAATGACGCTCAATGTCAAAAACAAAAACCGTGTAATAAAACGTAACGTTTCTGAATGACGCTCAATGTCAAAACAAAAACCGTGTAATAAAACGTAACGTTTCTGAATGACGCTCAATGTCAAAACAAAAACCATGTAATAAAACGTAACGTTTCTGAATGACGCTCAATGTCAAAACAAAAACCGTGTAATAAAACGTAACGTTTCTGAATGACGCTCAATGTCAAAACAAAAACCGTGTAATAAAACGTAACGTTTCTGAATGACGCTCCATGTCAAAACAAAAACCGTGTAATAAAACGTAACGTTTCTGAATGACGCTCAATGTCAAAACAAAAACCGTGTAATAAAACGTAGCGTTTCTGAATGACGGTCCATGGCAAAACAAAAACCGTGTAATAAAACGTAACGTTTCTGGATGACGCTCAATGTCAAAACAAAAACCGTGTAATAAAACGTAACGTTTCTGAATGACGCTCAATGTCAAAACAAAAACCATGAAATAAAACTTAACGTTTCTGAATGACGCTCAATGTCAAAACAAAAACCGTGTAATAAAACGTAACGTTTCTGAATGACGCTCAATGTCAAAACAAAAACCGTGTAATGAAACGTAACGTTTCTGAATGACGCTCAATGTCAAAACAAAAACTGTGTAATAAAACGTAACGTTTCTGAATGACGCTCAATGTCAAAACAAAAACAGTGTAATAAAACGTAACGTTTCTGAATGACGATCCATGTCAAAACAAAAACCGTGTAATAAAACGAAACGTTTCTGAATGACGCTCAATGTCAAAACAAAAACAGTGTAATAAAACGTAACGTTTCTGAATGACGCTCCATGTCAAAACAAAAACAGTGTAATAAAACGTAACATTTCTGAATGACGCTCAATGTCAAAACAAAAACCGTGTAATAAAACGTAACGTTTCTGAATGACGCTCAATGTCAAAACAAAAACCGTGTAATAAAACGTAACGTTTCTGAATGACGCTCAATGTCAAAACAAAAACCGTGTAATAAAACGTAAAGTTTCTGGATGACGCTCAATGTCAAAACAAAAACCGTGTAATAAAACCTAACGTTTCTGGATGACGCTCAATGTCAAAACAAAAACCGTGTAATAAAACGTAACATTTCTGAATGACGCTCAATGTCAAAACAAAAACCGTGTAATAAAACGTAACGTTTCTGAATGACGCTCAATGTCAAAACAAAAACCGTGTAATGAAACGTAACGTTTCTGAATGACGCTCAATGTCAAAACAAAAACCGTGTAATAAAACGTAACGTTTCTGAATGACGCTCAATGTCAAAACAAAAACAGTGTAATAAAACGTAACGTTTCTGAATGACGCTCCATGTCAAAACAAAAACCGTGTAATAAAACGTAACATTTCTGAATGACGCTCAATGTCAAAACAAAAACCGTGTAATAAAACGTAACGTTTCTGAATGACGCTCAATGTCAAAACAAAAACCGTGTAATAAAACGTAACGTTTCTGAATGACGCTCAATGTCAAAACAAAAACCGTGTAATAAAACGTAAAGTTTCTGGATGACGCTCAATGTCAAAACAAAAACCGTGTAATAAAACCTAACGTTTCTGGATGACGCTCAATTTCAAAACAAAAACCGTGTAATAAAACGTAACATTTCTGAATGACGCTCAATGTCAAAACAAAAACCGTGTAATAAAACGTAACGTTTCTGAATGACGCTCAATGTCAAAACAAAAACCGTGTAATAAAACGTAACGTTTCTGAATGACGCTCAATGTCAAAACAAAAACCGTGTAATAAAACGTAACGTTTCTGAATGACGCTCAATGTCAAAACAAAAACCATGTAATAAAACGTAACGTTTCTGAATGACGCTCAATGTCAAAACAAAAACCATGTAATAAAACGTAACGTTTCTGAATGACGCTCAATGTCAAAACAAAAACCGTGTAATAAAACGTAACGTTTCTGAATGACGCTCAATGTCAAAACAAAAACCGTGTAATGAAACGTAACGTTTCTGAATGACGCTCAATGTCAAAACAAAAACCGTGTAATAAAACGTAACGTTTCTGAATGACGCTCAATGTCAAAACAAAAACAGTGTAATAAAACGTAACGTTTCTGAATGACGCTCCATGTCAAAACAAAAACCGTGTAATAAAACGTAACGTTTCTGAATGACGCTCAATGTCAAAACAAAAACCGTGTAATAAAACGTAACGTTTCTGAATGACGCTCAATGTCAAAACAAAAACCGTGTAATAAAACGTAACATTTCTGAATGACGCTCAATGTCAAAACAAAAACCGTGTAATAAAACGTAACGTTTCTGAATGACGCTCAATGTCAAAACAAAAACCGTGTAATAAAACGTAACGTTTCTGAATGACGCTCAATGTCACAACAAAAACCGTGTAATAAAACGTAAAGTTTCTGGATGACGCTCAATGTCAAAACAAAAACCGTGTAATAAAGCCTAACGTTTCTGGATGACGCTCAATGTCAAAACAAAAACCGTGTAATAAAACGTAACATTTCTGAATGACGCTCAATGTCAAAACAAAAACCGTGTAATAAAACGTAACGTTTCTGAATGACGCTCAATGTCAAAACAAAAACCGTGTAATGAAACGTAACGTTTCTGAATGACGCTCAATGTCAAAACAAAAACCGTGTAATAAAACGTAACGTTTCTGAATGACGCTCAATGTCAAAACAAAAACAGTGTAATAAAACGTAACGTTTCTGAATGACGCTCCATGTCAAAACAAAAACCGTGTAATAAAACGTAACGTTTCTGAATGACGCTCAATGTCAAAACAAAAACCGTGTAATAAAACGTAACGTTTCTGAATGACGCTCCATGTCAAAACAAAAACCGTGTAATAAAACGTAACATTTCTGAATGACACTCAATGTCAAAACAAAAACCGTGTAATAAAACGTAACGTTTCTGAATGACGCTCAATGTCAAAACAAAAACCGTGTAATAAAACGTAACGTTTCTGAATGACGCTCAATGTCAAAACAAAAACCGTGTAATAAAACGTAAAGTTTCTGGATGACGCTCAATGTCAAAACAAAAACCGTGTAATAAAACCTAACGTTTCTGGATGACGCTCAATGTCAAAACAAAAACCGTGTAATAAAACGTAACATTTCTGAATGACGCTCAATGTCAAAACAAAAACCGTGTAATAAAACGTAACGTTTCTGAATGATGCTCAATGTCAAAACAAAAACCGTGTAATAAAACGTAACGTTTCTGGATGACGCTCAATGCAAAAAAAAAACGTGTAATAAAACGTAACGTTTCTGAATGACGCTCAATATCAACACAAAAACCGTGTAATAAAACGTAACGTTTCTGAATGACGCTCAATGTCAAAACAAAAACCGTGTAATAAAACGTAACGTTTCTGAATGACGCTCAATGTCAAAACAAAAACCGTGTAATAAAACGTAACGTTTCTGAATGACGCTCAATGTCAAAACAAAAACCATGTAATAAAACGTAACGTTTCTGAATGACGCTCAATGTCAAAACAAAAACCGTGTAATAAAACGTAACGTTTCTGAATGACGCTCAATGTCAAAACAAAAACCATGTAATAAAACGTAACGTTTCTGAATGACGCTCAATGTCAAAACAAAAACCGTGTAATAAAACGTAACGTTTCTGACGCTCCATATCAAAAGACTGGAAAGCCACATAATTTTAAAATTCGTTTGGAACAAGAAAACAAAAAGGCCAAGGTCAATGTCACCTATGTCTGAGGAAAGAGAACATTATAGTCATATTATTTAGTTAATGGAGAATACACTCCAACTGTAGATTCTTAAAAATCATCAACGAGACCCGTATGGGTCGAGTTGATTATTCTTAAGAATCAACTAGTTGCAGTGTATTCTCTTACATAATACATTTTAATCTGCAAAATGTGTTTTCGTTTTATATTTTTACACTTTTAATGTTTAGAAAGCCAAATAAGACAACAATTAACAAAAATAAAACGATATTTTTTGTCAGTATACGTCCTTTCGATTCTCGTTTGTATTTAGATAGTTCAAGCTCTTTCAAGTGTCCCAAATGTTCACCTATAGTCTGTTTGATTTGTAATTATTCGCTGCCGGTTCGATAGTTGCTTTTTGTAATGCGAGAATATATTTTTAAAGTTCATATAGTCGTCAGTTTTTAACATAAATTATGGCAGATTTGAAATACCTGTGTCATGCCTTGTATATATTGATCAATTACTCATTTAAACAAGTTGTTGATATTTTTAAAAATAAAGTTTACTGTCAAGAGTCATATATACTAATTATATCGTTTCATAGTAAGATCACCGTAACCGGGTGGTTAGACGGAAGGTTGAATCTAAAAGCAAACTTTAAAAATCCCAGCAGGGGTTCGATACCCGCAAATCCCACAATATTTACAACACGTTGTTAAGCCTAAAATGGTAACGGTTAAAGTTCATATACGCAAGAATAAAAGAATAAACAGTAGATTCTTAAAAATAATCCACTGTACGAACAATAGTGTGACGTCAGAGAAATGTAATATGAACTGTAAATATAATAAAATAATAAATATATCTAATAAACCGTGTAAGTGCCGCAGCACTGACTACTGAGCGGATGATACCCTCGGGGACTAAAAGTCCAGCAGAAATATCGTCTCGGTGATAGGAATAAAACCGTAGATATAGTGCGCATGACGAGTTTCTGGAATAACTGGATGTATTTGCACAAAGTGTTTATTATTACTGTTGATACCTATATATTTGTCTGTCTCAGTATTGACTTAGAGAACGTGTTTACATCCAACCAATAAAAATAACGAAAGAAAATAAATGGACTACTGTCATGAGCTTGTCTTTGATCTGTCGGTATGCTTAAATCTTGGACTAATTTTGTACCTTTTGTTTTCCTGGAAGAACAAACTAAAATCCCCATGTGATACAAATATTGCATAGTTGTCATAAGAACTGTAATTGTTTAGAGATTGCGGATTGCATGATAAAAAATTGTTAGATTAATTAAATCATAGATCAAAAGGACAGACGACTATTTTCGGCATAATATTTGTTTTTTTACAGCATCCTAGCAAAGTTTAACAGTCGCATAAACCCCACAGGGAATACTTCTAAAATATCAAAATGTGGATGAAATGTAGTTGAAATGTGCAATTAAAAAGTGTTATTTGAGAAGCATTTTATTGATCAGTATTGTAAAATATTTGTATAACCAACATTTCTGTTTAATAGATGAAATAATTAAAATTCCCTTTGAAACGAACGAACCAAAGAAACTTTCATGTATATCTTAATTACGCGGGCGATAAAAAACAACACTTTCAATAATACTAGATATGTTTAATATTCAGTGTCCTACTTAATTACTTAAATTCTGAAAGTCGAAATGAAATTAATATCTCTTTAAAGTATATTCTGTCAACTGCATACAGATGACGAAATATGCTATTAATAATCAGATCTTGGTTCAAAGCTTCACTGTTGTTTCCTATGATGGCCTTGTATACTATCTAATATTTAAATGCTGATCACCTCTCTTTAATAAAACTAATGATATATGTATGACCACTTCTGTGTCACGAGGATTAAATATATTATGCATAATGTTCAAGATTATGGCGTTCCTTCTAATAACGCTGTTGGTGTGAAGGTTCGCATTTACTCAAATTTTGAAAACACTTGCGTGACCATATCATTTCGCTAAGATGCGTGATTTGGGCCAATGCAGCTAATTTAACCCCGCCACTTTTGATTGAAATGCCTGTACCTACCCTGTAGAGTCAGCGGTCATGTGTGTTCGGGGTATCAATGATCTCTATTTTCTACGACTTTTCTATTTCATTAGGAACCGTTCTGACGATGTGATATTTTTGTTTTGTTTTTCACTTTATTTTGTTAAAAAAACCCAACACATAGTAAAATAATTCAACAAATAGTGGCAATCAGAGAATTATTGACAATGCACCCATTTTGAAACATTGAATAATGCTTGGGTACACTAGAACTGTAAGTCATCATTTTTGTATTGCGTTATTAAGCTTTATCAGATATTATTTCAATAAAGTGCCAATAAATAAATCAGGTGAATTACATGAATAAAAAGACAGGTCGTTAACACCAACTTTACTGTCTGTCTATCTAATTATTGAATCATTGATAACATGTAATAGTTGTTAGATAACCTAGATTCAGGTTAAATCTATTGATTTTTATTGTTATGCCACAGACCTATTCTTTTTTTTAGCTATAAATCTAATCTGTATGCATTAGTACCTTTAATTTTAATGTGTTGTCATTGTGATAAAATGATTTAATACAACTTCTTAAAACAATTCTAAAATACAAATAGGGAAATAATGAGCAACTTGGGAAGGGTATGCGCGAAAAATAACCTTCGAGAGACAATCAAATTATAGAGAAATAAAATTACAAAAAAATGTGAAAAAAACAAACTAACAAAAGAATAGAAAGATCGCTTCTTCTAAAGAGTTAACATGTCCTGTTCTATGTATGGCCCCGTCTTGAAGTCAAAGTCAATGTCGATAACCAAAACGGGGCTCATATTTCCGACTTTACCCTGTCACATATTTGTGCCTGTCGAAAGTCAGTACTTGGATGCCATGCAAATGTCCTGGTTTCTTGTGTTCAATGATTTCACGTGAAAAATGATTGTTTGTTTTGGTGGTATTGGCTGAATCGTCGACCATCACTGTTTAACTTTCTTTTCGTAATAGTTAAACTTTAATCAAAGTGGGTTCTAAATTAAATCAGGAAAATATCAATATGATATTCATACTTGAAATGAATGGCTATTAAAGAGTGTTGACATATCAACATTATATTGTCTAACGAATATATTCTAGTCATGATATTAAAGTATTGTTTTATTTAAGATCGTGTTTCATAACTGATATATTTATATTTTTATTTGGTAGAATCAAAGACAATAACTCGGCTGATTGTATTATGTTTCGTGTCCTCAGCAACATCAGCAGCTATTGTAGCGACACATGTTTACAGTGCTGTCGCTGTGTTTGGAGTTTACAGTTCACAGAACACGGTTGAATCATGGCCTTGGTGGATTTTACAGACGTTTCTAAGGACTGAGGAACTTATATCTATGTGCGTTGTTTTAACAATTGCCTCGAACTCTGAACAACTAAAGGACCTTTTGGGTGGATGTTGTAGACGGGCTAGCACTAGAGTGAGGCCAGTCAGCCTCAAACAAGACACAGGAGGTAATCATGTGGATTTGACCACGACCAAGACAACAGGACCTTCAAGGCTTTGATTTTTTATTCAAAAGATGTTTGAGAAGATTTACAATGTGGTGAAATAACTGTGAAAAAACATCGTAAAGCAAAAACAAAATGTATTGGAGGAATAAAGTAGAATAGACGTCATATGTCCTTGTAGTAGTTATAGTAAGTCAAAATACTATATAAAAATCTACTAAAAATCAACAGGATGACGGTAATAAATAATCTGTTCAATAGAACAGAGTACATTTAAAGTGGCGTATATTGTAAATCAAAGTCATATTATACAATTTTCAATTAAAACAAATATGAACCGATATCTGTCTTAAAATAATCAAATAGAGCGTATAGATTTATATCAAAGTCAAATTGAACATGCATTTCTTTTGATTATATTTGTATAAAATCAATGTCTTATGTCTTGTCAATAGTGTTAAAAAGTGAAACCAATAATGTTTACCTCGTTTTTGTATTGTTAAACACATCGAGTCATATGAAATACATATCATTGCAGGCATCGCCCTCATATTGAAATTTATTCACTATGACAAAATGCATACGGCGTAGAATGTTACATGTTTTCTTATTATTTAATTGCATATTAACAGTAGTACACATACAACCAATCTTAGCTATAATATCAAAATTAATATTCCGGAGTATCTTAAATACAAATAGACCTACGTTTATATATATTTGGATGACCAATTGATGTGAGCATTATCTATTTCTTCATCATTGTTATAATTTATAATTAGTCATTTTCGCTATCAGCTGGTCTGAGTAATTTACTTTTTTTGTGTTGTTTAAAAAAAGCAATTTCGAATTGATATTTTTATAATTTGCTACTGCTATCTAACATTAAAATGTGGTTCAACTAGTGAATGGTCTTCTGATATAAGTAAGATTAGCATCAACTACTATTGATATCGGACGTAACTGACCTTAATGTTAACGTGGTGGTGTTGAAATGACTTACAAACCTTAGGATAGTGGGTCAATCAGTGTTTGTCTTTCTTTTGCCTAGCAAACAATTTTTCAGCTATGTCATGACGATAACGTAGTAGATTCATAAACGCATAATTAAGTGATTATGCACCCATGTGCAAACTATATATGCATTTTAACATTGACGACTGACTAACATTTATGGTTTTCTAAAATTAAATATTAGAAGACGTGTATGAATGGTCTAGTTTCAATGTGTTTGGGTATAAACAACAAATATTTGTTAACAATTGTTCTTGTGAAATAAATGTTTTACAACTCATAATATTGTGAAATTCATCACCTATGTCACTTGAGTTGCAAAGTGAGGATATCCTGGCATCTATTGACACGTCATGCTAACTTCCTGACTCAATCGACAGGCGATGATTTTCACATCTAGAATTAAAATCTAACAGCATATGATATCATCTGAATAAATGGTTTAATCCTTTATCCCGCTAACGCATTGCTAAACATTTCGAGTCTTATAAAACTCAAATTCTTCTTGGCATCGCCTTCAAGTTTAAATTGAAATAAACGTGGAATGGCGCATCATTACTTTACAGTTGAAATCGCTTATTAACGATGATTAGTAGTACAAGAAAAACAATCCCAGTTATGATATCAAAACGATGTGTATCCTAAGTACAAATAAACCTATATTTATATATTGTTAGTAATATTATTGATGTTAACATTGTCTTTGTTTTACCTTTTTCTTTTTATTCATCATTGTTTATAAATATTTGGTCATTTTCGACATCAGCTGGTCTGAGTAATTACTTTTTATTGTCTTGTTGTTACCAAATAAAATTCTAACTACATAGTTTGATTTGTTCTTACTGTTATTTTGTTTCTTATTGTTTATTATTATTGAACCGGAATGCAACTACTGATCAGTTAGTTAGCTTCGAATACCACAGAGAACGGACGGAATCACCTTCAGAAATTTCAAATCTTATGATAGTGAGTAAATCATTATTGTCTAACGCCTAGTGAATAGTTTATCAGCTATATCATGCCATTATTGTCTAACGCCTAGTGAGTAGTTTATCAGCTATATCATGTCATTATTGTCTTACGCCTAGTGAGTAGTTTATCAGCTATATCATGCCATTATTGTCTAACACCTAGTGAGTAGTTTATCAGCTATATCATGTCATTATTGTCTTACGCCTAGGGAGTAGTTTATCAGCTATATCATGCCATTATTGTCTAACGCCTAGTGAGTAGTTTATCAGCTATATCATGCCATTATTGTCTTACGCCTAGTGAGTAGTTTATCAGCTATATCATGCCATTATTGTCTTACGCCTAGTGAGTAGTTTATCAGCTATATCATGCCATTATTGTCTAACGCCTAGTGAGTAGTTTATCAGCTATATCATGCCATTATTGTCTTACGCCTAGTGAGTAGTTTATCAGCTATATCATGCCATTATTGTCTAACGCCTAGTGAGTAGTTTATCAGCTATATCATGTCATTATTGTCTAACACCTAGTGAGTAGTTTATCAGCTATATCATGCCATTATTGTCTAACACCTAGTGAGTAGTTTATCAGCTATATCATGCCATTATTGTCTAACACCTAGTTAGTAGTTTATCAGCTATATCATGCCATTATTGTCTAACGCCTAGTGAGTAGTTTATCAGCTATATCATGCCATTATTGTCTAACGCCTAGTGAGTAGTCTATCAGTATATCATGCCATTATTGTCTAACGCCTAGTGAGTAGTCTATCAGCTATATCATGCCATTATTGTCTAACGCCTAGTGAGTAGTTTATCAGCTATATCATGTCATTATTGTCTTACGCCTAGTGAGTAGTTTATCAGATATATCATGCCATTATTGTCTAACACCTAGTGAGTAGTTTATCAGCTATATCATGCCATTATTGTCTAACGCCTAGTGAGTAGTTTATCAGCTATATCATGTCATTATTGTCTAACACCTAGTGAGTAGTTTATCAGCTATATCATGCCATTATTGTCTAACACCTAGTGAGTAGTTTATCAGCTATATCATGTCATTATTGTCTAACACCTAGTGAGTAGTTTATCAGTTATATCATGCCATTATTGTCTAACGCCTAGTGAGTAGTTTATCAGTTATATCATGCTATTATTGTCTAACGCCTAGTTAGTAGTTTATCAGCTATATCATGCCATTATTGTCTAACACCTAGTGAGTAGTTTATCAGCTATATCATGCCATTATTGTCTAACGCCTAGTTAGTAGTTTATCAGCTATATCATGCCATTATTGTCTAACGCCTAGTGAGTAGTTTATCAGCTATTTCATGCCATTATTGTCTAACAACTAGTGAGTAGTTTATCAGTTATATCATGTCATTATTGTCTAACGCCTAGTGAGTAGTTTATCAGCTATATCATGTCATTATTGTCTAACACCTAGTGAGTAGTTTATCAGCTATATCATGCCATTATTGTCTAACGCCTAGTGAGTAGTTTATCAGCTATATCATGCCATTATTGTCTAACATCTAGTGAGTAGTTTATCAGCTATATCATGCCATTATTGTCTAACGCCTAGTGAGTAGTTTATCAGCTATATCATGCCATTATTGTCTAACGCCTAGTTAGTAGTTTATCAGCTATATCATGCCATTATTGTCTAACGCCTAGTGAGTAGTCTATCAGCTATATCATGCCATTATTGTCTAACGCCTAGTGAGTAGTTTATCAGCTATATCATGCCATTATTGTCTAACGCCTAGTGAGTAGTTTATCAGCTATATCATGCCATTATTGTCTAACACCTAGTGAGTAGGTTATCAGCTATATCATGCCATTATTGTCTAACGCCTAGTGAGTGTCTATCAGGATATCATGCCATTATTGTCTAACGCCTAGTGAGTAGTTTATCAGCTATACCATGCCATTATTGTCTAACGCCTAGTGAGTAGTTTATCAGCTATATCATGCCATTATTGTCTAACACCTAGTTAGTAGTTTATCAGCTATATCATGCCATTATTGTCTAACGCCTAGTGAGTAGTCTATCAGTATATCATGCCATTATTGTCTAACGCCTAGTGAGTAGTTTATCAGTATATCATGCCATTATTGTCTAACACCTAGTGAGTAGTTTATCAGCTATATCATGCCATTATTGTCTAACGCCTAGTGAGTAGTTTATCAGCTATATCATGCCATTATTGTCTAACACCTAGTGAGTAGTTTATCAGCTATATCATGCCATTATTTTCTAACGCCTAGTGAGTAGTTTATCAGCTATATCATGCCATTATTGTCTAACGCCTAGTGAGTAGTCTATCAGTATATCATGCCATTATTGTCTAACGCCTAGTGAGTAGTTTATCAGTATATCATGCCATTATTGTCTAACGCCTAGTGAGTAGTTTATCAGTATATCATGCCATTATTGTCTAACGCCTAGTGAGTAGTTTATTAGCTCTATCATGCCATTATTGTCTAACGCCTAGTGAGTAGTTTATCAGCTATATCATGCCATTATTGTCTAACTCCTAGTGAGTAGATTATCAGGATATCATGCCATTATTGTCTAACGCCTAGTGAGTAATCTATCAGCTATATCATGCCATTATTGTCTAACGCCTAGTGAGTAGTCTATTAGCTATATCATGCCATTATTGTCTAACGCCTAGTGAGTAGTCTATCAGCTATATCATGCCATTATTGTCTAACACCTAGTGAGTAGTTTATCAGGATATCATGCCATTATTGTCTAACGCCTAGTGAGTAGTTTATAAGCTATATCATGCCATTATTGTCTAACGCCTAGTGAGTAGTCTATCAGGGTATCATGCCATTATTGTCTAACGCCTAGTGAGTAGTCTATCAGCTATATCATGCCATTATTGTCTAACGCCTAGTGAGTAGTCTATCAGCTATATCATGCCATTATTGTCTAAAGCCTAGTGAGTAGTTTATCAGCTATATCATGCCATTATTGTCTAACGCCTAGTGAGTAGTTTATCAGTATATCATGCCATTATTGTCTAACGCCTAGTGAGTAGTTAATCAGCTATGTCATGCCATTATTGTCTAACACCTAGTGAGTAGGTTATCAGTATATCATGCCATTATTGTCTAACGCCTAGTGAGTAGTTTATCAGGATATCATGCCATTATTGTCTAACGCCTAGTTAGTAGTTTATCAGCTATATCATGCCATTATTGCCTAGTGAGTAGTTTATCAGCTAGTTTTCCATTTTGTCATTGAAGACTCGAAATTTGTGATATAACCATTGTCTCAGCATAATATTGTCCTTAACATCAGCGTAATCTTACTTGTTACAAATGTTCTCTTTCTGTGTTTTTGAGAATTGAAACTGCCTCATTTATACATTTTTGTATTGTTTGTGAAAGCATTAACAATAACAAGATATATCACCATAAATCATTCTTGACAATCTTACATTTTAAATCGTCAGTAAGATAGTGTTGTTATGTCGTTCTTAGATACCGGTAATTTCGACAGAGAAACTCTCAAATGGGCAAACAGGAGGAGACTTGAAGAAACACCTTGTTTCTATTCCAGTGAAATGTGGTTAGGTTTGTCTAACAGCGAAATCAGAAAATGAAAGGAATCTTTGCTTTTATTGTGCAATAAGAATTGTTGCAATAAATTTCTACAAGAACGGTAATGAATCATTACGATACATATTTTTTCTAAATACAAAATACCAAAAAATGGTGGAATTGCAAATAATGTCTGCCACTGATGTGACAAAATTGAACTATTGATGCATCACTCAACTTATATCCACTTTAAAAACAGACATAAGTTCTGACAACACAAGAGTTAGAATATTTTTTTTTGTCGCGCAAAGCGCGAAATTTTGTCCAGAATTTAACATTAGGTTATATGACAAAAACTCTGAATCAGATTATTTTTTTTTTCCTCCACCAAAATCAGAATATTTTTTTTCAGCAACATTGGGAATCAGACTATTAAAAAAAAAAAAAAAACATAAACCCCCCCTCCCCCCTCAAGTTAAATGGTCGTTCCCTAAGTATATTGGACAATCAAAAAAGAAATGTTTTAAATTTTCAAGGGCAGCACCACATCAACAAGATGGGTCAGATACAATTCCTCCTCGAAATAAATCATAATTTAAAAACGATGCTGAACTTCTTAGCTGGGTTAAAATAATATTCAATTTCCGAGGATCATATAAGTAATGTTTAGGAACAGCATGATTTTCAGTTTCATCAATTTTTTTTTTTTACCATATATCCATTTCATTCAAATCATGATCAATAACATTTTTCAACTGCATTGTATCCTGATTTTTTAAATAACCGAACGAAGTGTCATCTGCAAATAGTCTGCTCAGTGAGACAAGTTTGTCAGCAATATCATTTATATAGATAATAAATAAGAGAGGGTTAAGGACTGATGCTTGTGGGACTCCGGCAGATATTTCACAATATGCTGAAGAATTATTTTTAATAACAACTTTTTGTCGTCTACCGTTTGAATAACTACTAAACCAATCAATTAAATTTCCAGTTATCCCATACGCTTTCAATTTATGTAAAAGACCTCGATGCCAAACTTTATCAAATGCTTTAGAAAAGTCACAAACACAAAACAATTTGCTTCCTTATTCTCCAATGAATTTAAAATGCTATTATACATTTCTAATAACTGATGTACTGTTGAATGCCTGGGAAGAAAACCGGATTGATATTCATATATAAGTCTATTTTGGTGGAGATAGTTATAAACATGTTTGTATATAACTCTCTCCATTATTTTTCCAACACAGCTTATAAGTGATATGGGTCTGTAATTAGACGGCAATGAAGAATTCCCCTTTTTAAATACTGCAATAACATGAGCTAGTTTCCAGTTCTTCGGATATTTACTTTGTTGGAGAGATTTGTTGAATATTATTTGCAAAGGCAATGCTATTTTATTTGGACATAGTTTTAACATTTTGTGGATGATGACATCCGGTCCTGATGCCTTATTTGTATGAAGAATTTGAATTATGTCAGAAATTTCTTCCACACTTACATTAAGATCAGTTATATTATTATTTGTTTTCAATTCTATATCGGAGAGGGTCGCATTTGCTTCATCCAATTTGGATATAAAACTAAAGTACTTGTTTAATAAATCACATTTTTCCTCGTCATCATAAGCGAACTCTTCTAAATTTTGATAATTAATTAAGTTTTGAATAGGGGGAAATTACCAGATCCTTTATTTGACTTAAAAAGCATTTTCATAATTTTCCAATAAGTTTTATTATTTGATGCATTTTCAAGAATAATGTTATCTAAGGGAACAACCATTTAACTTGAAGGGAGGGGGGGGTTATGTTTTTTTTCTCTAAAAAAAATATACTGATTCCCAATGTTGCTGAAAAAAATATTCTGATTTTGGTGGAGGAAAAAAAAATAATGTGATTCAGAGTTTTTGTCATATAACCTAATGTTAAATTCTGGAAATTTTTTTCGCGCTTTGCGCGACAAAAACAAATAAATATTCTAACTCTTGTGTTGTCAGAAAAAAAAATTCTGAACGAAACAAAAAACCATAACCTTTCAAGTTAAATGGTCGGTCCCTAAGTTGATTTCAAATTTTTCTTTTGCGATTTTCTTTAAATTATTAACCCTATTTCTCTCTTTTTTATATTTAGAAATATCCAAGTTTCTATGATTTTTTAACATTACTTTGCGGAGTCGGTCCCTGATACGTATTTATTTCCGGATTTGACTGGTGCACCACGGTCTGTCATTATATCTAACAGTAACTGTCTTAGTTGGAATACACAAATACCTTGCCAATTCGAGAAATGGTTTGGTAAATTGATTACACATGTCATCAAAATCTTCAAATTGGCAGAGGAGTGTTATCCATTCAACTATTTCTAGTGTTTCGATAAATTTTTGTTTATCAACTTTATCACATAGCCAGACTTCCTGTTTGAATGAACCAGCAGCACTCTTTGGACATCGTAAAAAAGCCACAGAGGCATCATGATCACTAGTTTCTGATGGTATTTTTAAAACATCAGTATATATATAGTTCATAGAATCACTAATAATAATAGGATCAAGTAAAGTATTACTATGCGCTAATTCTTGTGGGTTTACTGATAATATTTACTAAGCTAAACAACATCATAGTTTCTATTAATTTATTATTATTAGCTATAAATAAGTCGGAATTCAAATCATCCAAAATCACAATATTATCGTTTACCTGATAACCCACCCCTATTGCATGATTTAATCGTGTCCAGTATTCATTGTCCGTCCATTCAGGTCGATAAGTGTTACTCAAAAGAAAGGTTTGACCTCTAGTTCGCACTTTTATCCAGATAGTTTCGTCAGTGTCGTTTTCTAAGACAGTTACACGTTCAACAAATATATCATCTTTAAAATAAATGAGAAGTCCACCGCCTGAGTTATTTCGATCCTTTCCAATGAAGGTTTTTGAAAAAAAAATCAAGTAATAGATCATCGTTATTAATATTCACATCTAAATGGGATTCTGTGAGGCAAAGTATATCATATTCATCTGCGAAATTTTGGAGAAAGTGTAATTTGTTTCTAACACTTCTAATGTTTATATTGCATATAGAAATATATTTATCTACATTATTATTGGTAATAGTGGATTCGAATCATACGTACCAGGACCAGGATGTGTTTCTACATCACATATAATTAAGATAAATTGTAATACAAATAACAGGAAAACTATATTATTGTAAAATAACAATTCCAAGGTCCAATAAAAAAAATGAAGACTCAAAGGCAAAAAACACACAATATACATTACCGCTCACTCAGTTGGCTTGGTACAGGCACTTCAATAAAACGTGGCGGTGTTAAACTAGTTTTATGGACCAAAACCATCAATAGCATATTATTATCAGTAGAAAGTTTTGATCTTGATTCGGTCTGTACAAGAATATTGGAATCATTGATATCTTTCTTCATTACTACGTTTCATTTTGAAACAACAAAACAATCTTCGACAAGAATGTTTTGTCTTAATATTATCGTTGAATGTATGTAAGGAAGCGTACATCGCCGGTTTAGTCTAAGAAGAACCGCTTTGATTATGGACCGTGATATCGTTATAAAGACTATATTGGCCCACAACAACAATTTGCAAGAAGATAATAATACTCAAATATTAATGAGGGATCTTTTCAATCATTGACTATGATTACTAAAAACACGGAAGCCGTTCCTTTGCATTTCATCCAGTAATCGTGACATCAATAGAAATAATTATAAAAAAATAACAGAATTAATACGACCCATAACAAGCAAAAATATTAAGTTTTCATATACTCCAATCATACTAAATTGTACAATATCAAAACATAAACATTTGTATACCGAGTTGGCTTTCATTCGTGTAGGAACGTCGATCGATCGTCTGAAATAACCATTATTCTTTCCACAACAGGTAGATATCATGCCTTATTCGTCACGAGGTGTGTACAAGAAAAGCTTGAAGATACAAAATGGGTAATCAGAAGCTGTAAATGGGTAATCAGAAGCTGTAAATGGGTAATCAGAAGCTGTAAATGGGTTATCAGAAGCTGTAAATGGGTAATCAGAAGCTGTAAATGGGTTATCAGAAGCTGTAATTGGGTAATCAGAAGCTGTAAATGGGTTATCAGAAGCTGTAAATGGGTAATCAGAAGCTGTAAATGGGTTATCAGAAGCTGTAAATGGGTAATCAGAAGCTGTAAATGGGTTATCAGAAGCTGTAAATGGGTTATCAGAAGCTGTAAATGGGTAATCAGAAGCTGTAAATGGGTAATCAGAAGCTGTAAATGGGTAATCAGAAGCTGTAAATGGGTTATCAGAAGCTGTAAATGGGTAATCAGAAGCTGTAAATGGGTTATCAGAAGCTGTAAATGGGTTATCAGAAGCTGTAAATGGGTAATCAGAAGCTGTAAATGGGTTATCAGAAGCTGTAATTGGGTAATCAGAAGCTGTAAATGGGTTATCAGAAGCTGTAAATGGGTAATCAGAAGCTGTAAATGGGTTATCAGAAGCTGTAAATGGGTAATCAGAAGCTGTAAATGGGTTATCAGAAGCTGTAAATGGGTTATCAGAAGCTGTAAATGGGTAATCAGAAGCTGTAAATGGGTTATCAGAAGCTGTAAATGGGTAATCAGAAGCTGTAAATGGGTTATCAGAAGCTGTAAATGGGTAATCAGAAGCTGTAAATGGGTTATCAGAAGCTGTAAATGGGTAATCAGAAGCTGTAAATGGGTAATCAGAAGCTGTAAATGGGTTATCAGAAGCTGTAAATGGGTAATCAGAAGCTGTAAATGGGTAATCAGAAGCTGTAAATGGGTAATCAGAAGCTGTAAATGGGTAATCAGAAGCTGTAAATGGGTAATCAGAAGCTGTAAATGGGTAATCAGAAGCTGTAAATGGGTAATCAGAAGCTGTAAATGGGTTATCAGAAGCTGTAAATGGGTAATCAGAAGCTGTAAATGGGTAATCAGAAGCTGTAAATGGGTAATCAGAAGCTGTAAATGGGTAATCAGAAGCTGTAAATGGGTAATCAGAAGCTGTAAATGGGTAATCAGAAGCTGTAAATGGGTTATCAGAAGCTGTAAATGGGTTATCAGAAGCTGTAAATGGGTAATCAGAAGCTGTAAATGGGTTATCAGAAGCTGTAAATGGGTTATCAGAAGCTGTAAATGGGTTATCAGAAGCTGTAAATGGGTAATCAGAAGCTGTAAATGGGTTATCAGAAGCTGTAAATGGGTAATCAGAAGCTGTAAATGGGTTATCAGAAGCTGTAAATGGGTTATCAGAAGCTGTAAATGGGTTATCAGAAGCTGTAAATGGGTAATCAGAAGCTGTAAATGGGTAATCAGAAGCTGTAAATGGGTTATCAGAAGCTGTAAATGGGTAATCAGAAGCTGTAAATGGGTTATCAGAAGCTGTAAATGGGTAATCAGAAGCTGTAAATGGGTTATCAGAAGCTGTAAATGGGTAATCAGAAGCTGTAAATGGGTAATCAGAAGCTGTAAATGGGTAATCAGAAGCTGTAAATGGGTAATCAGAAGCTGTAAATGGGTAATCAGAAGCTGTAAATGGGTAATCAGAAGCTGTAAATGGGTAATCAGAAGCTGTAAATGGGTTATCAGAAGCTGTAAATGGGTAATCAGAAGCTGTAAATGGGTAATCAGAAGCTGTAAATGGGTAATCAGAAGCTGTAAATGGGTAATCAGAAGCTGTAAATGGGTAATCAGAAGCTGTAAATGGGTAATCAGAAGCTGTAAATGGGTAATCAGAAGCTGTAAATGGGTAATCAGAAGCTGTAAATGGGTAATCAGAAGCTGTAAATGGGTAATCAGAAGCTGTAAATGGGTAATCAGAAGCTGTAAATGGGTAATCAGAAGCTGTAAATGGGTAATCAGAAGCTGTAAATGGGTAATCAGAAGCTGTAAATGGGTAATCAGAAGCTGTAAATGGGTAATCAGAAGCTGTAAATGGGTTATCAGAAGCTGTAAATGGGTAATCAGAAGCTGTAAATGGGTAATCAGAAGCTGTAAATGGGTAATCAGAAGCTGTAAATGGGTAATCAGAAGCTGTAAATGGGTAATCAGAAGCTGTAAATGGGTTATCAGAAGCTGTAAATGGGTAATCAGAAGCTGTAAATGGGTTATCAGAAGCTGTAAATGGGTTATCAGAAGCTGTAAATGGGTTATCAGAAGCTGTAAATGGGTAATCAGAAGCTGTAAATGGGTAATCAGAAGCTGTAAATGGGTAATCAGAAGCTGTAAATGGGTTATCAGAAGCTGTAAATGGGTAATCAGAAGCTGTAAATGGGTAATCAGAAGCTGTAAATGGGTTATCAGAAGCTGTAAATGGGTTATCAGAAGCTGTAAATGGGTAATCAGAAGCTGTAAATGGGTAATCAGAAGCTGTAAATGGGTAATCAGAAGCTGTAAATGGGTTATCAGAAGCTGTAAATGGGTAATCAGAAGCTGTAAATGGGTAATCAGAAGCTGTAAATGGGTTATCAGAAGCTGTAAATGGGTAATCAGAAGCTGTAAATGGGTTATCAGAAGCTGTAAATGGGTTATCAGAAGCTGTAAATGGGTTATCAGAAGCTGTAAATGGGTAATCAGAAGCTGTAAATGGGTAATCAGAAGCTGTAAATGGGTAATCAGAAGCTGTAAATGGGTTATCAGAAGCTGTAAATGGGTAATCAGAAGCTGTAAATGGGTAATCAGAAGCTGTAAATGGGTTATCAGAAGCTGTAAATGGGTTATCAGAAGCTGTAAATGGGTAATCAGAAGCTGTAAATGGGTAATCAGAAGCTGTAAATGGGTTATCAGAAGCTGTAAATGGGTAATCAGAAGCTGTAAATGGGTTATCAGAAGCTGTAAATGGGTAATCAGAAGCTGTAAATGGGTAATCAGAAGCTGTAAATGGGTAATCAGAAGCTGTAAATGGGTAATCAGAAGCTGTAAATGGGTAATCAGAAGCTGTAAATGGGTAATCAGAAGCTGTAAATGGGTTATCAGAAGCTGTAAATGGGTAATCAGAAGCTGTAAATGGGTTATCAGAAGCTGTAAATGGGTAATCAGAAGCTGTAAATGGGTTATCAGAAGCTGTAAATGGGTAATCAGAAGCTGTAAATGGGTAATCAGAAGCTGTAAATGGGTAATCAGAAGCTGTAAATGGGTTATCAGAAGCTGTAAATGGGTAATCAGAAGCTGTAAATGGGTAATCAGAAGCTGTAAATGGGTAATCAGAAGCTGTAAATGGGTAATCAGAAGCTGTAAATGGGTTATCAGAAGCTGTAAATGGGTAATCAGAAGCTGTAAATGGGTAATCAGAAGCTGTAAATGGGTTATCAGAAGCTGTAAATGGGTAATCAGAAGCTGTAAATGGGTTATCAGAAGCTGTAAATGGGTAATCAGAAGCTGTAAATGGGTAATCAGAAGCTGTAAATGGGTAATCAGAAGCTGTAAATGGGTAATCAGAAGCTGTAAATGGGTAATCAGAAGCTGTAAATGGGTAATCAGAAGCTGTAAATGGGTAATCAGAAGCTGTAAATGGGTAATCAGAAGCTGTAAATGGGTAATCAGAAGCTGTAAATGGGTAATCAGAAGCTGTAAATGGGTTATCAGAAGCTGTAAATGGGTAATCAGAAACTGTAAATGGGTAATCAGAAGCTGTAAATGGGTAATCAGAAGCTGTAAATGGGTTATCAGAAGCTGTAAATGGGTAATCAGAAGCTGTAAATGGGTAATCAGAAGCTGTAAATGGGTAATCAGAAGCTGTAAATGGGTAATCAGAAGCTGTAAATGGGTTATCAGAAGCTGTAAATGGGTTATCAGAAGCTGTAAATGGGTTATCAGAAGCTGTAAATGGGTAATCAGAAGCTGTAAATGGGTTATCAGAAGCTGTAAATGGGTAATCAGAAGCTGTAAATGGGTTATCAGAAGCTGTAAATGGGTTATCAGAAGCTGTAAATGGGTTATCAGAAGCTGTAAATGGGTTATCAGAAGCTGTAAATGGGTTATCAGAAGCTGTAAATGGGTAATCAGAAGCTGTAAATGGGTAATCAGAAGCTGTAAATGGGTAATCAGAAGCTGTAAATGGGTTATCAGAAGCTGTAAATGGGTAATCAGAAGCTGTAAATGGGTTATCAGAAGCTGTAAATGGGTAATCAGAAGCTGTAAATGGGTAATCAGAAGCTGTAAATGGGTAATCAGAAGCTGTAAATGGGTAATTAGAAGCTGTAAATGGGTAATCAGAAGCTGTAAATGGGTAATCAGAAGCTGTAAATGGGTTATCAGAAGCTGTAAATGGGTAATCAGAAGCTGTAAATGGGTTATCAGAAGCTGTAAATGGGTAATCAGAAGCTGTAAATGGGTTATCAGAAGCTGTAAATGGGTAATCAGAAGCTGTAAATGGGTAATCAGAAGCTGTAAATGGGTAATCAGAAGCTGTAAATGGGTAATCAGAAGCTGTAAATGGGTTATCAGAAGCTGTAAATGGGTAATCAGAAGCTGTAAATGGGTAATCAGAAGCTGTAAATGGGTTATCAGAAGCTGTAAATGGGTAATCAGAAGCTGTTAATGGGTTATCAGAAGCTGTAAATGGGTAATCAGAAGCTGTAAATGGGTAATCAGAAGCTGTAAATGGGTAATCAGAAGCTGTAAATGGGTAATCAGAAGCTGTAAATGGGTTATCAGAAGCTGTAAATGGGTAATCAGAAGCTGTAAATGGGTAATCAGAAGCTGTAAATGGGTAATCAGAAGCTGTAAATGGGTAATCAGAAGCTGTAAATGGGTAATCAGAAGCTGTAAATGGGTAATCAGAAGCTGTAAATGGGTAATCAGAAGCTGTAAATGGGTAATCAGAAGCTGTAAATGGGTAATCAGAAGCTGTAAATGGGTAATCAGAAGCTGTAAATGGGTAATCAGAAGCTGTAAATGGGTAATCAGAAGCTGTAATTGGGTAATCAGAAGCTGTTAATGGGTAATCAGAAGCTGTAAATGGGTAATCAGAAGCTGTAAATGGGTAATCAGAAGCTGTAAATGGGTAATCAGAAGCTGTAAATGGGTAATCAGAAGCTGTAAATGGGTAATCAGAAGCTGTAAATGGGTAATCAGAAGCTGTAAATGGGTAATCAGAAGCTGTAAATGGGTAATCAAAAGCTGTAAATGGGTAATCAGAAGCTGTAAATGGGTAATCAAAAGCTGTAAATGGGTAATCAGAAGCTGTAAATGGGTAATCAGAAGCTGTAAATGGGTAATCAGAAGCTGTAAATGGGTAATCAGAAGCTGTAAATGGGTAATCAGAAGCTGTAAATGGGTAATCAGAAGCTGTAAATGGGTAATCAGAAGCTGTAAATGGGTAATCAGAAGCTGTAAATGGGTAATCAGAAGCTGTAAATGGGTAATCAGAAGCTGTAAATGGGTAATCAGAAGCTGTAAATGGGTAATCAGAAGCTGTAAATGGGTAATCAGAAGCTGTAAATGGGTAATCAGAAGCTGTAAATGGGTAATCAGAAGCTGTAAATGGGTAATCAGAAGCTGTAAATGGGTAATCAGAAGCTGTAAATGGGTAATCAGAAGCTGTAAATGGGTAATCAGAAGCTGTAAATGGGTAATCAGAAGCTGTAAATGGGTAATCAGAAGCTGTAAATGGGTAATCAGAAGCTGTAAATGGGTAATCAGAAGCTGTAAATGGGTAATCAGAAGCTGTAAATGGGTAATCAGAAGCTGTAAATGGGTAATCAGAAGCTGTAAATGGGTAATCAGAAGCTGTAAATGGGTAATCAGAAGCTGTAAATGGGTAATCAGAAGCTGTAAATGGGTAATCAGAAGCTGTAAATCGAAAAGGGACTAACAACACAATGCCCAAAAGAAAAAAGGACAAGAGTGAAACAGTAATCTATAAACCACTACATCGAAAATGAAAGATTGATCAACACGAACCCCACAAGAGAACGAAGGGGAATTCAGGTGCTCTGGATGGTTAAGCAGTTCCTGCTCCATCAGTGCCACCCGTCATGTTACTCTTGTGATAATGTGATCAGTCATGAATGATGAAAGGACATATACACTAAATGAGATCGTGATCGTATATCTGAACGTACTTACTAATAATAGTGTTTTTACGAAAACAGATGCATATTTGATCAATAAAGAGCATATAAACAACACATTTAGTTCAAAGACCCTACACTCGCCTATTTATTTCTCAAACCAGACAGGGTTATACCCCCAAAACCACGCTTTGTTCTACTTCTGCTACTTCTACCACAAGTTAAAGATTATGTCAGAGGTTGCACATGGCAACTGTTAAAATCATTGACTGGTTTCCTATATCAGTATTTGATAAAGGAGACAACAGTCTTGAATGTTTCTACCGGGCGACCCACAACTGTGCTTTCTCATAGCATTGGCAGTACCAGCGTGTTCCAGTCAGATATCGTACAAGGAAACAATTATTATTTTCTTTTGTGTGTCTTACAATGATGAAAAATGAAAGACGGGAAATGCAAGTGTCGTGAATGTCTCAAGGGTGGCCGAATTCTGTCGTTTTTTTGTGTTTTTTTTTGTTCATTCAGCAATTTGCCGACATCGACATTTGGTGGTTGATTTAATCCTTACTGTTAGTCATATAAGGGGATTGGTAGATTACAAAAATTTGCGGATGACCTCAGGTGAATGATTTTTTTAACAAAGGGGCTGGGTGGGGTATAGCTTTCTGTTACAAGAACATACACCACCATCGACTGACCATGTATTAGATAGTATGACATGCTGACAAACAAATACAAAGTGTTGATTTATATTCATTTATAATGTAGTTGTACTTTTGAAGGATGTGAATCACATGATATCGATTGTTCAATCAAAGCGGTGTTAATCCTTAATTTTATTATTCACTTCTCATCTCGTAATGTTGGTGAAGAAACTATTTCAATCAATATTGACTTCCTTCATTACGTTTTAGGAGTGCTGATCTTTCTTGAACAAAGACAAGTTTTAATATTTTATCAATAAAAATATTTTTTCAATACATTTACAGGCCATCAGTTGTTGAGTTCAAAATAATGTTTGTACACGTGTTCATACAGGAAACAGCGTGTTATTTCAATTTCGAACCCACGTTGTACATCAAAAGCAATATATAAACAAAACGGGAGAATATACTGATTCATTTAATATACACGAACAAACACTTGGGATACATTGTATGTATCAGCAAAGTAAAAAATCTTAATCCTGGTTCAGCCTTTACACAGCGCAATGTAAATTATATTTGTCGGCACAATAGCCTGTTGTTGATATTTCGTCATGTGACTAGGTGTAATGGTCCTGAAAGTGTCGTAAACAAGGTTAAAAGGACGAAAGCAAATTACGTGAGAGCATACATAGCATGCGTCATCTGTAAGAAGGGTCTGAAGATGCCAAAGGGGTAATTAGAATTCGTAAATCCAAGAAGGACAGACAACACAATGGCTAAAAGAAAAAGGACAAAGGGACAAAAAACGATCATAAAAGTAAAGATCGAGTAACAAGAACCCCGCCAAAACCGGGGGTGAATTCAGGTGCTCTGGAAGGGTAAGCAGTTCCTGCTCCACTAGTGGCACTCGTTGTGTTAATCTAGTTACAAACCCGGTGATAGGTCATGCATGTACGATGAACGTAGAGCTAATCTTATTCATGACAACGATTGTTAGACTACCGAAGACTTCAATATAGCTGCAAGTAACCCCTGTGACAGCTGTATACCTCTGTTCAGAACAAAGATATAGGATGCACAGACCTTGAATATCGTATTTACTGAGAAATATAAACCCCATGTGCAGGTGTTGATTGAATGTTGCTAAAATTAAATGCAAAGTTATATCTCTCAGTTGATACGATATTCCAGAGCATGTGCTTCCAGTCATGATTTCCTTGAATTACATAATCAAGGGTTTTTAGTTACGGATAGGGATTAATATAAGTTCCAGCAACTTGTTTCTCAATCCTATTAATTACTTTGTATTATGTATCATAAATACTTCAATATTGTAATGTTATGGTGAATTAATAAATAAAATAGGTTTATACTAAGGGTTTCTAGTGACAACATTGTAGTCTTCATTTCGAATGTTTAACGGTCGTCATTATCACGTGGTTAACCGTTCTGGGATATCTGTGCCACATATATCAACGGAAAAGTTCCGCTGTCATAGTGAAATTCCGTCCTTTCCTCCTTCATCACTGATCAGCGGATTTTTAATATGGGTAACGCGACGCATGTCACCAATGGAGCAGAAGCTTCTGATTTTTCCGGATCACTAACATATGGCTCATATTTAGTGGTATTCGTATTGTTTACTTTGTCCAATTAACTGTTTTTAGTTCGTGCTAAAAGAATGTTTGTAGTGTAGACTTGTGAACAATATTTATGTTTTGGGTAATACTGTAACCTATGGGATTATATATGACTTTAAAGATCAGTATGCTCCAATTCAATCATATACATTTATACTACGCCTATTACAACCAAAATGTTCAACCATGTCCATTGCAGAATTTTCTGTATCTACGATTTCTAAACCACCCGACTCGCGTAATGGCTGTTAGTTTATATAGATTAGAATAAGGATCTATGAGAGTGCTGTTCAACAAGGGGTTGCAACCGGATACCAATCTTAAAATATTCAATGAACATAAATATGAAGCATAACAGAATAAATCTGTTTATATTAAATCTAGAACAACAACAGGCTTAGGTTTTTATGGAAATAAACTAATGACATAGCTATACCCAGAAATATTAGCTTAATCCGTAAATAAGTAAAACATACACAGTGGATTAAAATAATTCAAATGAACATCAACCATCAATACCGCCATCAATAATAATGATTCAATGTTGAATTAATAAGCAAAACTGTTTTCATGCCTTCAAAATTGTTTCATGTGTTCTAGGCCTATATTAGTTAAAGCTTTGATCATTTTTAATAGTACTGATATGCACTATTCCACAACAAATATGAACCCGAATTGATGTCATGGTTAATATGGGAATTTGTGTAAAATTTGAACTGTTTCGCAAAGTAGAATCTTTCACAGGGATTTATGTTACCCATAGTCTGGAATGACAATCATTTTGATTTTTTCAACAATGAGACGATTTATGGAAAAAAAAAATCATTGACTTCGTTTAGCAATATTCAGAACACGCTGACATAGTTAAAACAGTCTGAATGTAAACTTCAAGCTCGAGCGAAATGTATGCGGTGGGAAATATAAAATGTAGGATAGTTTGTCATGTTAAATAATTTCCTTAATATATCTTATTTATAATCCTTTTTGTCTCGTCTGAATAAAATTGCTGACATATGGAATCTAGAACATGTCTGTCTCTTTGTTTACACTCTGATCCGCCATACTCGATTACCAACGCGTGAAGATTCTGATATGGGTAGTATGTTATAGAATAGATTAGCATGTTATTATGATATTTTTGTACTCGTTTATGGGGGAGTTGGAAACATTTGAAATGTTAAAGATTAGTAGGGACACGCGAAAAACAATTCTAAATAAACGTCATCCGAAATCTCGTCTTCCACAATACTGTTTCTTATAACACGACATGAAACACAATTCCAAATAAACGTCATCCGAAATCTCGCCTTCCACAATACTGTTTCTTATAACACGACATGAAACACAATTCTTAATAAACGTCATCCGAAATCTCGTCTTCCACAATACTGTTTCTTATAACACGACATGAAACACAATTCTAAATAAACGTCATCCGAAATCTCGTCTTCCACAACACTGTTTCTTATAACACTACATGAAGCACAATTCTAAATAAACGTCATCCGAAATATCGTCTTCCACAATACTGTTTCTTATAACACGACATGAAACACAATTCTAGATAAACGTCATCCGAAATCTCGTCTTCCACAATACTGTTTCTTATAACACGACATGAAACACAATTCTAAATAAACGTCATCCGAAATCTCGTCTTCCACAATACTGTTTCTTATAACACGACATGAAACACAATTCTAAATAAACGTCATCCGAAATCTCGTCTTCCACAATACTCTTTCTTATAACACTACATGAAACACAATTCTAAATAAACGTCATCCGAAATCTCGTCATCCACAATACTGTTTCTTATAACACGACATGAAACACAATTCTAAATAAACGTCATCCGAAATCTCGTCTTCCACAATACTGTTTCATATAACACGACATGAAACACAATTCTAAATAAACGTCATCCGAAATCTCGTCTTCCACAATACTGTTTCTTACAACACGACATGAAACACAATTCTAAATAAACGTCATCCGAAATATCGTCTTCCACAATACTGTTTCTTATAACACTACATGAAACACAATTCTAAATAAATGTCATCCGAAATCTCGTCTTCCACAATACTGTTTCTTATAACACGACATGAAACACAATTCTAAATAAATGTCATCCGAAATCTCGTCTTCCACAATACTGTTTCTTATAACACGACATGAAACACAATTCTAAATAAACGTCATCCGAAATCTCGTCATCCACAATACTGTTTCTTATAACACGACATGAAACACAATTCTAAATAAACGTCATCCGAAATCTCGTCTTCCACAATACTGTTTCTTATAACACTACATGAAACACAATTCTAAATAAATGTCATCCGAAATCTCGTCTTCCACAATACTGTTTCTTATAACACTACATGAAACACAATTCTAAATAAACGTCATCCGAAATCTCGTCTTCCACAATACTGTTTCTTATAACACGACATGAAACACAATTCTAAATAAACGTCATCCGAAATCTCGTCATCCACAATACTCTTTCTTATAACACGACATGAAACACAATTCTAAATAAACGTCATCCGAAATCTCGTCATCCACAATACTGTTTCTTATAACACGACATGAAACACAATTCTAAATAAACGTCATCCGAAATCTCGTCTTCCACAATGCTGTTTCTTATAACACTACATGAAACACAATTCTAAATAAACGTCATCCGAAATCTCGTCATCCACAATACTGTTTCTTATAACACGACATGAAACACAATTCTAAATAAACGTCAACCGAAATCTCGTCTTCCACAATACTGTTTCTTATAACACTACATGAAACACAATTCTAAATAAACGTCATCCGAAACCTCGTCGTCCACAATACTGTTTCTTATAACACGACATGAAACACAATTCTAAATAAACGTCATCCGAAATCTCGTCTTCCACAATACTGTTTCTTATAACACTACATGAAACACAATTCTAAATAAACGTCATCCGAAATCTCGTCTTCCACAATACTGTTTCTTATAACACGACATGAAACACAATTCTAAATAAACGTCATCCGAAATCTCGTCTTCCACAACACTGTTTCTTATAACACTACATGAAACACAATTCTAAATAAACGTCATCCGAAATCTCGTCTTCCACAATACTGTTTCTTATAACACGACATGAAACACAATTCTAGATAAACTTCATCCGAAATCTCGTCTTCCACAATACTGTTTCTTATAACACGACATGAAACACAATTCTAAATAAACGTCATCCGAAATCTCGTCTTCCACAATACTGTTTCTTATAACACGACATGAAACACAATTCTAAATAAACGTCATCCGAAATCTCGTCTTCCACAATACTGTTTCTTATAACACTCCATGAAACACAATTCTAAATAAACGTCATCCGAAATCTCGTCTTCCACAATACTGTTTCTTATAACACTACATGAAACACAATTCTAAATAAACGTGATCCGAAATCTCGTCTTCCACAATACTGTTTCTTATAACACTACATGAAACACAATTCTAAATAAACGTCATCCGAAATCTCGTCTTCCACAATACTGTTTCTTATAACACGACATGAAACACAATTCTAAATAAACGTCATCCGAAATCTCGTCTTCCACAATACTGTTTCTTATAACACTACATGAAACACAATTCTAAATAAACGTCATCCGAAATCTCGTCTTCCACAATGCTGTTTCTTATAACACTACATGAAACACAATTCTAAATAAACGTCATCTGAAATTTCGTCATCCACAATACTGTTTCTTATAACACGACATGAAACACAATTCTAAATAAACGTCAACCGAAATCTCGTCTTCCACAATACTGTTTCTTATAACACTACATGAAACACAATTCTAAATAAACGTCATCCGAAATCTCGTCTTCCACAATACTGTTTCTTTTAACATAACATGAAACACAATTCTAAATAAACGTCATCCGAAATCTCGTCATCCACAATACTGTTTCTTATAGCACGACATGAAACACAATTCTAAATAAACGTCATCCGAAATCTCGTCATCCACAATACTGTTTCTTATAACACGACATGAAACACAATTCTAAATAAACGTCATCCGAAATCTCGTCTTCCACAATGCTGTTTCTTATAACACTACATGAAACACAATTCTAAATAAACGTCATCCGAAATCTCGTCATCCACAATACTGTTTCTTATAACACGACATGAAACACAATTCGAAATAAACGTCATCCGAAATCTCGTCTTCCACAATACTGTTTCTTATAACACTACATGAAACACAATTCTAAATAAACGTCATCCGAAATCTCGTCTTCCACAATACTGTTTCTTATAACACGACATGAAACACAATTCTAAATAAACGTCATCCGAAATCTCGTCTTCCACAATACTGTTTCTTATAACACGACATGAAACACAATTCTAAATAAACGTCATCCGAAATCTCGTCTTCCACAATACTGTTTCTTATAACACGACATGAAACACAATTCTAAATAAACGTCATCCGAAATCTCGTCATCCACAATACTGTTTCTTATAACACGACATGAAACACAATTCTAAATAAACGTCATTCGAAATCTCGTCTTCCACAATACTGTTTCTTATAACACTACATGAAACACAATTCTAAATAAACGTCATCCGAAATCTCGTCTTCCACAATACTGTTTCTTATAACACGACATGAAAAACAATTCTAAATAAACGTCATCCGAAATCTCGTCTTCCACAATACTGTTTCTTATAACACGACATGAAACACAATTCTAAATAAACGTCATCCGAAATCTCGTCTTCCACAATACTGTTTCTTATAACACGACATGAAACACAATTCTAAATAAACGTCATCCGAAATCTCGTCATCCACAATACTCTTTCTTATAACACGACATGAAACACAATTCTAAATAAACGTCATCCGAAATCTCGTCATCCACAATACTGTTTCTTATAACACGACATGAAACACAATTCTAAATAAACGTCATCCGAAATCTCGTCTTCCACAATGCTGTTTCTTATAACACTACATGAAACACAATTCTAAATAAACGTCATCCGAAATCTCGTCATCCACAATACTGTTTCTTATAACACGACATGAAACACAATTCTAAATAAACGTCAACCGAAATCTCGTCTTCCACAATACTGTTTCTTATAACACTACATGAAACACAATTCTAAATAAACGTCATCCGAAACCTCGTCGTCCACAATACTGTTTATTATAACACGACATGAAACACAATTCTAAATAAACGTCATCCGAAATCTCGTCTTCCACAATACTGTTTCTTATAACACTACATGAAACACAATTCTAAATAAACGTCATCCGAAATCTCGTCTTCCACAATACTGTTTCTTATAACACGACATGAAACACAATTCTAAATAAACGTCATCCGAAATCTCGTCTTCCACAACACTGTTTCTTATAACACTACATGAAACACAATTCTAAATAAACGTCATCCGAAATCTCGTCTTCCACAATACTGTTTCTTATAACACGACATGAAACACAATTCTAGATAAACGTCATCCGAAATCTCGTCTTCCACAATACTGTTTCTTATAACACGACATGAAACACAATTCTAAATAAACGTCATCCGAAATCTCGTCTTCCACAATACTGTTTCTTATAACACGACATGAAACACAATTCTAAATAAACGTCATCCGAAATCTCGTCTTCCACAATACTGTTTCTTATAACACTCCATGAAACACAATTCTAAATAAACGTCATCCGAAATCTCGTCTTCCACAATACTGTTTCTTATAACACTACATGAAACACAATTCTAAATAAACGTGATCCGAAATCTCGTCTTCCACAATACTGTTTCTTATAACACTACATGAAACACAATTCTAAATAAACGTCATCCGAAATCTCGTCTTCCACAATACTGTTTCTTATAACACGACATGAAACACAATTCTAAATAAACGTCATCCGAAATCTCGTCTTCCACAATACTGTTTCTTATAACACTACATGAAACACAATTCTAAATAAACGTCATCCGAAATCTCGTCTTCCACAATGCTGTTTCTTATAACACTACATGAAACACAATTCTAAATAAACGTCATCTGAAATTTCGTCATCCACAATACTGTTTCTTATAACACGACATGAAACACAATTCTAAATAAACGTCAACCGAAATCTCGTCTTCCACAATACTGTTTCTTATAACACTACATGAAACACAATTCTAAATAAACGTCATCCGAAATCTCGTCTTCCACAATACTGTTTCTTTTAACATAACATGAAACACAATTCTAAATAAACGTCATCCGAAATCTCGTCATCCACAATACTGTTTCTTATAGCACGACATGAAACACAATTCTAAATAAACGTCATCCGAAATCTCGTCATCCACAATACTGTTTCTTATAACACGACATGAAACACAATTCTAAATAAACGTCATCCGAAATCTCGTCTTCCACAATGCTGTTTCTTATAACACTACATGAAACACAATTCTAAATAAACGTCATCCGAAATCTCGTCATCCACAATACTGTTTCTTATAACACGACATGAAACACAATTCGAAATAAACGTCATCCGAAATCTCGTCTTCCACAATACTGTTTCTTATAACACTACATGAAACACAATTCTAAATAAACGTCATCCGAAATCTCGTCTTCCACAATACTGTTTCTTATAACACGACATGAAACACAATTCTAAATAAACGTCATCCGAAATCTCGTCTTCCACAATACTGTTTCTTATAACACGACATGAAACACAATTCTAAATAAACGTCATCCGAAATCTCGTCTTCCACAATACTGTTTCTTATAACACGACATGAAACACAATTCTAAATAAACGTCATCCGAAATCTCGTCATCCACAATACTGTTTCTTATAACACGACATGAAACACAATTCTAAATAAACGTCATTCGAAATCTCGTCTTCCACAATACTGTTTCTTATAACACTACATGAAACACAATTCTAAATAAACGTCATCCGAAATCTCGTCTTCCACAATACTGTTTCTTATAACACGACATGAAAAACAATTCTAAATAAACGTCATCCGAAATCTCGTCTTCCACAATACTGTTTCTTATAACACGACATGAAACACAATTCTAAATAAACGTCATCCGAAATCTCGTCTTCCACAATACTGTTTCTTATAACACGACATGAAACACAATTCTAAATAAACGTCATCCGAAATCTCGTCTTCCACAATACTGTTTCTTATAACACTACATGAAACACAATTCTAAATAAATGTCATCCGAAATCTCGTCTTCCACAATACTGTTTCTTATAACACGACATGAAACACAATTCTAAATAAACGTCATCCGAAATCTCGTCTTCCACAATACTGTTTCTTATAACGCGACATGAAACACAATTCTAAATAAACGTCATCCGAAATCTCGTCATCCACAATACTGTTTCTTATAACACGACATGAAACACAATTCTAAATAAACGTCATCCGAAATCTCGTCTTCCACAATGCTGTTTCTTATAACACTACATGAAACACAATTCTAAATAAACGTCATCCGAAATCTCGTCATCCACAATACTGTTTCTTATAACACGACATGAAACACAATTCTAAATAAACGTCAACCGAAATCTCGTCTTCCACAATACTGTTTTTTATAACACTACATGAAACACAATTCTAAATAAACGTCATCCGAAATCTCGTCTTCCACAATACTGTTTCTTATAACACGACATGAAACACAATTCTAAATAAACGTCATCCGAAATCTCGTCTTCCACAATACTGTTTCTTATAACACGACATGAAACACAATTCTAATTAAACGTCATCCGAAATCTCGTCTTCCACAATACTGTTTCTTATAACACGACATGAAACACAATTCTAAATAAACGTCATCCGAAATCTCGTCTTCCACAACACTGTTTCTTATAACACTACATGAAACACAATTCTAAATAAACGTCATCAGAAATCTCGTCTTCCACAATACTGTTTCTTATAACACGACATGAAACACAATTCTAGATAAACGTCATCCGAAATCTCGTCTTCCACAATACTGTTTCTTATAACACGACATGAAACACAATTCTAAATAAACGTCATCCGAAATCTCGTCTTCCACAATACGGTTTCTTATAACACTCCATGAAACACAATTCTAAATAAACGTCATCCGAAATCTCGTCTTCCACAATACTGTTTCTTATAAAACTACATGAAGCACAATTCTAAATAAACGTCATCCGAAATCTCGTCTTCCACAATACTGTTTCTTATAACACTACATGAAACACAATTCTAAATAAACGTCATCCGAAATCTCGTCTTCCACAATACTGTTTCTTATAACACGACATGAAACACAATTCTAAATAAACGTCATCCGAAATCTCGTCTTCCACAATACTGTTTCTTATAACACGACATGAAACACAATTCTAAATAAACGTCATCCGAAATCTCGTCTTCCACAATGCTGTTTCTTATAACACTACATGAAACACAATTCTAAATAAACGTCATCTGAAATTTCGTCATCCACAATACTGTTTCTTATAACACTACATGAAACACAATTCTAAATAAACGTCATCCGAAATCTCGTCTTCCACAATACTGTTTCTTATAACACTACATGAAACACAATTCTAAATAAATGTCATCCGAAATCTCGTCTTCCACAATACTGTTTCTTATAACACTACATGAAACACAATTCTAAATAAACGTCATCCGAAATCTCGTCATCCACAATACTGTTTCTTATAACACGACATGAAACACAATTCTAAATAAACGTCATCCGAAATCTCGTCTTCCACAATGCTGTTTCTTATAACACTACATGAAACACAATTCTAAATAAACGTCATCCGAAATCTCGTCATCCACAATACTGTTTCTTATAACACGACATGAAACACAATTCTAAATAAACGTCAACCGAAATCTCGTCTTCCACAATACTGTTTTTTATAACACTACATGAAACACAATTCTAAATAAACGTCATCCGAAATCTCGTCTTCCACAATACTGTTTCTTATAACACGACATGAAACACAATTCTAAATAAACGTCATCCGAAATCTCGTCTTCCACAATACTGTTTCTTATAACACGACATGAAACACAATTCTAAATAAACGTCATCCTAAATCTCGTCTTCCACAATACTGTTTCTTATAACACGACATGAAACACAATTCTAAATAAACGTCATCCGAAATCTCGTCTTCCACAACACTGTTTCTTATAACACTACATGAAACACAATTCTAAATAAACGTCATCCGAAATCTCGTCTTCCACAATACTGTTTCTTATAACACGACATGAAACACAATTCTAGATAAACGTCATCCGAAATCTCGTCTTCCACAATACTGTTTCTTATAACACGACATGAAACACAATTCTAAATAAACGTCATCCGAAATCTCGTCTTCCACAATACTGTTTCTTATAACACGACATGAAACACAATTCTAAATAAACGTCATCCGAAATCTCGTCTTCCACAATACTGTTTCTTATAACACGACATGAAACACAATTCTAAATAAACGTCATCCGAAATCTCGTCTTCCACAACACTGTTTCTTATAACACTACATGAAACACAATTCTAAATAAACGTCATCCGAAATCTCGTCTTCCACAATACTGTTTCTTATAACACGACATGAAACACAATTCTAGATAAACGTCATCCGAAATCTCGTCTTCCACAATACTGTTTCTTATAACACGACATGAAACACAATTCTAAATAAACGTCATCCGAAATCTCGTCTTCCACAATACGGTTTCTTATAACACTACATGAAACACAATTCTAAATAAACGTCATCCGAAATCTCGTCTTCCACAATACTGTTTCTTATAAAACTACATGAAGCACAATTCTAAATAAACGTCATCCGAAATCTCGTCTTCCACAATACTGTTTCTTATAACACTACATGAAACACAATTCTAAATAAACGTCATCCGAAATCTCGTCTTCCACAATACTGTTTCTTATAACACGACATGAAACACAATTCTAAATAAACGTCATCCGAAATCTCGTCTTCCACAATTCTGTTTCTTATAACACGACATGAAACACAATTCTAAATAAACGTCATCCGAAATCTCGTCTTCTACAATGCTGTTTCTTATAACACTACATGAAACACAATTCTAAATAAACGTCATCTGAAATTTCGTCATCCACAATACTGTTTCTTATAACACTACATGAAACACAATTCTAAATAAAGGTCATCCGAAATCTCGTCTTCCACAATACTGTTTCTTATAACACTACATGAAACACAATTCTAAATAAATGTCATCCGAAATCTCGTCTTCCACAATACTGTTTCTTATAACACTACATGAAACACAATTCTAAATAAACGTCATCCGAAATCTCGTCTTCTACAATGCTGTTTCTTATAACACTACATGAAACACAATTCTAAATAAACGTCATCTGAAATTTCGTCATCCACAATACTGTTTCTTATAACACTACATGAAACACAATTCTAAATAAACGTCATCCGAAATCTCGTCTTCCACAATACTGTTTCTTATAACACTACATGAAACACAATTCTAAATAAATGTCATCCGAAATCTCGTCTTCCACAATACTGTTTCTTATAACACTACATGAAACACAATTCTAAATAAACGTCATCCGAAATCTCGTCTTCCACAATACTGTTTCTTATAACACGACATGAAACACAATTCTAAATAAACGTCATCCGAAATCTCGTCTTCCACAATGCTGTTTCTTATAACACTACATGAAACACAATTCTAAATAAACGTCATCCGAAATCTCGTCATCCACAATACTGTTTCTTATAACACGACATGAAACACAATTCTAAATAAACGTCAACCGAAATCTCGTCTTCCACAATACTGTTTTTTATAACACTACATGAAACACAATTCTAAATAAACGTCATCCGAAATCTCGTCTTCCACAATACTGTTTCTTATAACACGACATGAAACACAATTCTAAATAAACGTCATCCGAAATCTCGTCTTCCACAATACTGTTTCTTATAACACGACATGAAACACAATTCTAAATAAACGTCATCCGAAATCTCGTCTTCCACAATACTGTTTCTTATAACACGACATGAAACACAATTCTAAATAAACGTCATCCGAAATCTCGTCTTCCACAACACTGTTTCTTATAACACTACATGAAACACAATTCTAAATAAACGTCATCCGAAATCTCGTCTTCCACAATACTGTTTCTTATAACACGACATGAAACACAATTCTAGATAAACGTCATCCGAAATTTCGTCTTCCACAATACTGTTTCATATAACACTACATGAAACACAATTCTAAATAAATGTCATCCGAAATCTCGTCTTCCACAATACTGTTTCTTATAACACTACATGAAACACAATTCTAAATAAACGTCATCCGAAATCTCGTCATCCACAATACTGTTTCTTATAACACGACATGAAACACAATTCTAAATAAACGTCATCCGAAATCTCGTCTTCCACAATGCTGTTTCTTATAACACTACATGAAACACAATTCTAAATAAACGTCATCCGAAATCTCGTCATCCACAATACTGTTTCTTATAACACGACATGAAACACAATTCTAAATAAACGTCAACCGAAATCTCGTCATCCACAATACTGTTTTTTATAACACTACATGAAACACAATTCTAAATAAACGTCATCCGAAATCTCGTCTTCCACAATACTGTTTCTTATAACACGACATGAAACACAATTCTAAATAAACGTCATCCGAAATCTCGTCTTCCACAATACTGTTTCTTATAACACGACATGAAGCACAATTCTAAATAAACGTCATCCTAAATCTCGTCTTCCACAATACTGTTTCTTATAACACGACATGAAACACAATTCTAAATAAACGTCATCCGAAATCTCGTCTTCCACAACACTGTTTCTTATAACACTACATGAAACACAATTCTAAATAAACGTCATCCGAAATCTCGTCTTCCACAATACTGTTTCTTATAACACGACATGAAACACAATTCTAGATAAACGTCATCCGAAATCTCGTCTTCCACAATACTGTTTCTTATAACATGACATGAAACACAATTCTAAATAAACGTCATCCGAAATCTCGTCTTCCACAATACTGTTTCTTATAACACGACATGAAACACAATTCTAAATAAACGTCATCCGAAATCTCGTCTTCCACAACACTGTTTCTTATAACACTACATGAAACACAATTCTAAATAAACGTCATCCGAAATCTCGTCTTCCACAATACTGTTTCTTATAACACGACATGAAACACAATTCTAGATAAACGTCATCCGAAATCTCGTCTTCCACAATACTGTTTCTTATAACACGACATGAAACACAATTCTAAATAAACGTCATCCGAAATCTCGTCTTCCACAATACTGTTTCTTATAACACTACATGAAACACAATTCTAAATAAACGTCATCCGAAATCTCGTCTTCCACAATACTGTTTCTTATAAAACTACATGAAGCACAATTCTAAATAAACGTCATCCGAAATCTCGTCTTCCACAATACTGTTTCTTATAACACTACATGAAACACAATTCTAAATAAACGTCATCCGAAATCTCGTCTTCCACAATACTGTTTCTTATAACACGACATGAAACACAATTCTAAATAAACGTCATCCGAAATCTCGTCTTCCACAATACTGTTTCTTATAACACGACATGAAACACAATTCTAAATAAACGTCATCCGAAATCTCGTCTTCTACAATGCTGTTTCTTATAACACTACATGAAACACAATTCTAAATAAACGTCATCCGAAATCTCGTCTTCCACAATACTGTTTCTTATAACACTACATGAAACACAATTCTAAATAAATGTCATCCGAAATCTCGTCTTCCACAATACTGTTTCTTATAACACTACATGAAACACAATTCTAAATAAACGTCATCCGAAATCTCGTCATCCACAATACTGTTTCTTATAACACGACATGAAACACAATTCTAAATAAACGTCATCCGAAATCTCGTCTTCCACAATGCTGTTTCTTATAACACTACATGAAACACAATTCTAAATAAACGTCATCCGAAATCTCGTCATCCACAATACTGTTTCTTATAACACGACATGAAACACAATTCTAAATAAACGTCAACCGAAATCTCGTCTTCCACAATACTGTTTTTTATAACACTACATGAAACACAATTCTAAATAAACGTCATCCGAAATCTCGTCTTCCACAATACTGTTTCTTATAACACGACATGAAACACAATTCTAAATAAACGTCATCCGAAATCTCGTCTTCCACAATACTGTTTCTTATAACACGACATGAAACACAATTCTAAATAAACGTCATCCGAAATCTCGTCTTCCACAATACTGTTTCTTATAACACGACATGAAACACAATTCTAAATAAACGTCATCCGAAATCTCGTCTTCCACAAGACTGTTTCTTATAACACTACATGAAACACAATTCTAAATAAACGTCATCCGAAATCTCGTCTTCCACAATACTGTTTCTTATAACACGACATGAAACACAATTCTAGATAAACGTCATCCGAAATCTCGTCTTCCACAATACTGTTTCTTATAACACGACATGAAACACAATTCTAAATAAACGTCATCCGAAATCTCGTCTTCCACAATACTGTTTCTTATAACACTCCATGAAACACAATTCTAAATAAACGTCATCCGAAATCTCGTCTTCCACAATACTGTTTCTTATAAAACTACATGAAGCACAATTCTAAATAAACGTCATCCGAAATCTCGTCTTCCACAATACTGTTTCTTATAACACTACATGAAACACAATTCTAAATAAACGTCATCCGAAATCTCGTCTTCCACAATACTGTTTCTTATAACACGACATGAAACACAATTCTAAATAAACGTCATCCGAAATCTCGTCTTCCACAATACTGTTTCTTATAACACGACATGAAACACAATTCTAAATAAACGTCATCCGAAATCTCGTCTTCCACAATGCTGTTTCTTATAACACTACATGAAACACAATTCTAAATAAACGTCATCTGAAATTTCGTCATCCACAATACTGTTTCTTATAACACTACATGAAACACAATTCTAAATAAACGTCATCCGAAATATCGTCTTCCACAATACTGTTTCTTATAACACTACATGAAACACAATTCTAAATAAATGTCATCCGAAATCTCGTCTTCCACAATACTGTTTCTTATAACACTACATGAAACACAATTCTAAATAAACGTCATCCGAAATCTCGTCTTCCACAATACTGTTTCTTATAACTCGACATGAAACACAATTCTAAATAAACGTCATCGGAAATCTCGTCATCCACAATACTGTTTCTTATAACACGACATGAAACACAATTCTAAATAAACGTCATCCGAAATCTCGTCATCCACAATACTGTTTCTTATAACACGACATGAAACACAATTCTAAATAAACGTCATCCGAAATCTCGTCTTCCACAACGCTGTTTCTTATAACACTACATGAAACACAATTCTAAATAAACGTCATCCGAAATCTCGTCATCCACAATACTGTTTCTTATAACACGACATGAAACACAATTCTAAATAAACGTCAACCGAAATCTCGTCTTCCACAATACTGTTTTTTATAACACTACATGAAACACAATTCTAAATAAACGTCATCCGAAATCTCGTCTTCCACAATACTGTTTCTTATAACACGACATGAAACACAATTCTAAATAAACGTCATCCGAAATCTCGTCTTCCACAATACTGTTTCTTATAACACGACATGAAACACAATTCTAAATAAACGTCATCCGAAATCTCGTCTTCCACAACACTGTTTCTTATAACACTACATGAAACACAATTCTAAATAAACGTCATCCGAAATCTCGTCTTCCACAATACTGTTTCTTATAACACGACATGAAACACAATTCTAGATAAACGTCATCCGAAATCTCGTCTTCCACAATACTGTTTCTTATAACACGACATGAAACACAATTCTAAATAAACGTCATCCGAAATCTCGTCTTCCACAATACTGTTTCTTATAACACTCCATGAAACACAATTCTTAATAAACGTCATCCGAAATCTCGTCTTCCACAATACTGTTTCTTATAAAACTACATGAAACACAATTCTAAATAAACGTCATCCGAAATCTCGTCTTCCACAATACTGTTTCTTATAACACTACATGAAACACAATTCTAAATAAACGTCATCCGAAATCTCGTCTTCCACAATACTGTTTCTTATAACACGACATGAAACACAATTCTAAATAAACGTCATCCGAAATCTCGTCTTCCACAATACTGTTTCTTATAACACGACATGAAACACAATTCTAAATAAACGTCATCCGAAATCTCGTCTTCCACAATACTGTTTCTTATAACACTACACGAAACACAATTCTAAATAAACGTCATCTGAAATTTCGTCATCCACAATACTGTTTCTTATAACACTACATGAAACACAATTCTAAATAAACGTCAGCCGAAATCTCGTCTTCCACAATACTGTTTCTTATAACACTACATGAAACACAATTCTAAATAAACGTCATCCGAAATCTCGTCTTCCACAATACTGTTTCTTATAACATGACATGAAACACAATTCTAAATAAACGTCATCCGAAATCTCGTCATCCACAATACTGTTTCTTATAGCACGACATGAAACACAATTCTAAATAAAGGTCATCCGAAATCTCGTCATCCACAATACTGTTTCTTATAACACGACATGAAACACAATTCTAAATAAACGTCATCCGAAATCTCGTCTTCCACAATACTGTTTCTTATAACACTACATGAAACACAATTCTAAATAAACGTCATCCGAAATCTCGTCTTCCACAATACTGTTTCTTATAACACGACATGAAACACAATTCTAAATAAACGTCATCCGAAATCTCGTCTTCCACAATACTGTTTCTTATAACACGACATGAAACACAATTCTAAATAAACGTCATCCGAAATCTCGTCTTCCACAATACTGTTTCTTATAACACGACATGAAAAACAATTCTAAATAAACGTCATCCGAAATCTCGTCATCCACAATACTGTTTCTTATAACACGACATGAAACACAATTCTAAATAAACGTCATCCGAAATCTCGTCTTCCACAATGCTGTTTCTTATAACACTACATGAAACACAATTCTAAATAAACGTCATCCGAAATCTCGTCATCCACAATACTGTTTCTTATAACACTACATGAAACACAATTCTAAATAAACGTCATCCGAAATCTCGTCTTCCACAATACTGTTTCTTATAACACGACATGAAACACAATTCTAAATAAACGTCATCCGAAATCTCGTCTTCCACAATACTGTGTCTTATAACACGACATGAAACACAATTCTAAATAAACGTCATCCGAAATCTCGTCTTCCACAATACTGTTTCTTATAACACGACATGAAAAACAATTCTAAATAAACGTCATCCGAAATCTCGTCATCCACAATACTGTTTCTTATAACACGACATGAAACACAATTCTAAATAAACGTCATCCGAAATCTCGTCTTCCACAATGCTGTTTCTTATAACACTACATGAAACACAATTCTAAATAAACGTCATCCGAAATCTCGTCATCCACAATACTGTTTCTTATAACACTACATGAAACACAATTCTAAATAAACGTCAACCGAAATCTCGTCTTCCACAATACTGTTTCTTATAACACTACATGAAACACAATTCTAAATAAACGTCATCCCAAATCTCGTCTTCCACAATACTGTTTCTTATAACACGACATGAAACACAATTCTAAATAAACGTCATCCGAAATTTCGTCTTCCACAATACTGTTTCTTATAACACTACATGAAACACAATTCTAAATAAACGTCATCCCAAATCTCGTCATCCACAATAAAGGTAAATGTTGTAATTGAAGATAAACAACCATCAATCGTGGTTTACCAATCTGTGATCTCAGTTCAGTAATCCGTGAACCAGAGTTGACTGTTTGGTATTCTCTAACGTTTATGTTTTATTACCTGGATATAAAAGTTATAATACAACGTAAGCTTTGACATGTCTCAGTTCGTTTGTTGACAATTCACAGTTATAATACAAAGTAGGCTTTGACATGTCTCAGTTCGTTTGTTGACAATTCACAGTTATAATACAACCTAGGCTTTGACATGTCTCAGTTCGCTTGTTCACAATTCACAGCTATAATACAACGTAGGCTTTGACATGTTTCAGTTCGTTTGTTGACAATTCACAGTTATGATACAACGTAGGCTTTGACATGTCTCAGTTCGTTTGTTGACAATTCACAGTTATAATACAACGTAGGCTTTGACATGTTTCAGTTCGTTTGTTGACAATTCACAGTTATAATACAACGTAGGCTTTGACATGTCTCAGTTCTTTTGCTGACAATTCACAGTTATAATACAACATAGGCTTTGACATGTCTCAGTTCGTTTGTCGACAATTCACAGTTATAATACAACGTAAGCTTTGACATGTCTCAGTTCGTTTGTTGACAATTCACAGTTATAATACAACGTAGGCTTTGACATGTCTCAGTTCCTTTGTTGACAATTCACAGTCATAATACAACGTAGACTTTGACATGTCTCAGTTCGTTTGTTGACAATTCACAGTCATAATACAACGTAGGCTTTGATATATCTCATTTCGTTTGTTGACAATTCACAGTTATAATACAACATAGGCTTTGACATGCACTTCGTTTGTTGACAATTCACAGTTATAATACAACATATGCTTTGACATGCCCCAGTTCGTTTTTGGACAATTCACAGATATAATACAACGTAGGCTTTGACATGTTTCAGTTCGTTTGTTGACAATTCACAGTTATAATACAACGTAGGCTTTGACATGTCTCAGTTCCTTTGTTGACAATTCACAGTTATAATACAACGTAGGCTTTGACATTTCTCAGTTCGTTTGTTGACAATTCACAGTTATAATACAACGTAGGCTTTGACATGTTTCAGTTCGTTTGTTGACAATTCACAGTTATAATACAACGTAGGCTTTGACATGTCTCAGTTCTTTTGCTGACAATTCACAGTTATAATACAACGTAGGCTTTGACATGTCTCAGTTCGTTTGTTGACAATTCACAGATATAATGCAACGTAGGCTTTGACATGCCTCAGTTCGTTTGATGACAATTCACAGTTATAATACAACATAGGCTTTGACATGCACTTCGTTTGTTGACAATTCACAGTTATAATACAACATAGGCTTTGACATGCCTCAGTTCGTTTGTGGACAATTCACAGATATAATACAACGTAGGCTTTGACATGTCTCAGTTCGTTTGTTGACAATTCACAGTTATAATACAACATAGGCTTTGATATGTCTCATTTCCTTTGTTGACAATTCACAGTTATAATACAACGTAGGCTTTGACATGTTTCAGTTCGTTTGTTGACAATTCACAGTTATAATACAACGTAGGCTTTGACATGTCTCAGTTCCTTTGTTGACAATTCACAGTTATAATACAACATAGGCTTTGACATGCCTCAGTTCGTTTGTAGACAATTCACAGATATAATACAACGTAGGCTTTGACATATCTCAGTTCGTTTGTTGACAATTCACAGTTATAATACAACGTAGGCTTTGACATGTCTCAGTTCCTTTGTTGACAATTCACAGTTATAATACAACGTAGGCTTTGACATGTCTCAGTTCCTTTGTTGACAATTCAGTCACAATACAACGTAGGCTTTGACATGTCTCAGTTCGTTTGTTGACAATTCACAGTTATAATACAACATAGGCTTTGACATGCACTTCGTTTGTTGACAATTCACAGTTATAATACAACGTAGGCTTTGATATGTCTCAGTTCGTTTGTTGACAATTCACAGGTATAATACAACATGGGTTTTGACATGCACTTCGCTTGTTGACAATTCACAGTTATAATACAACGTAGGCTTTGATATGTCTCAGTTCCTTTGTTGACAATTCACAGTTATAACACAACGTAGGCTTTGACATGTCTCAGTTCCTTTGTTGACAATTCAGTCATAATACAACATAGGCTTTGACATGTCTCAGTTCGTTTGTTGACAATTCAGTTATAATACAACGTAGGCTTTGACATTGCTCAGTTCGTTTGTTGACAATTCACAATAATGGAACTGTAAATGGGGAAAATAAAGATGACAACAAATATAAATTTATACGTAAAAAAAACGAAATACCGCGTTGTGATGTCCGTTACGATTTCAGCATAGCTCGGTTCGACTTTGTCTCCAGTTGTTTGTAGGAGGGTTATCTATGTTATTTATGTTTGTTCGTCTTTGTCTCCAGTTGTTTGTAGGAGGGTTATCTATGCTATTTGTGTTTGTTTGTCTTTGTCTCCAGTTGTTTGTAGGAGGGTTATCTATGTTATTTGTGTTTGTTCGTCTGTGTCTCCAGTTGTTTGTAGGAGGGTTATCTATGTTATTTGTGTTTGTTTGTCTTTGTCTCCAGTTGTTTGTAGGAGGGTTATCTATGTTATTTATGTTTGTTTGTCTTTGTCTCCAGTTGTTTGTAGGAGGGTTGTCTATGTTATTTGTGTTTGTTCGACTTTGTCTCCAGTTGTTTGTAGGAGGGTTATCTATGTTATTTGTGTTTGTTCGTCTGTGTCTCCAGTTGTTTGTAGGAGGGTTATCTATGTTATTTATGTTTGTTTGTCTTTGTCTCCAGTTGTTTGTAGGAGGGTTATCTATGTTATTTGTGTTTGTTTGTCTTTGTCTCCAGTTGTTTGTAGGAGTGTTATCTATGTTATTTGGGTTTGTTCGTCTTTGTCTCCAGTTGTTTGTAGGAGGGTTATCTATGTTATTTGTATTTGTTCGTCTTTGTAGGAGGGTTATCTATGTTATTTGTGTTTGTTTGTCTTTGTCTCCAGTTGTTTGTAGGAGGGTTATCTATGTTATTTATGTTTGTTCGTCTTTGTCTCCAGTTGTTTGTAGGAGGGTTATCTATGTTATTTATGTTTGTTTGTCTTTGTCTCCAGTTGTTTGTAGGAGGGTTATCTATGTTATTTGTGTTTGTTCGTCTTTGTCTCCAGATGTTTGTAGGAGGGTTATCTATGTTATTTGTGTTTGTTCGTCTTTGTCTCCAGTTGTTTGTAGGAGGGTTATCTATGTTATTTATGTTTGTTTGTCTTTGTCTCCAGTTGTTTGTAGGAGGGTTGTCTATGTTATTTGTATTTGTTCGTCTTTGTCTCCAGTTGTTTGTAGGAGGGTTATCTATGTCATTTATGTTTGTTTGTCTTTGTCTCCAGTTGTTTGTAGGAGGGTTATCTATGTTATTTGTGTTTGTTCGTCTTTATCTCCAGTTGTTTGTAGGAGGGTTATCTATGTTATTTATGCTTGTTTGTCTTTGTCTCCAATTGTTTGTAGGAGGGTTATCTATGTTATTTGTGTTTGTTTGTCTTTGTCTCCAGTTGTTTGTAGGAGGGTTATCTATGTTATTTATGTTTGTTTGTCTTTGTCTCCAGTTGTTTGTTGGAGGGTTATCTATGTTATTTATGTTTGTTTGTCTTTGTCTCCAGTTGTTTGTAGGAGGGTTATCTATGTTATTTATGTTTGTTCGTCTTTGTCTCCAGTTGTTTGTAGGAGGGTTATCTATGTTATTTATGTTTGTTCGTCTTTGTCTCCAGTTGTTTGTAGGAGGGTTATCTATGTTATTTGTGTTTGTTTGTCTTTGTCTCCAGTTGTTTGTAGGAGGGTTATCTATGTTATTTATGTTTGTTCGTCTTTGTCTCCAGTTGTTTGTAGGAGGGTTATCTATGCTATTTGTGTTTGTTCGTCTTTGTCTCCAATTGTTTGTAGGAGGGTTATCTATGTTATTTATGTTTGTTCGTCTTTGTCTCCAGTTGTTTGTAGGAGGGTTATCTATGTTATTTGTGTTTGTTCGTCTTTGTCTCCAGTTGTTTGTAGGAGGGTTATCTATGTTATTTGTGTTTGTTTGTCTTTGTCTCCAGTTGTTTGTAGGAGGGTTATCTATGTTATTTATGTTTGTTCGTCTTTGTCTCCAGTTGTTTGTAGGAGGGTTATCTATGTTATTTGTGTTTGTTTGTCTTTGTCTCCAGTTGTTTGTAGGAGGGTTATCTATGTTATTTGTGTTTGTTCGTCTGTGTCTCCAGTTGTTTGTAGGAGGGTTATCTATGTTATTTGTGTTTGTTTGTCTTTGTCTCCAGTTGTTTGTAGGAGGGTTATCTATGTTATTTATGTTTGTTTGTCTTTGTCTCCAGTTGTTTGTAGGAGGGTTGTCTATGTTATTTGTGTTTGTTCGACTTTGTCTCCAGTTGTTTGTAGGAGGGTTATCTATGTTATTTGTGTTTGTTCGTCTGTGTCTCCAGTTGTTTGTAGGAGGGTTATCTATGTTATTTATGTTTGTTTGTCTTTGTCTCCAGTTGTTTGTAGGAGGGTTATCTATGTTATTTGTGTTTGTTTGTCTTTGTCTCCAGTTGTTTGTAGGAGGATTATCTATGTTATTTGGGTTTGTTCGTCTTTGTCTCCAGTTGTTTGTAGGAGGGTTATCTATGTTATTTGTATTTGTTCGTCTTTGTAGGAGGGTTATCTATGTTATTTGTGTTTGTTCGTCTTTGTCTCCAGTTGTTTGTAGGAGGGTTATCTATGTTATTTATGTTTGTTTGTCTTTGTCTCCAGTTGTTTGTAGGAGGGTTATCTATGTTATTTGTGTTTGTTCGTCTTTGTCTCCAGTTGTTTGTAGGAGGGTTATCTATGTTATTTGTGTTTGTTCGTCTTTGTCTCCAGTTGTTTGTAGGAGGGTTATCTATGTTATTTGTGTTTGTTCGTCTTTGTCTCCAGTTGTTTGTAGGAGGATTATCTATGTTATTTGTGTTTGTTCGTCTTTGTCTCCAGTTGTTTTTAGGAGGGTTGTCTATGTTATTTGTATTTGTTCGTCTTTGTAGGATGGTTATCTATGTTATTTATGTTTGTTTGTCTTTGTCTCCAGTTGTTTGTAGGAGGGTTATCTATGTTATTTGTGTTTGTTCGTCTTTGTCTCCAGTTGTTTGTAGGAGGGTTATCTATGTTATTTGTGTTTGTTCGTCTTTGTCTCCAGTTGTTTGTAGGAGGGTTGTCTATGTTATTTGTATTTGTTCGTCTTTGTAGGAGGGTTATCTATGTTATTTGTGTTTGTTCGTCTTTGTCTCCAGTTGTTTGTAGGAGGGTTATCTATGTTATTTATGTTTGTTTGTCTTTGTCTCCAGTTGTTTGTAGGAGGGTTATCTATGTTATTTATGTTTGTTTGTCTTTGTCTCCAGTTGTTTGTAGGAGGGTTATCTATGTTATTTATGTTTGTTTGTCTTTGTCTCCAGTTGTTTGTAGGAGGGTTATCTATGTTATTTGTGTTTGTTTGTCTTTGTCTCCAGTTGTTTGTAGGAGGGTTATCTATGTTATTTATGTTTGTTTGTCTTTGTCTCCAGTTGTTTGTAGGAGGGTTGTCTATGTTATTTGTGTTTGTTCGACTTTGTCTCCAGTTGTTTGTAGGAGGGTTATCTATGTTATTTGTGTTTGTTCGTCTGTGTCTCCAGTTGTTTGTAGGAGGGTTATCTATGTTATTTATGTTTGTTTGTCTTTGTCTCCAGTTGTTTGTAGGAGGGTTATCTATGTTATTTGTGTTTGTTTGTCTTTGTCTCCAGTTGTTTGTAGGAGGATTATCTATGTTATTTGGGTTTGTTCGTCTTTGTCTCCAGTTGTTTGTAGGAGGGTTATCTATGTTATTTGTATTTGTTCGTCTTTGTAGGAGGGTTATCTATGTTATTTGTGTTTGTTCGTCTTTGTCTCCAGTTGTTTGTAGGAGGGTTATCTATGTTATTTATGTTTGTTTGTCTTTGTCTCCAGTTGTTTGTAGGAGGGTTATCTATGTTATTTGTGTTTGTTCGTCTTTGTCTCCAGTTGTTTGTAGGAGGGTTATCTATGTTATTTGTGTTTGTTCGTCTTTGTCTCCAGTTGTTTGTAGGAGGGTTATCTATGTTATTTGTGTTTGTTCGTCTTTGTCTCCAGTTGTTTGTAGGAGGGTTATCTATGTTATTTGTGTTTGTTCGTCTTTGTCTCCAGTTGTTTTTAGGAGGGTTGTCTATGTTATTTGTATTTGTTCGTCTTTGTAGGATGGTTATCTATGTTATTTATGTTTGTTTGTCTTTGTCTCCAGTTGTTTGTAGGAGGGTTATCTATGTTATTTGTGTTTGTTCGTCTTTGTCTCCAGTTGTTTGTAGGAGGGTTATCTATGTTATTTGTGTTTGTTCGTCTTTGTCTCCAGTTGTTTGTAGGAGGGTTATCTATGTCATTTATGTTTGTTTGTCTTTGTCTCCAGTTGTTTGTAGGAGGGTTATCTATGTCATTTATGTTTGTTTGTCTTTGTCTCCAGTTGTTTGTAGGAGGGTTATCTATGTTATTTGTGTTTGTTCGTCTTTATCTCCAGTTGTTTGTAGGAGGGTTATCTATGTTATTTATGCTTGTTTGTCTTTGTCTCCAATTGTTTGTAGGAGGGTTATCTATGTTATTTGTGTTTGTTTGTCTTTGTCTCCAGTTGTTTGTAGGAGGGTTATCTATGTTATTTATGTTTGTTTGTCTTTGTCTCCAGTTGTTTGTTGGAGGGTTATCTATGTTATTTATGTTTGTTTGTCTTTGTCTCCAGTTGTTTGTAGGAGGGTTATCTATGTTATTTATGTTTGTTCGTCTTTGTCTCCAGTTGTTTGTAGGAGGGTTATCTATGTTATTTATGTTTGTTCGTCTTTGTCTCCAGTTGTTTGTAGGAGGGTTATCTATGTTATTTGTGTTTGTTTGTCTTTGTCTCCAGTTGTTTGTAGGAGGGTTATCTATGTTATTTATGTTTGTTCGTCTTTGTCTCCAGTTGTTTGTAGGAGGGTTATCTATGCTATTTGTGTTTGTTCGTCTTTGTCTCCAATTGTTTGTAGGAGGGTTATCTATGTTATTTATGTTTGTTCGTCTTTGTCTCCAGTTGTTTGTAGGAGGGTTATCTATGTTATTTGTGTTTGTTCGTCTTTGTCTCCAGTTGTTTGTAGGAGGGTTATCTATGTTATTTGTGTTTGTTTGTCTTTGTCTCCAGTTGTTTGTAGGAGGGTTATCTATGTTATTTATGTTTGTTCGTCTTTGTCTCCAGTTGTTTGTAGGAGGGTTATCTATGTTATTTGTGTTTGTTTGTCTTTGTCTCCAGTTGTTTGTAGGAGGGTTATCTATGTTATTTGTGTTTGTTCGTCTGTGTCTCCAGTTGTTTGTAGGAGGGTTATCTATGTTATTTGTGTTTGTTTGTCTTTGTCTCCAGTTGTTTGTAGGAGGGTTATCTATGTTATTTATGTTTGTTTGTCTTTGTCTCCAGTTGTTTGTAGGAGGGTTGTCTATGTTATTTGTGTTTGTTCGACTTTGTCTCCAGTTGTTTGTAGGAGGGTTATCTATGTTATTTGTGTTTGTTCGTCTGTGTCTCCAGTTGTTTGTAGGAGGGTTATCTATGTTATTTATGTTTGTTTGTCTTTGTCTCCAGTTGTTTGTAGGAGGGTTATCTATGTTATTTGTGTTTGTTTGTCTTTGTCTCCAGTTGTTTGTAGGAGGATTATCTATGTTATTTGGGTTTGTTCGTCTTTGTCTCCAGTTGTTTGTAGGAGGGTTATCTATGTTATTTGTATTTGTTCGTCTTTGTAGGAGGGTTATCTATGTTATTTGTGTTTGTTCGTCTTTGTCTCCAGTTGTTTGTAGGAGGGTTATCTATGTTATTTATGTTTGTTTGTCTTTGTCTCCAGTTGTTTGTAGGAGGGTTATCTATGTTATTTGTGTTTGTTCGTCTTTGTCTCCAGTTGTTTGTAGGAGGGTTATCTATGTTATTTGTGTTTGTTCGTCTTTGTCTCCAGTTGTTTGTAGGAGGGTTATCTATGTTATTTGTGTTTGTTCGTCTTTGTCTCCAGTTGTTTGTAGGAGGATTATCTATGTTATTTGTGTTTGTTCGTCTTTGTCTCCAGTTGTTTTTAGGAGGGTTGTCTATGTTATTTGTATTTGTTCGTCTTTGTAGGATGGTTATCTATGTTATTTATGTTTGTTTGTCTTTGTCTCCAGTTGTTTGTAGGAGGGTTATCTATGTTATTTGTGTTTGTTCGTCTTTGTCTCCAGTTGTTTGTAGGAGGGTTATCTATGTTATTTGTGTTTGTTCGTCTTTGTCTCCAGTTGTTTGTAGGAGGGTTGTCTATGTTATTTGTATTTGTTCGTCTTTGTAGGAGGGTTATCTATGTTATTTGTGTTTGTTCGTCTTTGTCTCCAGTTGTTTGTAGGAGGGTTATCTATGTTATTTATGTTTGTTTGTCTTTGTCTCCAGTTGTTTGTAGGAGGGTTATCTATGTTATTTATGTTTGTTTGTCTTTGTCTCCAGTTGTTTGTAGGAGGGTTATCTATGTTATTTGTGTTTGTTTGTCTTTGTCTCCAGTTGTTTGTAGGAGGGTTATCTATGTTATTTATGTTTGTTTGTCTTTGTCTCCAGTTGTTTGTAGGAGGGTTGTCTATGCTATTTGTGTTTGTTCGACTTTGTCTCCAGTTGTTTGTAGGAGGGTTATCTATGTTATTTGTGTTTGTTCGTCTGTGTCTCCAGTTGTTTGTAGGAGGGTTATCTATGTTATTTATGTTTGTTTGTCTTTGTCTCCAGTTGTTTGTAGGAGGGTTATCTATGTTATTTGTGTTTGTTTGTCTTTGTCTCCAGTTGTTTGTAGGAGGATTATCTATGTTATTTGGGTTTGTTCGTCTTTGTCTCCAGTTGTTTGTAGGAGGGTTATCTATGTTATTTGTATTTGTTCGTCTTTGTAGGAGGGTTATCTATGTTATTTGTGTTTGTTCGTCTTTGTCTCCAGTTGTTTGTAGGAGGGTTATCTATGTTATTTATGTTTGTTTGTCTTTGTCTCCAGTTGTTTGTAGGAGGGTTATCTATGTTATTTGTGTTTGTTCGTCTTTGTCTCCAGTTGTTTGTAGGAGGGTTATCTATGTTATTTGTGTTTGTTCGTCTTTGTCTCCAGTTGTTTGTAGGAGGGTTATCTATGTTATTTGTGTTTGTTCGTCTTTGTCTCCAGTTGTTTGTAGGAGGGTTATCTATGTTATTTGTGTTTGTTCGTCTTTGTCTCCAGTTGTTTTTAGGAGGGTTGTCTATGTTATTTGTATTTGTTCGTCTTTGTAGGATGGTTATCTATGTTATTTATGTTTGTTTGTCTTTGTCTCCAGTTGTTTGTAGGAGGGTTATCTATGTTATTTGTGTTTGTTCGTCTTTGTCTCCAGTTGTTTGTAGGAGGGTTATCTATGTTATTTGTGTTTGTTCGTCTTTGTCTCCAGTTGTTTGTAGGAGGGTTGTCTATGTTATTTGTATTTGTTCGTCTTTGTAGGAGGGTTATCTATGTTATTTGTGTTTGTTCGTCTTTGTCTCCAGTTGTTTGTAGGAGGGTTATCTATGTTATTTATGTTTGTTTGTCTTTGTCTCCAGTTGTTTGTAGGAGGGTTATCTATGTTATTTATGTTTGTTTGTCTTTGTCTCCAGTTGTTTGTAGGAGGGTTATCTATGTTATTTATGTTTGTTTGTCTTTGTCTCCAGTTGTTTGTAGGAGGGTTGTCTATGTTATTTGTGTTTGTTCGACTTTGTCTCCAGTTGTTTGTAGGAGGGTTATCTATGTTATTTGTGTTTGTTCGTCTGTGTCTCCAGTTGTTTGTAGGAGGGTTATCTATGTTATTTATGTTTGTTTGTCTTTGTCTCCAGTTGTTTGTAGGAGGGTTATCTATGTTATTTGTGTTTGTTTGTCTTTGTCTCCAGTTGTTTGTAGGAGGATTATCTATGTTATTTGGGTTTGTTCGTCTTTGTCTCCAGTTGTTTGTAGGAGGGTTATCTATGTTATTTGTATTTGTTCGTCTTTGTAGGAGGGTTATCTATGTTATTTGTGTTTGTTCGTCTTTGTCTCCAGTTGTTTGTAGGAGGGTTATCTATGTTATTTATGTTTGTTTGTCTTTGTCTCCAGTTGTTTGTAGGAGGGTTATCTATGTTATTTGTGTTTGTTCGTCTTTGTCTCCAGTTGTTTGTAGGAGGGTTATCTATGTTATTTGTGTTTGTTCGTCTTTGTCTCCAGTTGTTTGTAGGAGGGTTGTCTATGTTATTTGTATTTGTTCGTCTTTGTAGGAGGGTTATCTATGTTATTTGTGTTTGTTCGTCTTTGTCTCCAGTTGTTTGTAGGAGGGTTATCTATGTTATTTATGTTTGTTTGTCTTTGTCTCCAGTTGTTTGTAGGAGGGTTATCTATGTTATTTATGTTTGTTTGTCTTTGTCTCCAGTTGTTTGTAGGAAGGTTATCTATGTTATTTATGTTTGTTCGTCTTTGTCTCCAGTTGTTTGTAGGAGGGTTATCTATGCTATTTGTGTTTGTTGGTCTTTGTCTCCAGTTGTTTGTAGGAGGGTTATCTATGTTATTTGTGTTTGTTCGTCTGTGTCTCCAGTTGTTTGTAGGAGGGTTATCTATGTTATTTGTGTTTGTTTGTCTTTGTCTCCAGTTGTTTGTAGGAGGGTTATCTATGTTATTTATGTTTGTTTGTCTTTGTCTCCAGTTGTTTGCAGGAGGGTTGTCTATGTTATTTGTGTTTGTTCGACTTTGTCTCCAGTTGTTTGTAGGAGGGTTATCTATGTTATTTGTGTTTGTTCGTCTGTGTCTCCAGTTGTTTGTAGGAGGGTTATCTATGTTATTTATGTTTGTTTGTCTTTGTCTCCAGTTGTTTGTAGGAGGGTTATCTATGTTATTTGTGTTTGTTTGTCTTTGTCTCCAGTTGTTTGTAGGAGGATTATCTATGTTATTTGGGTTTGTTCGTCTTTGTCTCCAGTTGTTTGTAGGAGGGTTATCTATGTTATTTGTATTTGTTCGTCTTTGTAGGATGGTTATCTATGTTATTTGTGTTTGTTCGTCTTTGTCTCCAGTTGTTTGTAGGAGGGTTATCTATGTTATTTATGTTTGTTTGTCTTTGTCTCCAGTTGTTTGTAGGAGGGTTATCTATGTTATTTGTGTTTGTTCGTCTTTGTCTCCAGTTGTTTGTAGGAGGGTTATCTATGTTATTTGTGTTTGTTCGTCTTTGTCTCCAGTTGTTTGTAGGAGGGTTATCTATGTTATTTGTGTTTGTTCGTCTTTGTCTCCAGTTGTTTGTAGGAGGGTTATCTATGTTATTTGTGTTTGTTCGTCTTTGTCTCCAGTTGTTTTTAGGAGGGTTGTCTATGTTATTTGTATTTGTTCGTCTTTGTAGGATGGTTATCTATGTTATTTATGTTTGTTTGTCTTTGTCTCCAGTTGTTTGTAGGAGGGTTATCTATGTTATTTGTGTTTGTTCGTCTTTGTCTCCAGTTGTTTGTAGGAGGGTTATCTATGTTATTTGTGTTTGTTCGTCTTTGTCTCCAGTTGTTTGTAGGAGGGTTGTCTATGTTATTTGTATTTGTTCGTCTTTGTAGGAGGGTTATCTATGTTATTTGTGTTTGTTCGTCTTTGTCTCCAGTTGTTTGTAGGAGGGTTATCTATGTTATTTATGTTTGTTTGTCTTTGTCTCCAGTTGTTTGTAGGAGGGTTATCTATGTTATTTATGTTTGTTCGTCTTTGTCTCCAGTTGTTTGTAGGAGGGTTATCTATGTTATTTATGTTTGTTCGTCTTTGTCTCCAGTTGTTTGTAGGAGGGTTATCTATGCTATTTGTGTTTGTTCGTCTTTGTCTCCAGTTGTTTGTAGGAGGGTTATCTATGTTATTTGTGTTTGTTCGTCTTTGTCTCCAGTTGTTTGTAGGAGGGTTATCTATGTTATTTGTGTTTGTTTGTCTTTGTCTCCAGTTGTTTGTAGGAGGGTTATCTATGTTATTTATGTTTGTTCGTCTTTGTCTCCAGTTGTTTGTAGGAGGGTTATCTATGCTATTTGTGTTTGTTTGTCTTTGTCTCTAGTTGTTTGTAGGAGGGTTATCTATGTTATTTATGTTTGTTTGTCTTTGTCTCCAGTTGTTTGTAGGAGGGTTATCTATGTTATTTGTGTTTGTTTGTCTTTGTCTCTAGTTGTTTGTAGGAGGGTTATCTATGTTATTTGTGTTTGTTCGTCTGTGTCTCCAGTTGTTTGTAGGAGGGTTATCTATGCTATTTGTGTTTGTTCGTCTTTGTCTCCAGTTGTTTGTAGGAGGGTTATCTATGTTATTTGTGTTTGTTCGTCTTTGTCTCCAGTTGTTTGTAGGAGGGTTATCTATGTTATTTGTGTTTGTTTGTCTTTGTCTCCAGTTGTTTGTAGGAGGGTTATCTATGTTATTTATGTTTGTTCGTCTTTGTCTCCAGTTGTTTGTAGGAGGGTTATCTATGCTATTTGTGTTTGTTTGTCTTTGTCTCTAGTTGTTTGTAGGAGGGTTATCTATGTTATTTATGTTTGTTTGTCTTTGTCTCCAGTTGTTTGTAGGAGGGTTATCTATGTTATTTGTGTTTGTTTGTCTTTGTCTCTAGTTGTTTGTAGGAGGGTTATCTATGTTATTTGTGTTTGTTCGTCTGTGTCTCCAGTTGTTTGTAGGAGGGTTATCTATGTTATTTGTGTTTGTTTGTCTTTGTCTCCAGTTGTTTGTAGGAGGGTTATCTATGTTATTTATGTTTGTTCGTCTTTGTCTCCAGTTGTTTGTAGGAGGGTTATCTATGTTATTTGTGTTTGTTTGTCTTTGTCTCCAGTTGTTTGTAGGAGGGTTATCTATGTTATTTATGTTTGTTCGTGTTTGTCTCCAGTTGTTTGTAGGAGGGTTATCTATGTTATTTGTGTTTGTTTGTCTTTGTCTCTAGTTGTTTGTAGGAGGGTTATCTATGTTATTTATGTTTGTTTGTCTTTGTCTCCAGTTGTTTGTAGGAGGGTTATCTATGTTATTTGTGTTTGTTTGTCTTTGTCTCTAGTTGTTTGTAGGAGGGTTATCTATGTTATTTGTGTTTGTTTGTCTTTGTCTCCAGTTGTTTGTAGGAGGGTTATCTATGTTATTTGTGTTTGTTTGTCTTTGTCTCCAGTTGTTTATAGGAGGGTTATCTATGCTATTTGTGTTTGTTTGTCTTTGTCTCCAGTTGTTTGTAGGAGGGTTATCTATGTTATTTGTGTTTGTTCGTCTGTGTCTCCAGTTGTTTGTAGGAGGGTTATCTATGTTATTTGTGTTTGTTCGTCTTTGTCTCCAGTTGTTTGTAGGAGGGTTATCTATGTTATTTATGTTTGTTCGTCTTTGTCTCCAGTTGTTTGTAGGAGGGTTATCTATGTTATTTATGTTTGTTTGTCTTTGTCTCCAGTTGTTTGTAGGAGGGTTGTCTATGTTATTTGTATTTGTTCGTCTTTGTAGGATGGTTATCTATGTCATTTATGTTTGTTTGTCTTTGTCTCCAGTTGTTTGTAGGAGGGTTATCTATGTTATTTGTGTTTGTTCGTCTTTGTCTCCAGTTGTTTGTAGGAGGGTTATCTATGTTATTTGTGTTTGTTCGTCTTTGTCTCCAGTTGTTTGTAGGAGGGTTATCTATGTTATTTATGTTTGTTCGTCTTTATCTCCAGTTGTTTGTAGGAGGGTTATCTATGTTATTTGTGTTTGTTTGTCTTTGTCTCCCGTTGTTTGTAGGAGGGTTATCTATGTTATTTATGTTTGTTCGTCTTTGTCTCCAGTTGTTTGTAGGAGGGTTATCTATGTTATTTGTGTTTGTTCGTCTTTGTCTCCAGTTGTTTGTAGGAGGGTCATCTATGTTATTTATGTTTGTTCGTCTTTGTCTCCAGTTGTTTGTAGGAGGGTTATCTATGTTATTTGTGCTTGTTCGTCTTTGTCTCCAGTTGTTTGTAGGAGGGTTATCTATGTTATTTGTGTTTGTTTGTCTTTATCTCCAGTTGTTTGTAGGAGGGTTGTCTATGTTATTTGTGTTTGTTCGTCTTTGTCTCCAGTTGTTTGTAGGAGGGTTGTCTATGTTATTTGTGTTTGTTTGTCTTTGTCTCCAGTTGTTTGTAGGAGGGTTATCTATGTTATTTGTGTTTGTTCGTCTTTGTCTCCAGTTGTTTGTAGGAGGGTTATCTATGTTATTTGTGTTTGTTTGTCTTTATCTCCAGTTGTTTGTAGGAGGGTTATCTATGTTATTTATGTTTGTTCGTCTTTGTCTCCAGTTGTTTGTAGGAGGGTTATCTATGCTATTTGTGTTTGTTCGTCTTTGTCTCCAGTTGTTTGTAGGAGGGTTATCTATGTTATTTATGTTTGTTCGTCTTTGTCTCCAGTTGTTTGTAGGAGGGTTATCTATGTTATTTGTGTTTGTTCGTCTTTGTCTCCAGTTGTTTGTAGGAGGGTTATCTATGTTATTTGTGTTTGTTCGTCTTTGTCTCCAGTTGTTTTTAGGAGGGTTGTCTATGTTATTTGTATTTGTTCGTCTTTGTAGGATGGTTATCTATGTTATTTATGTTTGCTTGTCTTTGTCTCCAGTTGTTTGTAGGAGGGTTATCTATGTTATTTGTGTTTGTTCGTCTTTGTCTCCAGTTGTTTGTAGGAGGGTTGTCTATGTTATTTGTATTTGTTCGTCTTTGTAGGAGGGTTATCTATGTTATTTGTGTTTGTTCGTCTTTGTCTCCAGTTGTTTGTAGGAGGGTTATCTATGTTATTTATGTTTGTTTGTCTTTGTCTCCAGTTGTTTGTAGGAGGGTTATCTATGTTATTTATGTTTGTTTGTCTTTGTCTCCAGTTGTTTGTAGGAGGGTTATCTATGTTATTTATGTTTGTTCGTCTTTGTCTCCAGTTGTTTGTAGGAGGGTTATCTATGCTATTTGTGTTTGTTCGTCTTTGTCTCCAGTTGTTTGTAGGAGGGTTATCTATGTTATTTGTGTTTGTTCGTCTGTGTCTCCAGTTGTTTGTAGGAGGGTTATCTATGTTATTTGTGTTTGTTTGTCTTTGTCTCCAGTTGTTTGTAGGAGGGTTATCTATGTTATTTATGTTTGTTTGTCTTTGTCTCCAGTTGTTTGTAGGAGGGTTGTCTATGTTATTTGTGTTTGTTCGACTTTGTCTCCAGTTGTTTGTAGGAGGGTTATCTATGTTATTTGTGTTTGTTCGTCTGTGTCTCCAGTTGTTTGTAGGAGGGTTATCTATGTTATTTATGTTTGTTTGTCTTTGTCTCCAGTTGTTTGTAGGAGGGTTATCTATGTTATTTGTGTTTGTTTGTCTTTGTCTCCAGTTGTTTGTAGGAGGATTATCTATGTTATTTGGGTTTGTTCGTCTTTGTCTCCAGTTGTTTGTAGGAGGGTTATCTATGTTATTTGTATTTGTTCGTCTTTGTAGGAGGGTTATCTATGCTATTTGTGTTTGTTCGTCTTTGTCTCCAGTTGTTTGTAGGAGGGTTATCTATGTTATTTATGTTTGTTTGTCTTTGTCTCCAGTTGTTTGTAGGAGGGTTATCTATGTTATTTGTGTTTGTTTGTCTTTGTCTCCAGTTGTTTGTAGGAGGGTTATCTATGTTATTTGTGTTTGTTCGTCTTTGTCTCCAGTTGTTTGTAGGAGGGTTATCTATGTTATTTGTGTTTGTTCGTCTTTGTCTCCAGTTGTTTTTAGGAGGGTTGTCTATGTTATTTGTATTTGTTCGTCTTTGTAGGATGGTTATCTATGTTATTTATGTTTGTTTGTCTTTGTCTCCAGTTGTTTGTAGGAGGGTTATCTATGTTATTTGTGTTTGTTCGTCTTTGTCTCCAGTTGTTTGTAGGAGGGTTATCTATGTTATTTGTGTTTGTTCGTCTTTGTCTCCAGTTGTTTGTAGGAGGGTTGTCTATGTTATTTGTATTTGTTCGTCTTTGTAGGAGGGTTATCTATGTTATTTGTGTTTGTTCGTCTTTGTCTCCAGTTGTTTGTTGGAGGGTTATCTATGTTATTTATGTTTGTTTGTCTTTGTCTCCAGTTGTTTGTAGGAGGGTTATCTATGTTATTTATGTTTGTTTGTCTTTGTCTCCAGTTGTTTGTAGGAGGGTTATCTATGTTATTTATGTTTGTTCGTCTTTGTCTCCAGTTGTTTGTAGGAGGGTTATCTATGCTATTTGTGTTTGTTCGTCTTTGTCTCCAGTCGTTTGTAGGAGGGTTATCTATGTTATTTATGTTTGTTCGTCTTTGTCTCCAGTTGTTTGTAGGAGGGTTATCTATGTTATTTGTGTTTGTTCGTCTTTGTCTCCAGTTGTTTGTAGGAGGGTTATCTATGTTATTTGTGTTTGTTTGTCTTTGTCTCCAGTTGTTTGTAGGAGGGTTATCTATGTTATTTATGTTTGTTCGTCTTTGTCTCCAGTTGTTTGTAGGAGGGTTATCTATGTTATTTGTGTTTGTTTGTCTTTGTCTCTAGTTGTTTGTAGGAAGGTTATCTATGTTATTTATGTTTGTTTGTCTTTGTCTCCAGTTGTTTGTAGGAGGGTTATCTATGTTATTTGTGTTTGTTTGTCTTTGTCTCCAGTTGTTTGTAGGAGGGTTATCTATGTTATTTGTGTTTGTTCGTCTGTGTCTCCAGTTGTTTGTAGGAGGGTTATCTATGTTATTTGTGTTTGTTCGTCTGTGTCTCCAGTTGTTTGTAGGAGGGTTATCTATGTTATTTGTGTTTGTTTGTCTTTGTCTCCAGTTGTTTGTAGGAGGGTTATCTATGTTATTTGTGTTTGTTTGTCTTTGTCTCCAGTTGTTTATAGGAGGGTTATCTATGCTATTTGTGTTTGTTTGTCTTTGTCTCCAGTTGTTTGTAGGAGGGTTATCTATGTTATTTGTGTTTGTTCGTCTGTGTCTCCAGTTGTTTGTAGGAGGGTTATCTATGTTATTTGTGTTTGTTCGTCTTTGTCTCCAGTTGTTTGTAGGAGGGTTATCTATGTTATTTATGTTTGTTCGTCTTTGTCTCCAGTTGTTTGTAGGAGGGTTATCTATGTTATTTATGTTTGTTTGTCTTTGTCTCCAGTTGTTTGTAGGAGGGTTGTCTATGTTATTTGTATTTGTTCGTCTTTGTAGGATGGTTATCTATGTCATTTATGTTTGTTTGTCTTTGTCTCCAGTTGTTTGTAGGAGGGTTATCTATGTTATTTGTGTTTGTTGGTCTTTGTCTCCAGTTGTTTGTAGGAGGGTTATCTATGTTATTTGTGTTTGTTCGTCTTTGTCTCCAGTTGTTTGTAGGAGGGTTATCTATGTTATTTATGTTTGTTCGTCTTTATCTCCAGTTGTTTGTAGGAGGGTTATCTATGTTATTTGTGTTTGTTTGTCTTTGTCTCCAGTTGTTTGTAGGAGGGTTATCTATGTTATTTATGTTTGTTCGTCTTTGTCTCCAGTTGTTTGTAGGAGGGTTATCTATGTTATTTGTTTTTGTTCGTCTTTGTCTCCAGTTGTTTGTAGGAGGGTCATCTATGTTATTTATGTTTGTTCGTCTTTGTCTCCAGTTGTTTGTAGGAGGGTTATCTATGTTATTTGTGTTTGTTCGTCTTTGTCTCCAGTTGTTTGTAGGAGGGTTATCTATGTTATTTGTGTTTGTTTGTCTTTATCTCCAGTTTTTTGTAGGAGGGTTGTCTATGTTATTTGTGTTTGTTCGTCTTTGTCTCCAGTTGTTTGTAGGAGGGTTGTCTATGTTATTTGTGTTTGTTTGTCTTTGTCTCCAGTTGTTTGTAGGAGGGTTATCTATGTTATTTGTGTTTGTTTGTCTTTATCTCCAGTTGTTTGTAGGAGGGTTATCTATGTTATTTATGTTTGTTCGTCTTTGTCTCCAGTTGTTTGTAGGAGGGTTATCTATGCTATTTGTGTTTGTTCGTCTTTGTCTCCAGTTGTTTGTAGGAGGGTTATCTATGTTATTTATGTTTGTTCGTCTTTGTCTCCAGTTGTTTGTAGGAGGGTTATCTATGTTATTTGTGTTTGTTCGTCTTTGTCTCCAGTTGTTTGTAGGAGGGTTATCTATGTTATTTGTGTTTGTTTGTCTTTGTCTCCAGTTGTTTGTAGGAGGGTTATCTATGTTATTTATGTTTGTTCGTCTTTGTCTCCAGTTGTTTGTAGGAGGGTTATCTATGTTATTTGTGTTTGTTTGTCTTTGTCTCTAGTTGTTTGTAGGAGGGTTATCTATGTTATTTATGTTTGTTTGTCTTTGTCTCCAGTTGTTTGTAGGAGGGTTATCTATGTTATTTGTGTTTGTTTGTCTTTGTCTCTAGTTGTTTGTAGGAGGGTTATCTATGTTATTTGTGTTTGTTTGTCTTTGTCTCCAGTTGTTTGTAGGAGGGTTATCTATGCTATTTATGTTTGTTTGTCTTTGTCTCCAGTTGTTTGTAGGAGGGTTATCTATGTTATTTGTGTTTGTTCGTCTTTGTCTCCAGTTGTTTGTAGGAGGGTTATCTATGTTATTTGTGTTTGTTTGTCTTTATCTCCAGTTTTTTGTAGGAGGGTTGTCTATGTTATTTGTGTTTGTTCGTCTTTGTCTCCAGTTGTTTGTAGGAGGGTTGTCTATGTTATTTGTGTTTGTTTGTCTTTGTCTCCAGTTGTTTGTAGGAGGGTTATCTATGTTATTTGTGTTTGTTTGTCTTTATCTCCAGTTGTTTGTAGGAGGGTTATCTATGTTATTTATGTTTGTTCGTCTTTGTCTCCAGTTGTTTGTAGGAGGGTTATCTATGCTATTTGTGTTTGTTCGTCTTTGTCTCCAGTTGTTTGTAGGAGGGTTATCTATGTTATTTATGTTTGTTCGTCTTTGTCTCCAGTTGTTTGTAGGAGGGTTATCTATGTTATTTGTGTTTGTTCGTCTTTGTCTCCAGTTGTTTGTAGGAGGGTTATCTATGTTATTTGTGTTTGTTTGTCTTTGTCTCCAGTTGTTTGTAGGAGGGTTATCTATGTTATTTATGTTTGTTCGTCTTTGTCTCCAGTTGTTTGTAGGAGGGTTATCTATGTTATTTGTGTTTGTTTGTCTTTGTCTCTAGTTGTTTGTAGGAGGGTTATCTATGTTATTTATGTTTGTTTGTCTTTGTCTCCAGTTGTTTGTAGGAGGGTTATCTATGTTATTTGTGTTTGTTTGTCTTTGTCTCTAGTTGTTTGTAGGAGGGTTATCTATGTTATTTGTGTTTGTTTGTCTTTGTCTCCAGTTGTTTGTAGGAGGGTTATCTATGCTATTTATGTTTGTTTGTCTTTGTCTCCAGTTGTTTGTAGGAGGGTTATCTATGTTATTTGTGTTTGTTCGTCTGTGTCTCCAGATGTTTGTAGGAGGGTTATCTATGTTATTTGTGTTTGTTCGTCTTTGTCTCCAGTTGTTTGTAGGAGGGTTATCTATGTTATTTATGTTTGTTCGTCTTTGTCTCCAGTTGTTTGTAGGAGGGTTATCTATGTTATTTATGTTTGTTTGTCTTTGTTTCCAGTTGTTTGTAGGAGGGTTGTCTATGTTATTTGTATTTGTTCGTCTTTGTAGGATGGTTATCTATGTCATTTATGTTTGTTTGTCTTTGTCTCCAGTTGTTTGTAGGAGGGTTATCTATGTTATTTGTGTTTGTTCGTCTTTGTCTCCAGTTGTTTGTAGGAGGGTTATCTATGTTATTTGTGTTTGTTCGTCTTTGTCTCCAGTTGTTTGTAGGAGGGTTATCTATGTTATTTATGTTTGTTCGTCTTTATCTCCAGTTGTTTGTAGGAGGGTTATCTATGTTATTTGTGTTTGTTTGTCTTTGTCTCCAGTTGTTTGTAGGAGGGTTATCTATGTTATTTATGTTTGTTCGTCTTTGTCTCCAGTTGTTTGTAGGAGGGTTATCTATGTTATTTGTGTTTGTTCGTCTTTGTCTCCAGTTGTTTGTAGGAGGGTCATCTATGTTATTTATGTTTGTTCGTCTTTGTCTCCAGTTGTTTGTAGGAGGGTTATCTATGTTATTTGTGTTTGTTCGTCTTTGTCTCCAGTTGTTTGTAGGAGGGTTATCTATGTTATTTGTGTTTGTTTGTCTTTATCTCCAGTTGTTTGTAGGAGGGTTGTCTATGTTATTTGTGTTTGTTCGTCTTTGTCTCCAGTTGTTTGTAGGAGGGTTGTCTATGTTATTTGTGTTTGTTTGTCTTTGTCTCCAGTTGTTTGTAGGAGGGTTATCTATGTTATTTGTGTTTGTTTGTCTTTATCTCCAGTTGTTTGTAGGAGGGTTATCTATGTTATTTATGTTTGTTCGTCTTTGTCTCCAGTTGTTTGTAGGAGGGTTATCTATGCTATTTGTGTTTGTTCGTCTTTGTCTCCAGTTGTTTGTAGGAGGGTTATCTATGTTATTTATGTTTGTTCGTCTTTGTCTCCAGTTGTTTGTAGGAGGGTTATCTATGTTATTTGTGTTTGTTTGTCTTTATCTCCAGTTGTTTGTAGGAGGGTTATCTATGTTATTTGTGTTTGTTTGTCTTTGTCTCCAGTTGTTTGTAGGAGGGTTATCTATGTTATTTATGTTTGTTCGTCTTTGTCTCCAGTTGTTTGTAGGAGGGTTATCTATGTTATTTGTGTTTGTTCGTCTTTGTCTCCAGTTGTTTGTAGGAGGGTTATCTATGTTATTTGTGTTTGTTCGTCTTTATCTCCAGTTGTTTGTAGGAGGGTTATCTATGTTATTTGTGTTTGTTTGTCTTTGTCTCCAGTTGTTTGTAGGAGGGTTATCTATGTTATTTATGTTTGTTCGTCTTTGTCTCCAGTTGTTTGTAGGAGGGTTATCTATGTTATTTGTGTTTGTTCGTCTTTGTCTCCAGTTGTTTGTAGGAGGGTTGTCTATGTTATTTGTGTTTGTTTGTCTTTGTCTCCAGTTGTTTGTAGGAGGGTTATCTATGTTATTTGTGTTTGTTTGTCTTTATCTCCAGTTGTTTGTAGGAGGGTTATCTATGTTATTTATGTTTGTTCGTCTTTGTCTCCAGTTGTTTGTAGGAGGGTTATCTATGCTATTTGTGTTTGTTCGTCTTTGTCTCCAGTTGTTTGTAGGAGGGTTATCTATGTTATTTATGTTTGTTTGTCTTTGTCTCCAGTTGTTTGTAGGAGGGTTATCTATGTTATTTGTGTTTGTTTGTCTTTGTCTCTAGTTGTTTGTAGGAGGGTTATCTATGTTATTTGTGTTTGTTTGTCTTTGTCTCCAGTTGTTTGTAGGAGGGTTATCTATGTTATTTGTGTTTGTTTGTCTTTGTCTCCAGTTGTTTATAGGAGGGTTATCTATGCTATTTGTGTTTGTTTGTCTTTGTCTCCAGTTGTTTGTAGGAGGGTTATCTATGTTATTTGTGTTTGTTCGTCTGTGTCTCCAGTTGTTTGTAGGAGGGTTATCTATGTTATTTGTGTTTGTTCGTCTTTGTCTCCAGTTGTTTGTAGGAGGGTTATCTATGTTATTTATGTTTGTTCGTCTTTGTCTCCAGTTGTTTGTAGGAGGGTTATCTATGTTATTTATGTTTGTTTGTCTTTGTCTCCAGTTGTTTGTAGGAGGGTTGTCTATGTTATTTGTATTTGTTCGTCTTTGTAGGATGGTTATCTATGTCATTTATGTTTGTTTGTCTTTGTCTCCAGTTGTTTGTAGGAGGGTTATCTATGTTATTTGTGTTTGTTCGTCTTTGTCTCCAGTTGTTTGTAGGAGGGTTATCTATGTTATTTGTGTTTGTTCGTCTTTGTCTCCAGTTGTTTGTAGGAGGGTTATCTATGTTATTTATGTTTGTTCGTCTTTATCTCCAGTTGTTTGTAGGAGGGTTATCTATGTTATTTGTGTTTGTTTGTCTTTGTCTCCCGTTGTTTGTAGGAGGGTTATCTATGTTATTTATGTTTGTTCGTCTTTGTCTCCAGTTGTTTGTAGGAGGGTTATCTATGTTATTTGTGTTTGTTCGTCTTTGTCTCCAGTTGTTTGTAGGAGGGTCATCTATGTTATTTATGTTTGTTCGTCTTTGTCTCCAGTTGTTTGTAGGAGGGTTATCTATGTTATTTGTGTTTGTTCGTCTTTGTCTCCAGTTGTTTGTAGGAGGGTTATCTATGTTATTTGTGTTTGTTTGTCTTTATCTCCAGTTGTTTGTAGGAGGGTTGTCTATGTTATTTGTGTTTGTTCGTCTTTGTCTCCAGTTGTTTGTAGGAGGGTTGTCTATGTTATTTGTGTTTGTTTGTCTTTGTCTCCAGTTGTTTGTAGGAGGGTTATCTATGTTATTTGTGTTTGTTCGTCTTTGTCTCCAGTTGTTTGTAGGAGGGTTATCTATGTTATTTGTGTTTGTTTGTCTTTATCTCCAGTTGTTTGTAGGAGGGTTATCTATGTTATTTATGTTTGTTCGTCTTTGTCTCCAGTTGTTTGTAGGAGGGTTATCTATGCTATTTGTGTTTGTTCGTCTTTGTCTCCAGTTGTTTGTAGGAGGGTTATCTATGTTATTTATGTTTGTTCGTCTTTGTCTCCAGTTGTTTGTAGGAGGGTTATCTATGTTATTTGTGTTTGTTCGTCTTTGTCTCCAGTTGTTTGTAGGAGGGTTATCTATGTTATTTGTGTTTGTTCGTCTTTGTCTCCAGTTGTTTTTAGGAGGGTTGTCTATGTTATTTGTATTTGTTCGTCTTTGTAGGATGGTTATCTATGTTATTTATGTTTGTTTGTCTTTGTCTCCAGTTGTTTGTAGGAGGGTTATCTATGTTATTTGTGTTTGTTCGTCTTTGTCTCCAGTTGTTTGTAGGAGGGTTATCTATGTTATTTGTGTTTGTTCGTCTTTGTCTCCAGTTGTTTGTAGGAGGGTTGTCTATGTTATTTGTATTTGTTCGTCTTTGTAGGAGGGTTATCTATGTTATTTGTGTTTGTTCGTCTTTGTCTCCAGTTGTTTGTAGGAGGGTTATCTATGTTATTTATGTTTGTTTGTCTTTGTCTCCAGTTGTTTGTAGGAGGGTTATCTATGTTATTTGTGTTTGTTTGTCTTTATCTCCAGTTTTTTGTAGGAGGGTTGTCTATGTTATTTGTGTTTGTTCGTCTTTGTCTCCAGTTGTTTGTAGGAGGGTTGTCTATGTTATTTGTGTTTGTTTGTCTTTGTCTCCAGTTGTTTGTAGGAGGGTTATCTATGTTATTTGTGTTTGTTTGTCTTTATCTCCAGTTGTTTGTAGGAGGGTTATCTATGTTATTTATGTTTGTTCGTCTTTGTCTCCAGTTGTTTGTAGGAGGGTTATCTATGCTATTTGTGTTTGTTCGTCTTTGTCTCCAGTTGTTTGTAGGAGGGTTATCTATGTTATTTATGTTTGTTCGTCTTTGTCTCCAGTTGTTTGTAGGAGGGTTATCTATGTTATTTGTGTTTGTTCGTCTTTGTCTCCAGTTGTTTGTAGGAGGGTTATCTATGTTATTTGTGTTTGTTTGTCTTTGTCTCCAGTTGTTTGTAGGAGGGTTATCTATGTTATTTATGTTTGTTCGTCTTTGTCTCCAGTTGTTTGTAGGAGGGTTATCTATGTTATTTGTGTTTGTTTGTCTTTGTCTCTAGTTGTTTGTAGGAGGGTTATCTATGTTATTTATGTTTGTTTGTCTTTGTCTCCAGTTGTTTGTAGGAGGGTTATCTATGTTATTTGTGTTTGTTTGTCTTTGTCTCTAGTTGTTTGTAGGAGGGTTATCTATGTTATTTGTGTTTGTTTGTCTTTGTCTCCAGTTGTTTGTAGGAGGGTTATCTATGCTATTTATGTTTGTTTGTCTTTGTCTCCAGTTGTTTGTAGGAGGGTTATCTATGTTATTTGTGTTTGTTCGTCTGTGTCTCCAGATGTTTGTAGGAGGGTTATCTATGTTATTTGTGTTTGTTCGTCTTTGTCTCCAGTTGTTTGTAGGAGGGTTATCTATGTTATTTATGTTTGTTCGTCTTTGTCTCCAGTTGTTTGTAGGAGGGTTATCTATGTTATTTATGTTTGTTTGTCTTTGTTTCCAGTTGTTTGTAGGAGGGTTGTCTATGTTATTTGTATTTGTTCGTCTTTGTAGGATGGTTATCTATGTCATTTATGTTTGTTTGTCTTTGTCTCCAGTTGTTTGTAGGAGGGTTATCTATGTTATTTGTGTTTGTTCGTCTTTGTCTCCAGTTGTTTGTAGGAGGGTTATCTATGTTATTTGTGTTTGTTCGTCTTTGTCTCCAGTTGTTTGTAGGAGGGTTATCTATGTTATTTATGTTTGTTCGTCTTTATCTCCAGTTGTTTGTAGGAGGGTTATCTATGTTATTTGTGTTTGTTTGTCTTTGTCTCCAGTTGTTTGTAGGAGGGTTATCTATGTTATTTATGTTTGTTCGTCTTTGTCTCCAGTTGTTTGTAGGAGGGTTATCTATGTTATTTGTGTTTGTTCGTCTTTGTCTCCAGTTGTTTGTAGGAGGGTCATCTATGTTATTTATGTTTGTTCGTCTTTGTCTCCAGTTGTTTGTAGGAGGGTTATCTATGTTATTTGTGTTTGTTCGTCTTTGTCTCCAGTTGTTTGTAGGAGGGTTATCTATGTTATTTGTGTTTGTTTGTCTTTATCTCCAGTTGTTTGTAGGAGGGTTGTCTATGTTATTTGTGTTTGTTCGTCTTTGTCTCCAGTTGTTTGTAGGAGGGTTGTCTATGTTATTTGTGTTTGTTTGTCTTTGTCTCCAGTTGTTTGTAGGAGGGTTATCTATGTTATTTGTGTTTGTTTGTCTTTATCTCCAGTTGTTTGTAGGAGGGTTATCTATGTTATTTATGTTTGTTCGTCTTTGTCTCCAGTTGTTTGTAGGAGGGTTATCTATGCTATTTGTGTTTGTTCGTCTTTGTCTCCAGTTGTTTGTAGGAGGGTTATCTATGTTATTTATGTTTGTTCGTCTTTGTCTCCAGTTGTTTGTAGGAGGGTTATCTATGTTATTTGTGTTTGTTTGTCTTTATCTCCAGTTGTTTGTAGGAGGGTTATCTATGTTATTTGTGTTTGTTTGTCTTTGTCTCCAGTTGTTTGTAGGAGGGTTATCTATGTTATTTATGTTTGTTCGTCTTTGTCTCCAGTTGTTTGTAGGAGGGTTATCTATGTTATTTGTGTTTGTTCGTCTTTGTCTCCAGTTGTTTGTAGGAGGGTTATCTATGTTATTTGTGTTTGTTCGTCTTTATCTCCAGTTGTTTGTAGGAGGGTTATCTATGTTATTTGTGTTTGTTTGTCTTTGTCTCCAGTTGTTTGTAGGAGGGTTATCTATGTTATTTATGTTTGTTCGTCTTTGTCTCCAGTTGTTTGTAGGAGGGTTATCTATGTTATTTGTGTTTGTTCGTCTTTGTCTCCAGTTGTTTGTAGGAGGGTTGTCTATGTTATTTGTGTTTGTTTGTCTTTGTCTCCAGTTGTTTGTAGGAGGGTTATCTATGTTATTTGTGTTTGTTTGTCTTTATCTCCAGTTGTTTGTAGGAGGGTTATCTATGTTATTTATGTTTGTTCGTCTTTGTCTCCAGTTGTTTGTAGGAGGGTTATCTATGCTATTTGTGTTTGTTCGTCTTTGTCTCCAGTTGTTTGTAGGAGGGTTATCTATGTTATTTATGTTTGTTTGTCTTTGTCTCCAGTTGTTTGTAGGAGGGTTATCTATGTTATTTGTGTTTGTTTGTCTTTGTCTCTAGTTGTTTGTAGGAGGGTTATCTATGTTATTTGTGTTTGTTTGTCTTTGTCTCCAGTTGTTTGTAGGAGGGTTATCTATGTTATTTGTGTTTGTTTGTCTTTGTCTCCAGTTGTTTATAGGAGGGTTATCTATGCTATTTGTGTTTGTTTGTCTTTGTCTCCAGTTGTTTGTAGGAGGGTTATCTATGTTATTTGTGTTTGTTCGTCTGTGTCTCCAGTTGTTTGTAGGAGGGTTATCTATGTTATTTGTGTTTGTTCGTCTTTGTCTCCAGTTGTTTGTAGGAGGGTTATCTATGTTATTTATGTTTGTTCGTCTTTGTCTCCAGTTGTTTGTAGGAGGGTTATCTATGTTATTTATGTTTGTTTGTCTTTGTCTCCAGTTGTTTGTAGGAGGGTTGTCTATGTTATTTGTATTTGTTCGTCTTTGTAGGATGGTTATCTATGTCATTTATGTTTGTTTGTCTTTGTCTCCAGTTGTTTGTAGGAGGGTTATCTATGTTATTTGTGTTTGTTCGTCTTTGTCTCCAGTTGTTTGTAGGAGGGTTATCTATGTTATTTGTGTTTGTTCGTCTTTGTCTCCAGTTGTTTGTAGGAGGGTTATCTATGTTATTTATGTTTGTTCGTCTTTATCTCCAGTTGTTTGTAGGAGGGTTATCTATGTTATTTGTGTTTGTTTGTCTTTGTCTCCCGTTGTTTGTAGGAGGGTTATCTATGTTATTTATGTTTGTTCGTCTTTGTCTCCAGTTGTTTGTAGGAGGGTTATCTATGTTATTTGTGTTTGTTCGTCTTTGTCTCCAGTTGTTTGTAGGAGGGTCATCTATGTTATTTATGTTTGTTCGTCTTTGTCTCCAGTTGTTTGTAGGAGGGTTATCTATGTTATTTGTGCTTGTTCGTCTTTGTCTCCAGTTGTTTGTAGGAGGGTTATCTATGTTATTTGTGTTTGTTTGTCTTTATCTCCAGTTGTTTGTAGGAGGGTTGTCTATGTTATTTGTGTTTGTTCGTCTTTGTCTCCAGTTGTTTGTAGGAGGGTTGTCTATGTTATTTGTGTTTGTTTGTCTTTGTCTCCAGTTGTTTGTAGGAGGGTTATCTATGTTATTTGTGTTTGTTCGTCTTTGTCTCCAGTTGTTTGTAGGAGGGTTATCTATGTTATTTGTGTTTGTTTGTCTTTATCTCCAGTTGTTTGTAGGAGGGTTATCTATGTTATTTATGTTTGTTCGTCTTTGTCTCCAGTTGTTTGTAGGAGGGTTATCTATGCTATTTGTGTTTGTTCGTCTTTGTCTCCAGTTGTTTGTAGGAGGGTTATCTATGTTATTTATGTTTGTTCGTCTTTGTCTCCAGTTGTTTGTAGGAGGGTTATCTATGTTATTTGTGTTTGTTCGTCTTTGTCTCCAGTTGTTTGTAGGAGGGTTATCTATGTTATTTGTGTTTGTTCGTCTTTGTCTCCAGTTGTTTTTAGGAGGGTTGTCTATGTTATTTGTATTTGTTCGTCTTTGTAGGATGGTTATCTATGTTATTTATGTTTGTTTGTCTTTGTCTCCAGTTGTTTGTAGGAGGGTTATCTATGTTATTTGTGTTTGTTCGTCTTTGTCTCCAGTTGTTTGTAGGAGGGTTATCTATGTTATTTGTGTTTGTTCGTCTTTGTCTCCAGTTGTTTGTAGGAGGGTTGTCTATGTTATTTGTATTTGTTCGTCTTTGTAGGAGGGTTATCTATGTTATTTGTGTTTGTTCGTCTTTGTCTCCAGTTGTTTGTAGGAGGGTTATCTATGTTATTTATGTTTGTTTGTCTTTGTCTCCAGTTGTTTGTAGGAGGGTTATCTATGTTATTTATGTTTGTTTGTCTTTGTCTCCAGTTGTTTGTAGGAGGGTTATCTATGTTATTTATGTTTGTTCGTCTTTGTCTCCAGTTGTTTGTAGGAGGGTTATCTATGCTATTTGTGTTTGTTCGTCTTTGTCTCCAGTTGTTTGTAGGAGGGTTATCTATGTTATTTGTGTTTGTTCGTCTGTGTCTCCAGTTGTTTGTAGGAGGGTTATCTATGTTATTTGTGTTTGTTTGTCTTTGTCTCCAGTTGTTTGTAGGAGGGTTATCTATGTTATTTATGTTTGTTTGTCTTTGTCTCCAGTTGTTTGTAGGAGGGTTGTCTATGTTATTTGTGTTTGTTCGACTTTGTCTCCAGTTGTTTGTAGGAGGGTTATCTATGTTATTTGTGTTTGTTCGTCTGTGTCTCCAGTTGTTTGTAGGAGGGTTATCTATGTTATTTATGTTTGTTTGTCTTTGTCTCCAGTTGTTTGTAGGAGGGTTATCTATGTTATTTGTGTTTGTTTGTCTTTGTCTCCAGTTGTTTGTAGGAGGATTATCTATGTTATTTGGGTTTGTTCGTCTTTGTCTCCAGTTGTTTGTAGGAGGGTTATCTATGTTATTTGTATTTGTTCGTCTTTGTAGGAGGGTTATCTATGCTATTTGTGTTTGTTCGTCTTTGTCTCCAGTTGTTTGTAGGAGGGTTATCTATGTTATTTATGTTTGTTTGTCTTTGTCTCCAGTTGTTTGTAGGAGGGTTATCTATGTTATTTGTGTTTGTTCGTCTTTGTCTCCAGTTGTTTGTAGGAGGGTTATCTATGTTATTTGTGTTTGTTCGTCTTTGTCTCCAGTTGTTTGTAGGAGGGTTATCTATGTTATTTGTGTTTGTTCGTCTTTGTCTCCAGTTGTTTTTAGGAGGGTTGTCTATGTTATTTGTATTTGTTCGTCTTTGTAGGATGGTTATCTATGTTATTTATGTTTGTTTGTCTTTGTCTCCAGTTGTTTGTAGGAGGGTTATCTATGTTATTTGTGTTTGTTCGTCTTTGTCTCCAGTTGTTTGTAGGAGGGTTATCTATGTTATTTGTGTTTGTTCGTCTTTGTCTCCAGTTGTTTGTAGGAGGGTTGTCTATGTTATTTGTATTTGTTCGTCTTTGTAGGAGGGTTATCTATGTTATTTGTGTTTGTTCGTCTTTGTCTCCAGTTGTTTGTTGGAGGGTTATCTATGTTATTTATGTTTGTTTGTCTTTGTCTCCAGTTGTTTGTAGGAGGGTTATCTATGTTATTTATGTTTGTTTGTCTTTGTCTCCAGTTGTTTGTAGGAGGGTTATCTATGTTATTTATGTTTGTTCGTCTTTGTCTCCAGTTGTTTGTAGGAGGGTTATCTATGCTATTTGTGTTTGTTCGTCTTTGTCTCCAGTCGTTTGTAGGAGGGTTATCTATGTTATTTATGTTTGTTCGTCTTTGTCTCCAGTTGTTTGTAGGAGGGTTATCTATGTTATTTGTGTTTGTTCGTCTTTGTCTCCTGTTGTTTGTAGGAGGGTTATCTATGTTATTTGTGTTTGTTTGTCTTTGTCTCCAGTTGTTTGTAGGAGGGTTATCTATGTTATTTATGTTTGTTCGTCTTTGTCTCCAGTTGTTTGTAGGAGGGTTATCTATGTTATTTGTGTTTGTTTGTCTTTGTCTCTAGTTGTTTGTAGGAGGGTTATCTATGTTATTTATGTTTGTTTGTCTTTGTCTCCAGTTGTTTGTAGGAGGGTTATCTATGTTATTTGTGTTTGTTTGTCTTTGTCTCCAGTTGTTTGTAGGAGGGTTATCTATGTTATTTGTGTTTGTTCGTCTGTGTCTCCAGTTGTTTGTAGGAGGGTTATCTATGTTATTTGTGTTTGTTCGTCTGTGTCTCCAGTTGTTTGTAGGAGGGTTATCTATGTTATTTGTGTTTGTTTGTCTTTGTCTCCAGTTGTTTGTAGGAGGGTTATCTATGTTATTTGTGTTTGTTTGTCTTTGTCTCCAGTTGTTTATAGGAGGGTTATCTATGCTATTTGTGTTTGTTTGTCTTTGTCTCCAGTTGTTTGTAGGAGGGTTATCTATGTTATTTGTGTTTGTTCGTCTGTGTCTCCAGTTGTTTGTAGGAGGGTTATCTATGTTATTTGTGTTTGTTCGTCTTTGTCTCCAGTTGTTTGTAGGAGGGTTATCTATGTTATTTATGTTTGTTCGTCTTTGTCTCCAGTTGTTTGTAGGAGGGTTATCTATGTTATTTATGTTTGTTTGTCTTTGTCTCCAGTTGTTTGTAGGAGGGTTGTCTATGTTATTTGTATTTGTTCGTCTTTGTAGGATGGTTATCTATGTCATTTATGTTTGTTTGTCTTTGTCTCCAGTTGTTTGTAGGAGGGTTATCTATGTTATTTGTGTTTGTTCGTCTTTGTCTCCAGTTGTTTGTAGGAGGGTTATCTATGTTATTTGTGTTTGTTCGTCTTTGTCTCCAGTTGTTTGTAGGAGGGTTATCTATGTTATTTATGTTTGTTCGTCTTTATCTCCAGTTGTTTGTAGGAGGGTTATCTATGTTATTTGTGTTTGTTTGTCTTTGTCTCCAGTTGTTTGTAGGAGGGTTATCTATGTTATTTATGTTTGTTCGTCTTTGTCTCCAGTTGTTTGTAGGAGGGTTATCTATGTTATTTGTGTTTGTTCGTCTTTGTCTCCAGTTGTTTGTAGGAGGGTCATCTATGTTATTTATGTTTGTTCGTCTTTGTCTCCAGTTGTTTGTAGGAGGGTTATCTATGTTATTTGTGTTTGTTCGTCTTTGTCTCCAGTTGTTTGTAGGAGGGTTATCTATGTTATTTGTGTTTGTTTGTCTTTATCTCCAGTTTTTTGTAGGAGGGTTGTCTATGTTATTTGTGTTTGTTCGTCTTTGTCTCCAGTTGTTTGTAGGAGGGTTGTCTATGTTATTTGTGTTTGTTTGTCTTTGTCTCCAGTTGTTTGTAGGAGGGTTATCTATGTTATTTGTGTTTGTTTGTCTTTATCTCCAGTTGTTTGTAGGAGGGTTATCTATGTTATTTATGTTTGTTCGTCTTTGTCTCCAGTTGTTTGTAGGAGGGTTATCTATGCTATTTGTGTTTGTTCGTCTTTGTCTCCAGTTGTTTGTAGGAGGGTTATCTATGTTATTTATGTTTGTTCGTCTTTGTCTCCAGTTGTTTGTAGGAGGGTTATCTATGTTATTTGTGTTTGTTCGTCTTTGTCTCCAGTTGTTTGTAGGAGGGTTATCTATGTTATTTGTGTTTGTTTGTCTTTGTCTCCAGTTGTTTGTAGGAGGGTTATCTATGTTATTTATGTTTGTTCGTCTTTGTCTCCAGTTGTTTGTAGGAGGGTTATCTATGTTATTTGTGTTTGTTTGTCTTTGTCTCTAGTTGTTTGTAGGAGGGTTATCTATGTTATTTATGTTTGTTTGTCTTTGTCTCCAGTTGTTTGTAGGAGGGTTATCTATGTTATTTGTGTTTGTTTGTCTTTGTCTCTAGTTGTTTGTAGGAGGGTTATCTATGTTATTTGTGTTTGTTTGTCTTTGTCTCCAGTTGTTTGTAGGAGGGTTATCTATGCTATTTATGTTTGTTTGTCTTTGTCTCCAGTTGTTTGTAGGAGGGTTATCTATGTTATTTGTGTTTGTTCGTCTGTGTCTCCAGATGTTTGCAGGAGGGTTATCTATGTTATTTGTGTTTGTTCGTCTTTGTCTCCAGTTGTTTGTAGGAGGGTTATCTATGTTATTTATGTTTGTTCGTCTTTGTCTCCAGTTGTTTGTAGGAGGGTTATCTATGTTATTTATGTTTGTTTGTCTTTGTTTCCAGTTGTTTGTAGGAGGGTTGTCTATGTTATTTGTATTTGTTCGTCTTTGTAGGATGGTTATCTATGTCATTTATGTTTGTTTGTCTTTGTCTCCAGTTGTTTGTAGGAGGGTTATCTATGTTATTTGTGTTTGTTCGTCTTTGTCTCCAGTTGTTTGTAGGAGGGTTATCTATGTTATTTGTGTTTGTTCGTCTTTGTCTCCAGTTGTTTGTAGGAGGGTTATCTATGTTATTTATGTTTGTTCGTCTTTATCTCCAGTTGTTTGTAGGAGGGTTATCTATGTTATTTGTGTTTGTTTGTCTTTGTCTCCAGTTGTTTGTAGGAGGGTTATCTATGTTATTTATGTTTGTTCGTCTTTGTCTCCAGTTGTTTGTAGGAGGGTTATCTATGTTATTTGTGTTTGTTCGTCTTTGTCTCCAGTTGTTTGTAGGAGGGTCATCTATGTTATTTATGTTTGTTCGTCTTTGTCTCCAGTTGTTTGTAGGAGGGTTATCTATGTTATTTGTGTTTGTTCGTCTTTGTCTCCAGTTGTTTGTAGGAGGGTTATCTATGTTATTTGTGTTTGTTTGTCTTTATCTCCAGTTGTTTGTAGGAGGGTTGTCTATGTTATTTGTGTTTGTTCGTCTTTGTCTCCAGTTGTTTGTAGGAGGGTTGTCTATGTTATTTGTGTTTGTTTGTCTTTGTCTCCAGTTGTTTGTAGGAGGGTTATCTATGTTATTTGTGTTTGTTTGTCTTTATCTCCAGTTGTTTGTAGGAGGGTTATCTATGTTATTTATGTTTGTTCGTCTTTGTCTCCAGTTGTTTGTAGGAGGGTTATCTATGCTATTTGTGTTTGTTCGTCTTTGTCTCCTGTTGTTTGTAGGAGGGTTATCTATGTTATTTATGTTTGTTCGTCTTTGTCTCCAGTTGTTTGTAGGAGGGTTATCTATGTTATTTGTGTTTGTTTGTCTTTATCTCCAGTTGTTTGTAGGAGGGTTATCTATGTTATTTGTGTTTGTTTGTCTTTGTCTCCAGTTGTTTGTAGGAGGGTTATCTATGTTATTTATGTTTGTTCGTCTTTGTCTCCAGTTGTTTGTAGGAGGGTTATCTATGTTATTTGTGTTTGTTCGTCTTTGTCTCCAGTTGTTTGTAGGAGGGTTATCTATGTTATTTGTGTTTGTTCGTCTTTGTCTCCAGTTGTTTGTAGGAGGGTTATCTATGTTATTTATGTTTGTTCGTCTTTATCTCCAGTTGTTTGTAGGAGGGTTATCTATGTTATTTGTGTTTGTTTGTCTTTGTCTCCAGTTGTTTGTAGGAGGGTTATCTATGTTATTTATGTTTGTTCGTCTTTGTCTCCAGTTGTTTGTAGGAGGGTTATCTATGTTATTTGTGTTTGTTCGTCTTTGTCTCCAGTTGTTTGTAGGAGGGTTGTCTATGTTATTTGTGTTTGTTTGTCTTTGTCTCCAGTTGTTTGTAGGAGGGTTATCTATGTTATTTGTGTTTGTTTGTCTTTATCTCCAGTTGTTTGTAGGAGGGTTATCTATGTTATTTATGTTTGTTCGTCTTTGTCTCCAGTTGTTTGTAGGAGGGTTATCTATGCTATTTGTGTTTGTTCGTCTTTGTCTCCAGTTGTTTGTAGGAGGGTTATCTATGTTATTTATGTTTGTTCGTCTTTGTCTCCAGTTGTTTGTAGGAGGGTTATCTATGTTATTTGTGTTTGTTCGTCTTTGTCTCCAGTTGTTTGTAGGAGGGTTATCTATGTTATTTGTGTTTGTTTGTCTTTGTCTCCAGTTGTTTGTAGGAGGGTTATCTATGTTATTTATGTTTGTTCGTCTTTGTCTCCAGTTGTTTGTAGGAGGGTTATCTATGTTATTTGTGTTTGTTTGTCTTTGTCTCTAGTTGTTTGTAGGAGGGTTATCTATGTTATTTATGTTTGTTTGTCTTTGTCTCCAGTTGTTTGTAGGAGGGTTATCTATGTTATTTGTGTTTGTTTGTCTTTGTCTCTAGTTGTTTGTAGGAGGGTTATCTATGTTATTTGTGTTTGTTTGTCTTTGTCTCCAGTTGTTTGTAGGAGGGTTATCTATGCTATTTATGTTTGTTTGTCTTTGTCTCCAGTTGTTTGTAGGAGGGTTATCTATGTTATTTGTGTTTGTTCGTCTGTGTCTCCAGATGTTTGTAGGAGGGTTATCTATGTTATTTGTGTTTGTTCGTCTTTGTCTCCAGTTGTTTGTAGGAGGGTTATCTATGTTATTTATGTTTGTTCGTCTTTGTCTCCAGTTGTTTGTAGGAGGGTTATCTATGTTATTTATGTTTGTTTGTCTTTGTTTCCAGTTGTTTGTAGGAGGGTTGTCTATGTTATTTGTATTTGTTCGTCTTTGTAGGATGGTTATCTATGTCATTTATGTTTGTTTGTCTTTGTCTCCAGTTGTTTGTAGGAGGGTTATCTATGTTATTTGTGTTTGTTCGTCTTTGTCTCCAGTTGTTTGTAGGAGGGTTATCTATGTTATTTGTGTTTGTTCGTCTTTGTCTCCAGTTGTTTGTAGGAGGGTTATCTATGTTATTTATGTTTGTTCGTCTTTATCTCCAGTTGTTTGTAGGAGGGTTATCTATGTTATTTGTGTTTGTTTGTCTTTGTCTCCAGTTGTTTGTAGGAGGGTTATCTATGTTATTTATGTTTGTTCGTCTTTGTCTCCAGTTGTTTGTAGGAGGGTTATCTATGTTATTTGTGTTTGTTCGTCTTTGTCTCCAGTTGTTTGTAGGAGGGTCATCTATGTTATTTATGTTTGTTCGTCTTTGTCTCCAGTTGTTTGTAGGAGGGTTATCTATGTTATTTGTGTTTGTTCGTCTTTGTCTCCAGTTGTTTGTAGGAGGGTTATCTATGTTATTTGTGTTTGTTTGTCTTTATCTCCAGTTGTTTGTAGGAGGGTTGTCTATGTTATTTGTGTTTGTTCGTCTTTGTCTCCAGTTGTTTGTAGGAGGGTTGTCTATGTTATTTGTGTTTGTTTGTCTTTGTCTCCAGTTGTTTGTAGGAGGGTTATCTATGTTATTTGTGTTTGTTTGTCTTTATCTCCAGTTGTTTGTAGGAGGGTTATCTATGTTATTTATGTTTGTTCGTCTTTGTCTCCAGTTGTTTGTAGGAGGGTTATCTATGCTATTTGTGTTTGTTCGTCTTTGTCTCCAGTTGTTTGTAGGAGGGTTATCTATGTTATTTATGTTTGTTCGTCTTTGTCTCCAGTTGTTTGTAGGAGGGTTATCTATGTTATTTGTGTTTGTTTGTCTTTATCTCCAGTTGTTTGTAGGAGGGTTATCTATGTTATTTGTGTTTGTTTGTCTTTGTCTCCAGTTGTTTGTAGGAGGGTTATCTATGTTATTTATGTTTGTTCGTCTTTGTCTCCAGTTGTTTGTAGCAGGGTTATCTATGTTATTTGTGTTTGTTCGTCTTTGTCTCCAGTTGTTTGTAGGAGGGTTATCTATGTTATTTGTGTTTGTTCGTCTTTGTCTCCAGTTGTTTGTAGGAGGGTTATCTATGTTATTTATGTTTGTTCGTCTTTATCTCCAGTTGTTTGTAGGAGGGTTATCTATGTTATTTGTGTTTGTTTGTCTTTGTCTCCAGTTGTTTGTAGGAGGGTTATCTATGTTATTTATGTTTGTTCGTCTTTGTCTCCAGTTGTTTGTAGGAGGGTTATCTATGTTATTTGTGTTTGTTCGTCTTTGTCTCCAGTTGTTTGTAGGAGGGTCATCTATGTTATTTATGTTTGTTCGTCTTTGTCTCCAGTTGTTTGTAGGAGGGTTATCTATGTTATTTGTGTTTGTTCGTCTTTGTCTCCAGTTGTTTGTAGGAGGGTTATCTATGTTATTTGTGTTTGTTTGTCTTTATCTCCAGTTTTTTGTAGGAGGGTTGTCTATGTTATTTGTGTTTGTTCGTCTTTGTCTCCAGTTGTTTGTAGGAGGGTTGTCTATGTTATTTGTGTTTGTTTGTCTTTGTCTCCAGTTGTTTGTAGGAGGGTTATCTATGTTATTTGTGTTTGTTTGTCTTTATCTCCAGTTGTTTGTAGGAGGGTTATCTATGTTATTTATGTTTGTTCGTCTTTGTCTCCAGTTGTTTGTAGGAGGGTTATCTATGCTATTTGTGTTTGTTCGTCTTTGTCTCCAGTTGTTTGTAGGAGGGTTATCTATGTTATTTATGTTTGTTCGTCTTTGTCTCCAGTTGTTTGTAGGAGGGTTATCTATGTTATTTGTGTTTGTTCGTCTTTGTCTCCAGTTGTTTGTAGGAGGGTTATCTATGTTATTTGTGTTTGTTTGTCTTTGTCTCCAGTTGTTTGTAGGAGGGTTATCTATGTTATTTATGTTTGTTCGTCTTTGTCTCCAGTTGTTTGTAGGAGGGTTATCTATGTTATTTGTGTTTGTTTGTCTTTGTCTCTAGTTGTTTGTAGGAGGGTTATCTATGTTATTTATGTTTGTTTGTCTTTGTCTCCAGTTGTTTGTAGGAGGGTTATCTATGTTATTTGTGTTTGTTTGTCTTTGTCTCTAGTTGTTTGTAGGAGGGTTATCTATGTTATTTGTGTTTGTTTGTCTTTGTCTCCAGTTGTTTGTAGGAGGGTTATCTATGTTATTTGTGTTTGTTTGTCTTTGTCTCCAGTTGTTTATAGGAGGGTTATCTATGCTATTTGTGTTTGTTTGTCTTTGTCTCCAGTTGTTTGTAGGAGGGTTATCTATGTTATTTGTGTTTGTTCGTCTGTGTCTCCAGTTGTTTGTAGGAGGGTTATCTATGTTATTTGTGTTTGTTCGTCTTTGTCTCCAGTTGTTTGTAGGAGGGTTATCTATGTTATTTATGTTTGTTCGTCTTTGTCTCCAGTTGTTTGTAGGAGGGTTATCTATGTTATTTATGTTTGTTTGTCTTTGTTTCCAGTTGTTTGTAGGAGGGTTGTCTATGTTATTTGTATTTGTTCGTCTTTGTAGGATGGTTATCTATGTCATTTATGTTTGTTTGTCTTTGTCTCCAGTTGTTTGTAGGAGGGTTATCTATGTTATTTGTGCTTGTTCGTCTTTGTCTCCAGTTGTTTGTAGGAGGGTTATCTATGTTATTTGTGTTTGTTCGTCTTTGTCTCCAGTTGTTTGTAGGAGGGTTATCTATGTTATTTATGTTTGTTCGTCTTTATCTCCAGTTGTTTGTAGGAGGGTTATCTATGTTATTTGTGTTTGTTTGTCTTTGTCTCCAGTTGTTTGTAGGAGGGTTATCTATGTTATTTATGTTTGTTCGTCTTTGTCTCCAGTTGTTTGTAGGAGGGTTATCTATGTTATTTGTGTTTGTTCGTCTTTGTCTCCAGTTGTTTGTAGGAGGGCCATCTATGTTATTTATGTTTGTTCGTCTTTGTCTCCAGTTGTTTGTAGGAGGGTTATCTATGTTATTTGTGTTTGTTCGTCTTTGTCTCCAGTTGTTTGTAGGAGGGTTATCTATGTTATTTGTGTTTGTTTGTCTTTATCTCCAGTTGTTTGTAGGAGGGTTGTCTATGTTATTTGTGTTTGTTCGTCTTTGTCTCCAGTTGTTTGTAGGAGGGTTGTCTATGTTATTTGTGTTTGTTTGTCTTTGTCTCCAGTTGTTTGTAGGAGGGTTATCTATGTTATTTGTGTTTGTTTGTCTTTATCTCCAGTTGTTTGTAGGAGGGTTATCTATGTTATTTATGTTTGTTCGTCTTTGTCTCCAGTTGTTTGTAGGAGGGTTATCTATGCTATTTGTGTTTGTTCGTCTTTGTCTCCAGTTGTTTGTAGGAGGGTTATCTATGTTATTTATGTTTGTTCGTCTTTGTCTCCAGTTGTTTGTAGGAGGGTTATCTATGTTATTTGTGTTTGTTTGTCTTTATCTCCAGTTGTTTGTAGGAGGGTTATCTATGTTATTTGTGTTTGTTTGTCTTTGTCTCCAGTTGTTTGTAGGAGGGTTATCTATGTTATTTATGTTTGTTCGTCTTTGTCTCCAGTTGTTTGTAGGAGGGTTGTCTATGTTATTTGTGTTTGTTTGTCTTTGTCTCCAGTTGTTTGTAGGAGGGTTATCTATGTTATTTATGTTTGTTTGTCTTTGTCTCCAGTTGTTTGTAGGAGGGTTATCTATGTTATTTGTGTTTGTTCGTCTGTGTATCCAGTTGTTTGTAGGAGGGTTATCTATGTTATTTGTGTTTGTTCGTCTTTGTCTCCAGTTGTTTGTAGGAGGGTTATCTATGCTATTTGTGTTTGTTTGTCTTTGTCTCCAGTTGTTTGTAGGAGGGTTGTCTATGTTATTTGTGTTTGTTTGTCTTTGTCTCCAGTTGTTTGTAGGAGGGTTATCTATGTTATTTATGTTTGTTCGTCTTTGTCTCCAGTTGTTTGTAGGAGGGTTATCTATGTTATTTGTGTTTGTTTGTCTTTGTCTCCAGTTGTTTGTAGGAGGGTTATCTATGTTATTTGTGTTTGTTTGTCTTTGTCTCTAGTTGTTTGTAGGAGGGTTATCTATGTTATTTGTGTTTGTTTGTCTTTGTCTGCAGTTGTTTGTAGGAGGGTTATCTATGTTATTTGTGTTTGTTCGTCTTTGTCTCCAGTTGTTTGTAGGAGGGTTATCTATGTTATTTGTGTTTGTTCGTCTTTGTCTCCAGTTGTTTGTAGGAGGGTTATCTATGTTATTTGTGTTTGTTTGTCTTTGTCTCCAGTTGTTTGTAGGAGGGTTATCTATGTTATTTGTGTTTGTTTGTCTTTGTCTCCAGTTGTTTGTAGGAGTGTTATCTATGTTATTTGTGTTTGTTTGTCTTTGTCTCCAGTTGTTTATAGGAGGGTTATCTATGCTATTTGTATTTGTTTGTCTTTGTCTCCAGTTGTTTGTAGGAGGGTTATCTATGTTATTTGTGTTTGTTCGTCTGTGTCTCCAGTTGTTTGTAGGAGGGTTATCTATGTTATTTATGTTTGTTTTTCTTTGTCTCTAGTTGTTTGTAGGAGGGTTATCTATGTTATTTATGTTTGTTTGTCTTTGTCTCCAGTTGTTTGTAGGAGGGTTGTCTATGTTATTTGTGTTTGTTCGTCTTTGTCTCCAGTTGTTTGTAGAAGGGTTATCTATGTTATTTGTGTTTGTTTGTCTTTGTCTCCAGTTGTTTGTAGGAGGGTTATCTATGCTATTTGTGTTTGTTTGTCTTTGTCTCCAGTTGTTTGTAAGAGGGTTATCTATGTTATTTGCGTTTGTTCGTCTGTGTCTCCAGTTGTTTGTAGGAGGGTTATCTATGTTATTTATGTTTGTTTGTCTTTGTCTCTAGTTGTTTGTAGGAGGGTTATCTATGTTATTTATGTTTGTTTGTCTTTGTCTCCAGTTGTTTGTAGGAGGGTTATCTATGTTATTTATGTTTGTTCGTCTTTGTCTCCAGTTGTTTGTAGGAGGGTTGTCTATGTTATTTGTGTTTGTTCGTCTTTGTCTCCAGTTGTTTGTAGGAGCGTTATCTATGTTATTTGTGTTTGTTTGTCTTTTTCTCCAGTTGTTTGTAGGAGGGTTGTCTATTTTATTTGTGTTTGTTCGTCTTTGTCTCCAGTTGTTTGTAGGAGGATTATCTATGTTATTTGTGTTTGTTTGTCTGTGTCTCGTTGTTTGTAGGAGGGTTATCTATGTTATTTTTGTTTGTTCGTCTTTGTCTCCAGTTGTTTGTATGAGGGTTATCTATGTTATTTGTGTTTGTTCGTCTTTGTCTCCAGTTGTTTGTAGGAGGGTTGTCTATGTTATTTGTGTTTGTTTGTCTTTGTCTCCAGTTGTTTGTAGGAGGGTTGTCTATGTTATTTGTGTTTGTTCGTCTTTGTCTCCAGTTGTTTGTAGGAGGGTTATCTATGTTATTTATGTTTGTTCGTCTTTGTCTCCAGTTGTTTGTAGGAGGGTTATCTATGTTATTTGTGTTTGTTTGTCTTTGTCTCTAGTTGTTTGTAGGAGGGTTATCTATGTTATTTGTGTTTGTTTGTCTTTGTCTCCAGTTGTTTGTAGGAGGGTTATCTATGTTATTTGTGTTTGTTTGTCTTTGTCTCCAGTTGTTTATAGGAGGGTTATCTATGCTATTTGTGTTTGTTTGTCTTTGTCTCCAGTTGTTTGTAGGAGGGTTATCTATGGTATTTGTGTTTGTTCGTCTGTGTCTCCAGTTGTTTGTAGGAGGGTTATCTATGTTATTTATGTTTGTTTGTCTTTGTCTCTAGTTGTTTGTAGGAGGGTTATCTATGTTATTTATGTTTGTTTGTCTTTGTCTCCAGTTATTTGTAGGAGGGTTATCTATGTTATTTATGTTTGTTCGTCTTTGTCTCCAGTTGTTTGTAGGAGGGTTGTCTATGTTATTTGTGTTTGTTCGTCTTTGTCTCCAGTTGTTTGTAGGAGGGTTATCTATGTTATTTGTGTTTGTTTGTCTTTGTCTCCAGTTGTTTGTAGGAGGGTTATCTATGCTATTTGTGTTTGTTTGTCTTTGTCTCCAGTTGTTTGTAGGAGGGTTATCTATGTTATTTGTGTTTGTTCGTCTGTGTCTCCAGTTGTTTGTAGGAGGGTTATCTATGTTATTTATGTTTGTTTGTCTTTGTCTCTAGTTGTTTGTAGGAGGGTTATCTATGTTATTTATGTTTGTTTGTCTTTGTCTCCAGTTGTTTGTAGGAGGGTTATCTATGTTATTTGTGATTGTTCGTCTTTGTCTCCAGTTGTTTGTAGGAGGGTTGTCTATGTTATTTGTGTTTGTTCGTCTTTGTCTCCAGTTGTTTGTAGGAGGGTTATCTATGTTATTTGTGTTTGTTTGTCTTTGTCTCCAGTTGTTTGTAGGAGGGTTATCTATGTTATTTGTGTTTGTTTGTCTTTGTCTCCAGTTGTTTGTAGGAGGGTTTATGTTTGTTCGTCTTTGTCTCCAGTTGTTTGTAGGAGGATTATCTATGTTATTTGTGTTTTTTTTCTGTATCTCGTTGTTTGTAGGAGGGTTATCTATGTTATTTGTGTTTGTTCGTCTTTGTCTCCAGTTGTTTGTAGGAGGGTTATCTATGTTATTTGTGTTTGTTCGTCTTTGTCTCCAGTTGTTTGTAGGAGGGTTGTCTATGTTATTTGTGTTTGTTTGTCTTTGTCTCCAGTTGTTTGTAGGAGGGTTGTCTATGTTATTTGTGTTTGTTCGTCTTTGTCTCCAGTTGTTTGTAGGAGGGTTATCTATGTTATTTATGTTTGTTCGTCTTTGTCTCCAGTTGTTTGTAGGAGGGTTATCTATGTTATTTGTGTTTGTTTGTCTTTGTCTCTAGTTGTTTGTAGGAGGGTTATCTATGTTATTTGTGTTTGTTTGTCTTTGTCTCCAGTTGTTTGTAGGAGGGTTATCTATGTTATTTGTGTTTGTTTGTCTTTGTCTCCAGTTGTTTATAGGAGGGTTATCTATGCTATTTGTGTTTGTTTGTCTTTGTCTCCAGTTGTTTGTAGGAGGGTTATCTATGGTATTTGTGTTTGTTCGTCTGTGTCTCCAGTTGTTTGTAGGAGGGTTATCTATGTTATTTATGTTTGTTTGTCTTTGTCTCTAGTTGTTTGTAGGAGGGTTATCTATGTTATTTATGTTTGTTTGTCTTTGTCTCCAGTTATTTGTAGGAGGGTTATCTATGTTATTTATGTTTGTTCGTCTTTGTCTCCAGTTGTTTGTAGGAGGGTTGTCTATGTTATTTGTGTTTGTTCGTCTTTGTTTCCAGTTGTTTGTAGGAGGGTTATCTATGTTATTTGTGTTTGTTTGTCTTTGTCTCCAGTTGTTTGTAGGAGGGTTATCTATGCTATTTGTGTTTGTTTGTCTTTGTCTCCAGTTGTTTGTAGGAGGGCTATCTATGTTATTTGTGTTTGTTCGTCTGTGTCTCCAGTTGTTTGTAGGAGGGTTATCTATGTTATTTATGTTTGTTTGTCTTTGTCTCTAGTTGTTTGTAGGAGGGTTATCTATGTTATTTATGTTTGTTTGTCTTTGTCTCCAGTTGTTTGTAGGAGGGTTATCTATGTTATTTGTGATTGTTCGTCTTTGTCTCCAGTTGTTTGTAGGAGGGTTGTCTATGTTATTTGTGTTTGTTCGTCTTTGTCTCCAGTTGTTTGTAGGAGGGTTATCTATGTTATTTGTGTTTGTTTGTCTTTGTCTCCAGTTGTTTGTAGGAGGGTTATCTATGTTATTTGTGTTTGTTTGTCTTTGTCTCCAGTTGTTTGTAGGAGGGTTTATGTTTGTTCGTCTTTGTCTCCAGTTGTTTGTAGGAGGATTATCTATGTTATTTGTGTTTGTTTTTCTGTATCTCGTTGTTTGTAGGAGGGTTATCTATGTTATTTGTGTTTGTTCGTCTTTGTCTCCAGTTGTTTGTAGGAGGGTTATCTATGTTATTTGTGTTTGTTCGTCTTTGTCTCCAGTTGTTTGTAGGAGGGTTGTCTATGTTATTTGTGTTTGTTTGTCTTTGTCTCCAGTTGTTTGTAGGAGGGTTGTCTATGTTATTTGTGTTTGTTCGTCTTTGTCTCCAGTTGTTTGTAGGAGGGTTATCTATGTTATTTATGTTTGTTCGTCTTTGTCTCCAGTTGTTTGTAGGAGGGTTATCTATGTTATTTGTGTTTGTTTGTCTTTGTCTCTAGTTGTTTGTATGAGGGTTATCTATGTTATTTGTGTTTGTTTGTCTTTGTCTCCAGTTGTTTGTAGGAGGGTTATCTATGTTATTTGTGTTTGTTTGTCTTTGTCTCCAGTTGTTTATAGGAGGGTTATCTATGCTATTTGTGTTTGTTTGTCTTTGTCTCCAGTTGTTTGTAGGAGGGTTATCTATGGTATTTGTGTTTGTTCGTCTGTGTCTCCAGTTGTTTGTAGGAGGGTTATCTATGTTATTTATGTTTGTTTGTCTTTGTCTCTAGTTGTTTGTAGGAGGGTTATCTATGTTATTTATGTTTGTTTGTCTTTGTCTCCAGTTATTTGTAGGAGGGTTATCTATGTTATTTATGTTTGTTCGTCTTTGTCTCCAGTTGTTTGTAGGAGGGTTGTCTATGTTATTTGTGTTTGTTCGTCTTTGTCTCCAGTTGTTTGTAGGAGGGTTATCTATGTTATTTGTGTTTGTTTGTCTTTGTCTCCAGTTGTTTGTAGGAGGGTTATCTATGCTATTTGTGTTTGTTTGTCTTTGTCTCCAGTTGTTTGTAGGAGGGTTATCTATGTTATTTGTGTTTGTTCGTCTGTGTCTCCAGTTGTTTGTAGGAGGGTTATCTATGTTATTTATGTTTGTTTGTCTTTGTCTCTAGTTGTTTGTAGGAGGGTTATCTATGTTATTTATGTTTGTTTGTCTTTGTCTCCAGTTGTTTGTAGGAGGGTTATCTATGTTATTTGTGATTGTTCGTCTTTGTCTCCAGTTGTTTGTTGGAGGGTTGTCTATGTTATTTGTGTTTGTTCGTCTTTGTCTCCAGTTGTTTGTAGGAGGGTTATCTATGTTATTTGTGTTTGTTTGTCTTTGTCTCCAGTTGTTTTTAGGAGGGTTATCTATGTTATTTGTGTTTGTTTGTCTTTGTCTCCAGTTGTTTGTAGGAGGGTTTATGTTTGTTCGTCTTTGTCTCCAGTTGTTTGTAGGAGGATTATCTATGTTATTTGTGTTTGTTTTTCTGTATCTCGTTGTTTGTAGGAGGGTTATCTATGTTATTTGTGTTTGTTCGTCTTTGTCTCCAGTTGTTTGTAGGAGGGTTATCTATGTTATTTGTGTTTGTTCGTCTTTGTCTCCAGTTGTTTGTAGGAGGGTTGTCTATGTTATTTGTGTTTGTTTGTCTTTGTCTCCAGTTGTTTGTAGGAGGGTTGTCTATGTTATTTGTGTTTGTTCGTCTTTGTCTCCAGTTGTTTGTAGGAGGGTTATCTATGTTATTTATGTTTGTTCGTCTTTGTCTCCAGTTGTTTGTAGGAGGGTTATCTATGTTATTTGTGTTTGTTCGTCTTTTTCTCCAGTTGTTTGTAGGAGGGTTATCTATGTTATTTGTGTTTGTTTGTCTTTGTCTCCAGTTGTTTGTAGGAGGATTATCTATGTTATTTGTGTTTGTTCGTCTTTGTCTCCAGTTGTTTGTAGGAGGGTTATCTATGCTATTTGTGTTTGTTCGTCTGTGTCTCCAGTTGTTTTTAGGAGGGTTATCTATGTTATTTGTGTTTGTTTGTCTTTGTCTCTAGTTGTTTGTAGGAGGGTTGTCTATGTTATTTGTGTTTGTTTGTCTTTGTCTCCAGTTGTTTGTAGGAGGGTTATCTATGTTATTTGTGTTTGTTTGTCTTTGTCTCCAGTTGTTTGTAGGAGGGTTATCTATGTTATTCATGTTTGTTTGTCTTTGTCTCCAGTTGTTTGTAGGAGGGTTATCTATGTTATTTGTGTTTGTTCGTCTTTGTCTCCAGTTGTTTGTAGGAGGGTTGTCAATGTTATTTGTGTTTGTTCGTCTTTGTCTCCAGTTGTTTGTAGGAGGGTTGTCTATGTTATTTGTGTTTGTTTGTCTTTGTCTCTAGTTGTTTGTAGGAGGGTTATCTATGTTATTTATGTTTGTTTGTCTTTGTCTCTAGTTGTTTGTAGGAGGGTATCTATGTTATTTGTGTTTGATTGTCTTTGTCTCCAGTTGTTTGTAGGAGGGTTGTCTATGTTATTGGTGTTTGTTTGTCTTTGTCTCTAGTTGTTTGTAGGAGGGTTATCTATGTTATTTGTGTTTGTTCGTCTTTGTCTCCAGTTGTTTGTAGGAGGGTTATCTATGTTATTTATGTTTGTTCGTCTTTGTCTCCAGTTGTTTGTAGGAGGGTTATCTATGTTATATGTGTTTGTTCGTCTTTGTCTTCAGTTGTTTGTAGGAGGGTTATCTATGTTATTTATGTTTGTTCGTCTTTGTCTCCAGTTGTTTGTAGGAGGGTTATCTATGTTATTTGTGTTTGTTTGTCTTTGTCTCCAGTTGTTTGTAGGAGGGTTATCTATGTTATTTATGTTTGTTTGTCTTTGTCTCCAGTTGTTTGTAGGAGGGTTATCTATGTTATTTATGTTTGTTCGTCTTTGTCTACAGTTGTTTGTAGGAGGGTTATCTATGTTATTTGTGTTTGTTTGTCTTTGTCTCCAGTTGTTTGTAGGAGGATTATCTATATTATTTGTGTTTGTTTGTCTGTGTCTCGTTGTTTGTAGGAAGGTTATCTATGTTATTTGTGTTTGTTCGTCTTTGTCTCCAGTTGTTTGTAGGAGGGTTGTCTATGTTATTTGTGTTTGTTCGTCTTTGTCTCCAGTTGTTTGTAGGAGGGTTGTCTATGTTATTTATGTTTGTTCGTCTTTGTCTCCAGTTGTTTGTAGGAGGGTTATCTATGTTATTTATGTTTGTTCGTCTTTGTCTCCAGTTGTTTGTTGGAGGGTTATCTATGTTATTTATGTTTGTTCGTCTTTGTCTCCAGTTGTTTGTAGGAGGGTTATCTATGTTATTTACGTTTGTTTGTCTTTGTCTCCAGTTGTTTGTAGGAGGGTTATCTATGTTATTTATGTTTGTTTGTCTTTGTCTTCAGTTGTTTGTAGGAGGGTTGTCTATGTTATTTGTGTTTGTTTGTCTTTGTCTCCAGTTGTTTGTAGGAGGGTTGTCTATGTTATTTATGTTTGTTCGTCTTTGTCTCCAGTTGTTTGTAGGAGGGTTATCTATGTTATTTGTGTTTGTTCGTCTTTGTCTCCAGTTGTTTGTAGGAGGGTTATTTATGTTATTTGTGTTTGTTCGTCTTTGTCTCCAGTTGTTTGTAGGAGGGTTATCTATGTTATTTATGTTTGTTTGTCTTTGTCTCCAGTTGTTTGTAGGAGGGTTATCTATGTTATTTGTGTTTGTTCGTCTTTGTCTCCAGTTGTTTGTAGGAGGGTTATCTATGTTATTTATGTTTGTTCGTCTTTGTCTCCAGTTGTTTGTAGGAGGGTTATCTATGTTATTTGTGTTTGTTTGTCTTTGTCTCCAGTTGTTTGTAGGAGGGTTATCTATGTTATTTGTGTTTGTTTGTCTTTGTCTCCAGTTGTTTGTAGGAGGGTTATCTATGTTATTTGTGTTTGTTTATCTTTGTCTCCAGTTGTTTGTAGGAGGGTTATCTATGTTATTTATGTTTGTTTGTCTTTGTCTCCAGTTGTTTGTAGGAGGGTTATCTATGTTATTTGTGTTTGTTCGTCTTTGTCTCCAGTTGTTTGTAGGAGGGTTATCTATGTTATTTATGTTTGTTCGTCTTTGTCTCCAGTTGTTTGTAGGAGGGTTATCTATGTTATTTATGTTTGTTTGTCTTTGTCTCCAGTTGTTTGTAGGAGGGTTGTCTATGATATTTGTGTTTGTTTGTCTTTGTCTCCAGTTGTTTGTAGGAGGGTTATCTATGTTATTTGTGTTTGTTCGTCTGTGTCTCCAGTTGTTTGTAGGAGGGTTATCTATGTTATTTGTGTTCGTTTGTCTTTGTCTCCAGTTGTTTGTAGGAGGGTTATCTATGTTATTTGTGTTTGTTCGTCTTTGTCTCCAGTTGTTTGTAGGAGGGTTATCTATGTTATTTGTGTTTGTTTTTCTTTGTCTCCAGTTGTTTGTAGGAGGATTATCTATATTATTTGTGTTTGTTCGTCTTTGTCTCCAGTTGTTTGTAGGAGGGTTATCTATGTTATTTATGTTTGTTTGTCTGTGTCTCGTTGTTTGTAGGAGGGTTATCTATGTTATTTGTGTTTGTTCGTCTTTGTCTCCAGTTGTTTGTAGGAGGGTTGTCTATGTTATTTGTGTTTGTTTGTCTTTGTCTCCAGTTGTTTGTAGGAGGGTTATCTATGTTATTTGTGTTTGTTTGTCTTTGTCTCCAGTTGTTTGTAGGAGGATTATCTATGTTATTTGTGTTTGTTCGTCTTTGTCTCCAGTTGTTTGTAGGAGGGTTATCTATGCTATTTGTGTTTGTTCGTCTGTGTCTCCAGTTGTTTTTAGGAGGGTTATCTATGTTATTTGTGTTTGTTTGTCTTTGTCTCTAGTTGTTTGTAGGAGGGTTGTCTATGTTATTTGTGTTTGTTTGTCTTTGTCTCCAGTTGTTTGTAGGAGGGTTATCTATGTTATTTGTGTTTGTTTGTCTTTGTCTCCAGTTGTTTGTAGGAGGGTTATCTATGTTATTCATGTTTGTTTGTCTTTGTCTCCAGTTGTTTGTAGGAGGGTTATCTATGTTATTTGTGTTTGTTCGTCTTTGTCTCCAGTTGTTTGTAGGAGGGTTGTCAATGTTATTTGTGTTTGTTCGTCTTTGTCTCCAGTTGTTTGTAGGAGGGTTGTCTATGTTATTTGTGTTTGTTTGTCTTTGTCTCTAGTTGTTTGTAGGAGGGTTATCTATGTTATTTATGTTTGTTTGTCTTTGTCTCTAGTTGTTTGTAGGAGGGTATCTATGTTATTTGTGTTTGTTTGTCTTTGTCTCTAGTTGTTTGTAGGAGGGTTATCTATGTTATTTATGTTTGTTTGTCTTTGTCTCCAGTTGTTTGTAGGAGGGTTATCTATGTTATTTGTGTTTGTTCGTCTTTGTCTCCAGTTGTTTGTAGGAGGGTTAATGTTATTTATGTTTGTTCGTCTTTGTCTCCAGTTGTTTGTAGGAGGGTTATCTATGTTATTTGTGTTTGTTTGTCTTTGTCTCCAGTTGTTTGTAGGAGGGTTATCTATGTTATTTGTGTTTGTTTGTCTTTGTCTCCAGTTGTTTGTAGGAGGGTTATCTATGTTATTTGTGTTTGTTTATCTTTGTCTCCAGTTGTTTGTAGGAGGGTTATCTATGTTATTTATGTTTGTTTGTCTTTGTCTCCAGTTGTTTGTAGGAGGGTTATCTATGTTATTTGTGTTTGTTCGTCTTTGTCTCCAGTTGTTTGTAGGAGGGTTATCTATGTTATTTATGTTTGTTCGTCTTTGTCTCCAGTTGTTTGTAGGAGGGTTATCTATGTTATTTATGTTTGTTTGTCTTTGTCTCCAGTTGTTTGTAGGAGGGTTGTCTATGATATTTGTGTTTGTTTGTCTTTGTCTCCAGTTGTTTGTAGGAGGGTTATCTATGTTATTTGTGTTTGTTCGTCTGTGTCTCCAGTTGTTTGTAGGAGGGTTATCTATGTTATTTGTGTTCGTTTGTCTTTGTCTCCAGTTGTTTGTAGGAGGGTTATCTATGTTATTTGTGTTTGTTCGTCTTTGTCTCCAGTTGTTTGTAGGAGGGTTATCTATGTTATTTGTGTTTGTTTTTCTTTGTCTCCAGTTGTTTGTAGGAGGATTATCTATATTATTTGTGTTTGTTCGTCTTTGTCTCCAGTTGTTTGTAGGAGGGTTATCTATGTTATTTATGTTTGTTTGTCTGTGTCTCGTTGTTTGTAGGAGGGTTATCTATGTTATTTGTGTTTGTTCGTCTTTGTCTCCAGTTGTTTGTAGGAGGGTTGTCTATGTTATTTGTGTTTGTTTGTCTTTGTCTCCAGTTGTTTGTAGGAGGGTTATCTATGTTATTTGTGTTTGTTCG